>ML682025.1:11387960-11466802 GCA_007922195.1 Podocnemis expansa
CCTGCTGTGCCCGGTCTGTGGCAAACTGTAGGAGCCAGCATTGCAGGGAAGTTCACACAACTGGAGCTTGTGCTCTGTTTGCTCTACAGTCACCACGGCTGTCAATTTAGCTCCTTCCACTAAAGCTGAATTCACTGCTTTATACGCTCCCCCATGGTCTGCACTCACTTTGTATTTCTCACATCCAGCTGATATATATTTCCATCCTGAGTCCCTGCTAGGAGATAGATGCTTGAGAGGAATGTACAGCAATTAAATGCATCAGAGCCAACAAAGAGAAACACCTGGGAATGAGAGAAAAGAAAAGAATTTAAATATCAGTTTATTCACAGAAAACATTAAAGACAAAACCCCACCAGTTTTACTCTTAATAAAGGAGTCCCCAGGGAAAAATGGTTTGTTTAGGAAGCATCTGAGGAAGTGGGATCTTCTCCCACAAAAGCTCATGCAAAAAATAAATCTGTTAGTCTTAAAGCGCCACACAACTCCTTGTTGTTTTTTCACTGGATTAGGCTAAGACGGCTATCCCTTTTAAAACAGCCAGTGCCCTACTCTCTAAGGTGGCTCTGAATGTAGCCGTTTGCTACATGGGGCTCAAATCAGAAATTCAAGATAGCTGCATACAATGCTTTAAAAAGTGTTTTTGCCCATTCAATACAGGTTGTATTCACAGCAGAAAGTTAAGGAGCATGTGCAGTCTGCAGTTATCAAGAGATCTGCTCTTGGCGTTCCTGAACACAGAATTCTCTCACCCTAGCCTCTTTGGGTACATGTACACTGCATTTTAAAATCATTGGTAGGGAATGGCAGAGCCTGGATTTACAGATTTGTGCTTGCATGACAGCTCTAAAAACAGCATGCAGCAGTTGTTGGAGCTCAGGATCTGAAACACATCCTCCTCTCTGGGCATCGGAGCCTGAGACAGAATGCGTACACTGTGGTTTTCAATGCCATACATAATGTGCACCCATGACAACAGATTCTGGCTTCGAACTCACCTGCCATGAGTTTTAAAGTCCAGGGTAGACATACCCTTACTTTCAAGGCCATTTTATGTCCCCTCCCTCAGACAAGACCACTTTGACTCTCTTTGTTAGCTGGCTCCGAAGAGATAGTGTTAGATACAGCTAATTGAGGTGCATTCTCCAGAATCCAGTGATATCTGATTTTGTGGGAGGACGTTGGGAGCCAGATGTATCTCCTCAGACTCACATCACAGCACTGACATCCACCTGCTTAATGTACAATAGATGGATTTTTGAAATAAGTGATCTATGAAAAATGTATTGAAAGAAGTAGAAGACAGGCCTTGTGACTTTAATGGGGGTTTACTTTTAGTTAATGAAACTCTGTTTCATGGTTGCTATAGGAAAGCTGCAGAACATTTCTACTGACTAGTGCTCTCCTTGGTTTCTTGCTTGCTACTATCAAGCACCAGCAGTGCTTGTACCTTGCTCATAAGAAGGAGTACTAGACTGTGGCAACTTCTTTTACAGCAGGTCCCTGGAGACAAAGTCTACAGCTTCACAGAAGCAGAACCTGCTGACCGCACTACACTGGGAATTACTGTGAATATTCTCTGCAGCGACAGCTCCATCTACTGGGCTGTGCCCGTGAGCATTAGTTTTCTTTTCATTTTACCAACTTCCAAAGGGATAGCTGTATTAGTCTAGTTCTGCAAAACAAGCAAAGATACCTGGGCACTTAAAGACTAACAAACTTATTTATCGCCTGAGCTTTCGTGGGAGAAAATCCCACTTTGTCAGATGTTCTGAAGATGGGGGAACTTACAGAATGGGAGGAAGTAAGTGCAGGGGCATGTAAGTCACGGGAACAGATCATACTGCAACAGTGAATCAAAGAAGTTCTTTGTATGCTGTTTCCCAGAGTTAGAAACTTTACAACTGCTTTGATTTGCTGTTAGAGTATGACCTGATCCCACTTCCTTGCATTTATTTTCATTCCATTCTATAAGTTCCTCCATTTTCAAAGTGTCTGACGAAGTGAGATTTTCTCCCACGAAAGCTCATGCAATAAATAAATCTGTTAGGCTATGTCCACACATACATCATTATTTTGAAATAACTCATTTCGAAATGAGTTACTTCGAAATAAAGTCCATAGTTTTGAAATAAGTTAATTCAAATTAACAGTTTGTTAATTCGAATTAAGGGAAAGCCTGCTTTCGAAATAGCCGTTGTTTTGAAATGGTTATTTTGAAACAAGGCCGTTCGGACACGTTGTTTCGAAACAGTTGTTTTGAAACAATTGTGTTGTTTTGAAACAACGTGTCTGAACGCTGTTGTTTCGAAACAACCGTTTCGAAACAACGGCTATTTCAATTAGATGCGAAGTTTAACGGTTTCAAAATAACGGTGCATTGTGTGGACATGCCACTTCTTATTTTGAAACAACCTCTGTTGTTTTGAAATAAGAAGCCTGTGTGGACATAGGCTTCATCTTTAAGTGCCTCGGGGCTCCTTGATTGCTTTTCATTTTAGGCTTCTAGATTTGTTTGGATTTGGGTTAATCAAAACTCTCCTGTCTGAGTCAATTGATGTAGCTCCCCTCCTTCCCTGACTTGCTGCTATGCATTGAGGGTGTTCCCATTTCAGAGGAGTCAGAAAAGGAGATAGTCCTGCCTCTGAAGCCAAAGTGAAAGAATGTTTTAGTGATGAAACTTCCAGCCACACCCTACCCGGCCTCTGCATAGCAGAATGTCATGTAATGGGGAGGGGTGGTCAGCATATTCAGTGCCTGGACATTACTCTGCAACATCATCATGTTGTGATCTACCCAAGTGAGCCCATCGCAGCACAGAAGGTGCTCCCTCTTTCAGCTAGCACTCTCTTGCCATCCATACACAAGGAGAGGTACACAGAGCAGGGGCTCTTCTGCATTGGTGTCACAAGGTGATGACATTTGTGTCATCAGGTTAATGTGCTCCTCCTGAAGTAAAAGAATTGATGAGAAGCAAGGTGTCCCCCTACCTTGTAGCTAGAATCCAGCCCTATCCTGAAGAGTCAGAAGCATTGCTGAGCACTCCTCAGAACTCTTTGGCTTTGAAGAGGTGGGTGTAAGTGAGTTGAAAATGCCTATAAGCAAAGCCTCAGCTGGAATATTTTGGGAAAACTTCATCATTTATCTAGAGCAGGAAGTATCTGATGAGGAGCCTGGGTGGTCCAAGGTGCTGACAAGAAGCTGGGGGGGGGGAGCGAGCTGGGCTGGAGCAGAGGCCCGGTTCCACCCCCTGCCGCCCCCCTCCCCAGGAGGGAGGGTGCAAACTCAAAAGGCGGCTTGAGGTGCCAAAGCCCCTTGAGCTGGCCCTGGATGTGATCCCTATCCAGGAAATCAAGTCTTAAAAGGGTTGCAATGTTAAGCTGCAATTCAGACACTGGATTTCAGTTTGTGCAGAAACTACTTAACACCCACTTCTAGCTCAGAGCATGAGGAATGGGTTTGGTATTCATCCAACGGATCACACATAACACTTCTTGTCACTATCTTATTTCCAAGACTGTGTTTCATGATTCACCCCACAAAATTGTCTCCTGAAAGGCAATTATTTATGGTAATTCAGTCATGCACTCTCACTTAATATGACTAACCAAGTAAAGGAAAATGAAAATAATTGTTATGAGTTTTTGTAACTGGAATTTTTCCTTTTTTCACCCAAGCTCAAGATTCAAGGAAACCACAGCAGATCTGCTCCTCTTGGCTCCCCATGGTGTTTCTTTAACTCTTTCTGTTTCTGCTTTTGAGCTGAAATCTCAAGTGACTGTGTGAATTATGGAACGCTTCATGAATTTGCATGTTATGCCTGTAAGGCAGGCTTAGAAGCTGTGCCTAACAGCTTGGGGGGGGGGGGGGGGGATAATCTGCATGGCTTTAGTATTTGCATGAACACAAAGAACATATTAGCATAAATACACTATGGGTGCAGGGCAATATTGCTAATGGTATTTAGAGTTAATCTGATCACAAATCTGTTAATATCTGTAATTCTACTGAAAAGAAACATGACATACTGTCTTTTGTAACATGCTACTCTCTTGCTTGATGAAATTCTGGTTAGGTTACTTAAAAGGTAAAAGATACCCTTAGCAAAAAAAGAAACTTGTAAGAGAGGCTACTGCCTGTTTCAGGCTGAAAAATTTAAGATAGAGAGGGGAGTGCATAGTTCAGTCTGGAGCTATGCTTGAGGTATTTGTTTCACTCCCTGATTCCATTGTCAAGTGATAGAATTCACTAGGCTTCTTTTTTTTATTATTTTATTTGAATAAAAGAAGCTGTTTTCAGCTACTTGAGGCTTAATAGCTGAAATAACTGAGAGAAGCAAACTGTCTCTCTGAGCTGAAGTCACTGGGAGAGGAAAATCCTTTCTCAGAGCTGAATCAGAGGAGGAGCAGCAGATGGAGTGAATGACCTGTGGGTGGAGCCAAGGGACAGTGAGAGCAGCCAGTGGTTGGTTGGATGGTGTGAGTAACCCATGGGTAGAGCTGATGGATAGTGGGTAAAGCCAAGGAATGGTACTAGTGGATGGAGTGAATGACCAGTGGTTGGTGCTGGTGGACAGTTGGTATGGAAAACATTCCTTACATACCCTAAGGTTGGTTGGGAGCCTAGTTAGCACTGATTCTCCAGATCAGTGCTGATTTTGCTAGTCAGTTTACATTTGCCATTATGGTACGTGGGATCATGTTGGAAGCCTGATTTGCACTGATTCCCCAGATCAGCGTAGGTTTTGCCATTAAGTCTTGTATGTTCTGTTATGGGGTGTGGGTTGTTGGGAACCTTGCTCTGTACTGATTTGCTAGATCTGTGCTGATTTCTGTTATTTGGCCTTTTACATTCTGTTTTTACTACTATTAAAAGTTCTGTACACTATGCTTATCTCATGCTTGTGAGTGGGGAAGCCTTACCCCTTTGGGGTGCCCAGGGAATAGTGCATGATTTCCCAGAAATCTGGGTGGGGGCTCAAGCTGGGTGGTGGTGTTACATTATGTGGAAACCCCTAGATATAGAACCCGGCCCTTCTTCTGCCAGCTCAGCTTGGCAGAAGGGTTACATTAGTATTTGTAAAGATATCAGACAGACTTTTCCAAATCAGAGTAGGTTCATATATGGCTTTTTAGAAAGTTACTGATTCATAAACCTCAAATGAGGGGGGAAACAAATATTCCGAATACCTAAACAAAACAAAAGTTGATGATATACTTCATTCATATGGAGAAGTTCTAAAGGGGTAGCCATATCAGTCTAGTTCAGCAAGACAAACAGTATTGCTGCACTTTTAAAGACTAACCAATTTATTCATTGTATGAGCTTGATATATAAATTGGTTAGTCTTTAAAAGTGCCATAAGATCCCTTGTTCTTTTTTATTTATATTGCTTTTAAACATTAAAGGCACCTAAAAAGTGTCATAGACCAATGAAAGGGGCAATTATCACTCACACTATTTGCATATTAAAACAAAACAAAACAGCTTTTCATCTTCCTGAGGGGGGAGGGGAAAAAAAACTAAAGCTCCTATGGAAGACATTTTACAGTTCTGGTATGATGAGTAATACTACTTTTTGCATATTTAACAGATGACATTCATAGCATTAGTTTAAAATTTTATTGTTCATTTTGCTGTTTATAAAGGCAAGGTTACCTGAAGTTACTCATTGTAAGCACATGGCTCCACATATTTGATGATATTTAAACAGACCACATACAATTACAGTATAAGGACAGAGGATGTTTAAAAACTACCCATCGTTAATTAACACATACACATCTAAATCAAAGGCTAGCATGAGTATTGATAAGTTCTCTATTTCAGGTCTGCAGAAAACAATGCCATTACCACACAGCAGGTTCTGCAATTAGCACAATCTACATAACTGTTCATAAAGTTACCATTTGTCACAGAACACTTTCACTCATTCTTAGCTACAGTGGCAACACAGACAGTGCCATCCTGCTGCCCTTACCACCATGCTCCCTCTTCCTGCATGGCTTTCAAAGCTCACAATGGGGTTCCACCCAATCTCCTATGGGTAGTTTTATGAAAAGACCACACCATTTCCATTTCCTTCCCCCTGCACAGCTTGGCCAGGAGGGTGCAATAGTTCAGGTTTCTGTGGGGTTGTACCACAGGCAGCCTTGTTACCACCTCATGCAAGTATACCATGCTAACTAGGCCTTAATCCTTGAACCATTTAGTTTCACACTAAAAGCACCAGGCAACCAGCAACTTCCCACAAGGAGCATGTCTGGGGGCCTCAAATCAGCCTTAGACCTGAAGTGGCTACAGTCACAGGACAGCCCAGGAGGGATCCAGCCAGAGCTGGACTGAGCAGACATCAAGCCCTAAAGCAGGGTGCTTTAACCTATGGGTCACAACCCCAAAGTGGGTCACCATGCTCTTTAGGGTGGGTTGCCATGTTAATAAAGTGAAAAAGGAAATACATTATTAATTCAAAACTAAACCATGGGTTGCAAAGGTGACTCCTAAACTTAATCTGGGTCCCAGCCAAAGGAGGTTAAGAACCCCTGCCTAAAGCAGCAACATCATAGTGCCTTCTAAAGCCTCAGAGCAGAGCTAATGTCCCTATCATAGTGCCATTACCCTGACAGACAAGCTCCTACTAAGTTCCAAGGGGGCAGCTGTGTTAGTCTAGTCCAGAGGGAAAAAAAAAAAAAAAAAAAAGGCAAGGAGTCCTGTGGCACTTAAAAACTAAGGCTATGTCCACACAAACATCATTATTTTGAAATAACCCATTTTGAAATGAGTTATTTCAAAATAAAGTCCTTATTTCGAAATAAGTTAATTCGAATTAACAGTTTGTTAATTTGAATTAAGGGAAAGCCTGCTTTCGAAATAGCTGCTGTTTCTAAATGGTTATTTCGAAACCAGGCCATTCAGACATGTTGTTTCGAAACAGCTGTTTCGAAACAATGGTGGTGTTTCAAAACAATGTGTCCGAACGCCGTTGTTTCGAAACAACCATTTTGAAACAATGGCTATTTCAATTAGATGCAAGGTTTAACGGTTTTGAAATAACGGTGTGTCGTGTGGACATGTCGCTTCTTATTTCGAAACAACCTCTGTTGTTTCGAAATAAGAAGCCTGTGTGGACATACCCTAACAGCTTTATTTATCACATGAGCTTTCATGGGAGAAAATCCCACTTTCTCAAATGCTTTGAAACGGGATTTTTTTCCCACCTCAGCTCATGTGATAAATAAATCTTGTTAGTCTTTGAGTGCCACAGAACTTCATGCCTTTTTTTAAGCTCTACTAGTCCCTCATCAGCCCATCATGGCTAGGGCTACCAGATACCAAAGCATGGACAGGGAAGCATGAAAAGGAGGACACGTGGAGAAAATGTAGTCTTAATGTAATATTCTTTTGTTTTTAGGGGGCCCTGGCATGCTTCCCCCTAAAAAGAGGGTGTTCCAACATATTTTAATCCCTGTAAGTAAGAAGCCAGGCAAAATCATGTAGTTTTAAAATTTTGAAAGGGATAGCCGTGTTAGTCTAGTCCAGTAAAAAAACAACAAGGAGTGGTGTGGCACTTTAAGACTAACAGATTTATTTTTTGCATGAGCTTTCGTGGGAGAAGATCCCACTTCCTCAGATGCTTCGAAGATAAGTTCACCCATCTTCGAAGCATCTGAGGAAGTGGGATCTTCTCCCACGAAAGCTCAAGCAAAAAATAAATCTGTTAAAGTGCCACACCACTCCTTGTAGTTTTAAAATGCCTGCAGAACAGAAGAGGTGAAGGTAAAAAGGAGAACACGTCCTCCTTTTGCCTAACATCTGCTAACCCTAATCAGGGCTCTTTTGACACAGCCCAAGACAAATCGCGATAACACAGAAAGAGCGAAGGGAGCCACACCTCCTGCCAGTCAGACTTCCCGCGCTCTTTCCCCACCTAACCGCGCATGCGCTTTAAGGAAAGCCCCTTCCACCTGCCCGCCGGCTGGCGCTAGAGCGCTATAACCCGCCTCCTTGCCGCTAACAGACCAATGGGAAGCGAGGGGAGGAGCCAATGCACATATCGCTGGGGGCCGCGTCTCTCCTCGTTGGCACAAGGGGAAGGAGTGCGCCTGCGCAGGGCGAGCACCGCGCTTGAGCACTCGAAGGAATATGCGGAAGTGGAGCGCGCCGGGGCTGTGGCGAGCTGTGCTGCGCCTGCGCGGGCCGATGCCGGCGCTTTGGGGGGCTGAGGGCGAGTCGGTGGCAGGGGCCGGCGGGGCTCCCGGGGCCCGGCGGCGGCGGCTGAGGAGCCCGGGGCGCCGCGGATCGGTGAGCGGCCCGGGGCGCGGTGCTGTGTCTAGCAGTGAGGGCAGCCTGCTGTGGGCTGGAGCTGCCGGATACCCCAGCCTGGAAAGGAGGCTAGGGAAGGAGGACACTGGAGGCCCCATGGGGAAAATGCAGGATTAATGCCATAGTCTTCTGTTTTTAGGGGGCCCTGGGAGGCTTCCCCCTAAAAATAGGGTGTTCCAGCCATCCTTTAACCCCTGTAGGTAAAAAGCCTGACAAAATCATGTGTTTCTAAAACGCCTGCCGGCTGGAGGAGGTGAAGGTAAAAAGCAGGACATGTCCTCCTTGTGCCAGGCATCTGGGAAGCCTAGCTCTGGGGGAGGGCGTGCAGGTGGTACCCAAGCTTGGCCATGGTGCGTAGCCGTTCATCCGGCACAGAAACGCGGACCCCATCCTAGCTGACGTGCCAACAGAAGTGGGTTGCCTTGAAAGCAGGCCTCCCATGGGAAACTTCTTTCTCCTCTCAGAAGAAGGTTGTTTTTTGAAAAAAGTGTTGACTGGTCCTCGTTAATCCTAGTGTAAACTGGCAAATTGTAGTTATAATACATGTTAGCTCTTCAAGGACAGTAGTCCATGCGTGGCCTTGGCCACAGGTTGATGTTTCAATGGCCCCAATAAATGCCACTCCTAGGACAGAAGGAGTGAAAATGGTACTGGAGACAGTTTGTTGTCGTGGGCTCACAGAGTCTGGGCTATCTCATGTCCTTTAAAGCAGGGATCCCCAACCTTTTTAAGGCTGGGGACTCCTTCCTAAGGGGAAGAAAACCTTTGTGGACCCCATGGGTGCAGCTGTGGGCACAATTTAGCCCACATAGGGTCAGAATTTGGCCTGTGCTGCTTTCCTGCTAGGGAGCAAGGTGCCTGGGTAGGGGGCCATAGCCACTGTAGCCCCTGCTCCCTGGCAGGGGGTAAGGCCACAGCGATTCCTGGGGAGGGAGCCGTAGCCCTGGCAGCCCTCACTCCCCAGCAGGCAGATGGGACCACGGGCAGCTCCCAGGGAGAAAGCCATTGCTGTGGCAGTCCCTGCTTCCCAGCAGGCGGATGGGGCCAAGGCAGCAGCATCACAGCCATGGCCCCCTGTTCCCCTCACGCTTCTCCACCCCTCTGCACCTTACCTGGTTGCTGCCCCGGGCTACCTTCCCAGAGCATGCTTTGCGTGCTCAGGGCAGGAGTTTTAAAAACACCTTGCCTAGCAGAAGCTCCCTTCTGTCTGGAAGCCTGGGTCTCTGTAGCAACCAGAGACCCCAGCGATGTCCAGCCCCAGCTCCCAGCCTGTCTGTGGCCCTCCAGGGGTCCACAGACCCCAGGTTGGGAACCACCACTTTAAAGACTGCACTGCAAGTAACACTTAAGTGTGCCAGACCCCAAGAGGTCACATTTCTACACAAAGATAGGCCCTGTGGCATCAGTACCTCCCAGAAGGGTGTTTCTGAAACACCCCATCTTCAAAATGTCTGACAAATGGGATTTTCTCCCACAAAAACTCATGTGATAAATAAATTCTTTAGTCTTTAAGTGCCATGAGAGTCCTTGCTTATTTTAAATCCATTGAAATGCAGCATCTAGAGCCACTTAACTTTTGCTTCCATGTGCTAACCTAAGATAGAATTCACAGTGGCACAACGCGAGGCTCTACCACCCTTCTGTATAATCCATATCTGCTCTGTCTCTCTCTCCCTTTGTTTCTGAATTCCATGAGAGCTGTTGTGTGTGTCTAAATCCTGAATGAGATGCTATGTGTCAGTGAACACTTCTTGCATGTTTCTGACATCTCCATTCCATTGTTTTTTCCCCTGTGAAAACACACAGAGTTCACATTTTCAGCCTTTTTGAGGTGCCACTGTTAAGTGTTAACTTTGGAATCAAGATGTGTTGCACTGTAACCCTTCATTGTCCTCTCTCCAGAAAGTGAAGATTTTCCATATAACATGCTCATGAGGGAACATGCAATGGGAAATTGGTGGATTGGTGTAATAAAGGTTGTTTCAGATGGCAAGTTTTCAGTGGTGTTAGAAAGCTTGAAATCTGACTGCTCTAGTTTAACTTGAATCTAATGATTTCTTCCTCTCATGGGAGTTGGCAGTCTTTGGAATCTGTCCTCATCCTTTGATCTCATACATGAAAAAGTCATTTTAAAATGTTTTCAGTGGCTGGCTATTAAACCACTAGCTATTTTGTAGGCCCTGCAGCTCTTGTTGACTGTTGGACCTTCTGATGCAATCTTGCTTCTCACATCTTTCTTTGATTAAAAATACTCATTTTATAAAAAGTCAACATCCTCATTTGGGGTTGCATGCTCTTCATCTTTGAGGGTTTTCCCAGCAAACCCTTTAAAGCTAGTTGGCATCATAACTTCTTTTTAACTGCCTGTGCAGTCCCTGCCTTGAAAACCTCTATGCCTCCTGTTTACTGATTTCTCTTCCTCTGTATTTCTTTCCCCCACCTGCTTCACCTTTTTGATTTGGGGAAGTGTTTCCCTAAATGGATTAAACTGTCCCAAGTGCTGAAGGGCTGAGCTTGCTGCTTTTGTAGTGCCCACCCTTGTCCAGATTTAATTCTTGAAAGTTTCACCTCTCAGGCAGCACACTTAGCATTGTCAACCAGAAAGGAATATCAAAAATAATGTTTACAGATAAAATTTCTGGGCTTTTACTAAAGAGACACTAGTGTCAAGACCATAAACCAAGTTCCATTCTTAGTATTTGTCATGTTAATTTGTTGAATATGTAAATAAAATGTGTATCTTTTAGACATAAAGTTGAGCCAAGATTAAGCTACACATTTGGTTCAGTTTTGCATTGGGTGAGCTACCTAAACAAATGCCTTACTATTTTAGCAGTTTCACATGACCACTAACTCCTCTTCAGTGATTTTTGATAGAGCCCCTAGCAAGCTGGCAAAATCTACATAGATCAGACTAGTTTGGGACCTTTCTCCCTCTGAGAAGTTAGCAGCTTTTTCATATGAACTCTGTTTTACATTATTATAAACATCAGGGTCCTAACAAGTTCAATCAAGTAAGTAAATTAGTTTCCTGTTTTTGGATAAAGAGTGGTTGTGTGTTCTAGAATGTTATCATTTCAGGAGAAACAGTCTCTCATTGATGAGAACTCATTAGACACTTGGGAAGAAGCAAATAATACAAATGGAAACTTAGCTGTGTGTGACATAGTTGCTAAGATTACAGAAGATAAGTAACCAGAGAGGCGAATGTAGCAGGATGTGGCCAAGAAAAATAACAGCCCTATTGACTTCTGATGTGTGTAGAAGTATGAAAATACCAAATTATTGTCCTATTACTGCCTTCCCACAATTCTAGTCCAGCCAACTGCAGTCTGTCTCTCAAAATCTTGGAAGGAGGTAGGAAATCTAAAAGGAAACAAAAGTAACTAAAAAATTGGCGGATAGGTCATGTGAAGAGAGACCGTGGGAGCTGAATTCACATAACTGAAGAAAGAAATGACTGGGGATGTAATCGTGGGGTGACCTTGGACGATAACCATGTGTTGTAGGAAGGCAGTGCTTAATTCTCAGAAGCTGGTAAGTGGAATGAAGTAAAGGTAAGGGAGGAAAGTTTAGACTAGATACTAGGAAAAAATTCTAAGCTCCAAGGGAGATGGTTTGGGGCATCATCTCAGCAGAGATACAAGAGCTCAGTAGGTCAAAAGTTACTGAGGTGATTTGGGTGACTACTTTTGTAGAGCTTGGAGAGCAGCAAATCTTACACAACTGTTTTTCTGACAGTTGTCTTTGATTCTCAATCCTGCTACTGCAAGATTCTCAGGGAGACACCCAGGAATTGCTTCCATTAGGAGAAAATAAATTTATTAGTTGGAAAAGTTGGGTAACCAAAGATTTATCAGACATACCAGCACATGTTTTGGAAGCATTTGACATTCTTGAGTGAACTGATTAGAGTTAAAAGATCAAGTGTTTGCCATCTACAGGCTTATGATCATAATCCCTATCCTCTTTACAGAGAGTTCTTGTTTTGATATGTGGTGTTGTGCCTCCTGACACACACACCTTTGCTTTGAAAATAGTATCGTACTTCAAAGTTAAATTGGTCAGTTGTCAGTGACTATTTCGCAAGTGAGGTCAAGGGTTCTTTAAGGCACATCTTATTACACACTTCTGTACCTTAAAAAAGAAATCTGACCATTGATCTCTGTCATAATGTGGGAGTAAATGAGAGCATGTTGGTTAGCACTGGAAAGAAACTGACATCTGTTTGGAGTGTTCTTAACTTTTCTTTGTATCTACAGTGACACAGTCTAATCAAAGGGACAGTGAGAGGACCATAGAAAACATAAAGGTAAGAGAATGGTTGTTATAAACATTTTACTCTAAATAAAAACAATTTGGAAGCTGCTATGTGCTGTGTACATGTGTTAGTGAAGTGATATGTGTTACACTCATTGCATGGGCAGACTGATAATGTTGCAGTTCGTTCTGTTTCATTGTTTGCAGAAGTTCAAAATGAGGTGGGTGGAAAAAGACAGTTCTTAGGTGACATTAAACATAAATGTCTGTAGATAATGCTGTAACTTACGGAATTACTGACTTAAATTAAATTCTCTTGTTAAAGACAACATACTTCAAGGGCTGAATCCCAAAATTTTGGTGTGTGCTGCTTTAAACTATCAAGAAGTCAGTGAGAACTTAAGGCATTCAAAAAATGCAGGATCAGGTTCTTAGATCGTTGGTAATCAATTATTTTTTTGTAGTCTGTTCAAATTTGGCCTGCAGTCCATCTGACTACTGCTCATGTAGATGAATGTGTGTGGTAGCGATAGGTCCAGGCTTGACATCACTGTAGGCTTGCACCTTGCAGTGCAAACTGATACTGTGCCTTGAGGCTTCACTGAAGTGCCTACCTTTGGGAGGAGAAAAGGGAGGGTTCAGTTTTCATGGCCCTGACCATTCAGTCCTTAGTTTCTCATTTGAGGCTGCCTGTAAGGATGTCAGTTGTGACAGTGATTTTTCTGTCACAGTGATTTTTTTGTGTTCTGTGCAAGTGTGGAAACTGGTTTGAGACTATCAGTTCACTTCAGTTCTAAAATATACTCACAAAAGATTATCTGGACTGTAAAGTACAGTATAGTGAGGCTTTGTATGTGCATCTTATTTTAATAAAAATCCATGTACCAAGTTTGTTACAAATGTTGTTTAAAACCAGTTACTTCAGTTGCAGTATGTACTTTATTTTCGGCAACTCAAACTTTCTGATCCAATTAGCAAAAGTGTTGCACTTTTTGTTCCTTATTGTGCTCCTGGATGAATACTAGTTTTCATGACTTTCTTTATTCTCTTGCATGGAGATTTTTCACACAGGGCCAAAATCTCTAAAACTTGAGTCAAACCCACCTTTCCATGACTGCGGGGGGAGGGAGGGAGGAGGCATTGTCATCTCTTTGGTGTCCAGAAACTCTTTCTACCATTACTAGTGCTGAAATCCACCATGTCTATACATATTGGTCTGTGTCTAAACTATTCAGTAATGCAGGGAAGAGCATTGTGCAAGTCTAGGATGGAACTGGGATGTCCTCCTCAGTGAATGCAGCCCATATGTGGCCTGTATTTTTCTAACTGGTCACGGTAGCCTGAGGCTGGGGGAGGGGGTGGCAGAGACCTCAGGTATGGTCACTAGAAAGCACAGCTGATCACTACACATCTGAAGCACTTGAGCTTTACTCAAGGATTGTGGGAAAGATGAAAACCACCGGGCTTGACTGTTTGATTTTCCAGAGATGGATATGGGTAAGGGTAAGATCTTGTTAGGGTTATTTTGAATAAAAGTCACAGACATGTCATAGGCAAGAAACTAAAATTCATGGAAACTTGTGACCTTTCGGTGACTTTTACTAAAAATAACAGTGGGGGAGCTGACTGGAGGGGGGGTTGGGGGGATAAAGTCATGAGCGTCAAAAAGTCATGGCAACCATGAACCATTGGCTATGGAATCTTGTTCTTGGTGATGAGATCAAGGTTTTAGGGGACTTGCTTGCCCAAATGGGGTTGCCTTTAGCTAATATAGTGTCTCTGTGGATTACTGGTAATTGCATTTTTAAACAGAGATAAGTATGACATGCGTTGCACCATAAAGAGCAGATTCTACAAGGCCACTTGTCATGTGACAGGAGAGAACAGCCAGCCAGGCCAAATTTCAGTCACATTATACCCCTTATATGCATTGTTTCATTCAGTAGTGTGTCTACTAATCCTGTGAGGAAC
Source organism: Podocnemis expansa (assembly GCA_007922195.1). Taxonomy (NCBI): domain Eukaryota; kingdom Metazoa; phylum Chordata; order Testudines; family Podocnemididae; genus Podocnemis; species Podocnemis expansa. Next base: position 11,402,514 of record ML682025.1, read on the forward strand.
GAGGCAAACCCCTGTTTCTCAGGCTCAGTCTACTCTACCAACTCTTGCCAGTATGACTACATTGCTCAGCAGAGTAGGAAATCCACACCTTGAGCAATATAGTTAAACTGATCTAACTCCAGGAGGAGACAAGAGTCCTGTTGACAGGAGGGCTCCTCCTACAGCAGGGGTCTCAAACTCAAATCACCATGAGGGCCACATGAGGACTAGTACATTAGCCTAAGGGCTGCACCACTGAAACTTTTTCATGCAATGATATTGCAAATAACGGTAACGATAGTATCATTGCGGGCCACAGGAAATAGCTTTAGGGGCCGTATGTTTGAGACCCCTGTCCTAAGACATAACTACTGCCTCTTGTGCGGGTTGAGTACCTATGGTAATGGGAGAAGTTCTTGCTGTAGGGGAAACTTTCTTTTGTTTGACCGAATTATGGGCATTGGAAAATTTGTAAGAATGTGTATGGAGGCTTGTTTTTACACTTGTTACATGAACAGAGAAGCAAGTCTGCAAACACAAGAACTGCTAAGCTCCCTGCATAGTGTGCTGGTGATCTACATACAAACCGATTCCCTGTGGACTTCCCTAAGGTATGAGTGCAGTCTTGGCTTTGACAGTGACTGACTCAAGTAGTTTTGTTAGCTTGTTTAGTATGATCAGAGTTACTGGAAAACATTTTAAATCCATGCATCATGGGAACTTCAGAGACATTAATCTGCAACTGTACTGTATTTTTGAAGCATGGGTTTACTGTAGTTGTACTCATTCTTCTAATTTGAATGCTTCTGCACAGCTGTCTGAACTGTTCTTGGTCTCACTGAAAGCATCTCATCTAGGTATTATGGGTTCATTGTTTGTATAGGTGTTGAAGGCTGCCATATGCTCATGCAGCTTTAGATGATACTTATTTGTAGATTTAGGGATGGTCCATTTTAAAAATAACTGAACCACCCAGTCTATGCAGCCTAAATTATCTTTTGACTCTGCACATTCATTTCAAACCAAAGTTACTAACTTCACAGTATCTTTTTTTAAAAAATAAGACCTTTAAAAACCTCCATTCAGCATTTTACAGAGCTGTCAGGACAAAGAATTCAGTTTTTCACTGTAGGAATAAGATCAGCAGAACTACTTATCACAATAAATATGCATGGACTTCCTCCATTTCAGACTTACTCAACCTTCTGAGAAATGCTTTTGGTGTTTCACTCCCTTCATAAAAGAGAGAGAGACTTATGATGGGAGAATAGTATTCCGGAGTCAAGAAACCTTCAGTGTTTGATGCTCACATATATTGCAGTAATTCTGGAGACTAAGCTGGGGTGTTTGAGAGAGCAGGAGGAATGAAAAATTGCTTTTTGCCTGAGTGTTGCTATTGTCCATTTTACCTTTACTTTTCTTCTTCATTGGGCTGCCATTTACAGCAATACCAGAGTGTGTACAACTCCCCTCTGCAGTTTTCTCTACAATGCAATTGTCACAAGGCTCTGTATAATTCCAGTGAATAGCAGCCTGACCCAGAAGATGCTTATTCTCTTGTAGGGCCATACCCCCTGGAGAGAAGCTATTTTGACCTCGAGATTTACATTTCTTGATTCTTGAATTAAGACCTTGTGTAAGAATAGTTATCCATGCCAGTAATAGCCTGACTGCTGCTAATGCTTTAAATATAAGCACACTTTCTCAAGTTTAGTGATTAGGGACAATTTCTCTTGTTTTTTTCTATAAGTGAATGTTCATTAGTAAAGAGAGGCCTAATTCCTGACAGTAATTTAAAGGAGATACTTTCCTGTTAAGTTAAAATTCAAATTTATTTTAAAAGGCCCTTCATACCATAGATTCACTTAAGCCTGATGTCCCCATTTGTTTGTTTTTTTCATCATCCAGGCTAAATGAAAGGCAAGACTGTTCAATTTATCAACAAAAGTTAGTCAGTTTCATGTTGATTCCCATGGCTAAGCAAAGGTTGAGTCTGTAAACATGAAAGAGATATTCTTGCATCCGAATTCTATAAACAGTTTTAATATTTGAATGTCAATTGCCTGGTTTATGATGATGTGAAACGAATATAAACACTAGAATTTTGTGCCTGAGCTACTGGGTTGTCTCTTTCTAAAGAAGTTTGCAGCTTATGTAGCAGAATGGATTTGATTTATATCAAATTAATTTAATTTGCTAATTAGGGAGACTCAATTTAATCATGATTTTCTACATAAAAGTGCATTCTTATTGATATAACCCTAATATATATCCTTCACAACTCAGGTTGTGTTTTTAGAAGGTACGCACAATACATTTTTAAACAGTGATTTATTTTGAAAAGTCTTCAGATTAGCTTTCCAGCTATAACAAAAAAGAATGATTGGTAGTTTAATTTGCCACAAGTAATTGAAGCGGATATTCGCAAAGTGATTGGGAGGTAAACTAGCTCCAATTCAACAGATTAATCATTAATATTTGGTGGATTTTCTTGCCATGCTGTATTAGGAGGAGAACATCACTAGACATTTAAATTTTTTTACTTAACTAAAACAGCGTTGTGTATTTTGGATTTTTTTCATCAATAGCAAACATATAATATTTTGATAAAACAAACATATGAATTTTTGAATTTAGTTAAACCCTAAAATCAGGTCTGTTTTTGTTTAAAATTGTTTTTAACTAAAATAGTTTAAAAGAAACACTTAAAAAACCAAATTAAATCAACCATGTCAGCCAGTTCAACACGAGAAATTTAAAATATTGACTAATACAGCTAACTCAGTTGTCTTCACCTTCATTTTCCTGTTTGTTCATGATCTTGAAAAGAATAACAAGCTTTCCTGATCTTTAAGTCCCAAATGATTTCTCGATTCAGAATGAATTAGTCCAAAGGAAGAAAATATTCTTTCTACACTAGGAGAAGAAGCTACTGCTGTTAAAAGTGAGATTTTTCACTTTAGTAGTCTCTGAATCCAGATATAAGTGACTTCCAGCAGTTCACTGGTGTGACTTTCTTTCCAACATCATCAGCAAATGTGTATTTCTTGAATGCTTCGGCCTTTGCTCTGAAATTTATTTCATTTGGCCTTATGGAGGGATGATTGCTGGATACCCATGTCATAGCCAGTTCCTCTTCTTCAGCAGTTAATGTTTGACCTTTGTACTGAGTACTGAGAACATTCACAAGAAAATGAGCTGGAGGTAGTGCTTGTCCCCTCGCCTGCCCACTTTTTTTTATGCCTGTAATTTTACTCTGTCCTTGCATATTTCTCTCTTTAAGATCTCAATCAGTTCTTTCCAAATTTCAACAGCACCAGCAATAAAACAGCTATTTCTTTGCACTTTATTTAAGGCTTCAGCAATAGGCTTCAGGGTTTTCAGCATGCATTCAGTGTTTCTCTTAAGCCTGGTGTTGAGAACTTTGGCTGTGACAGTGCCATTTATTTTTTTTTTTTTTCACAGTTTTGTTCAGACTGTCATCAGATTAAGCCAGTTTTTGACATTGGGCTCAAAATAGTCCCCTACTGAGTTCCATTCCACCTCTTGTGGGAGAGTTAGCTTGGTTCCTCCCATTTCTTTAGAGCAGCTGCTGCAGAGGGGTTGTTATGGAAGTATTTTGCAATTTCAACAACTTTATTCCTGGAACACTGAAGTCTTTGGCTAGGAGGTGCATCAAATGTCTGAGCACTGCAACCATGTGTTACTAGTTTGGGTCTTGTCTAAATTTCTTCTCATCTTGTTTGTGACCAAATTGCATGCTAGATGTTTTGGGTTTTTTTTCCATAGTTTGTTATAGGTTTTACTGCTTTTCTTGTAACTATTCTGCTGTGTGTGTACTTCCTGATGCATCAGTTGTTTCTCTAAGGAAGACATTCCCTTTTTCTCTTGTTACACAGGCACATATGAAAGTATCGTTGTGGACACTGCTCCACCCATCAAGGCTCAGGTGAACAATTTTACCCTCTAGACTCTTTGCACACTGCTCAATTTCTCTCTCATGCACTTTATCCAGCAATTTTTCTGTGACATCTGCTCAGGACTGTATCCTGGTCTTAATGATGGAACCATGTTAATGAAGTATGGGTTTTCAATCCTATGGAAAGGAGAGTTTGTTGCATGAACAAACAAGGCAATTTATTTTGTCAATTACCTCTTTTTGCAATCTGCTTTTTTTAATCACAAACTTATCTATGGTGGTTTCTGGATGATTGCTACAGGTGAAATACTGTGGCTATGTGGCATACCTGATGTGACTGAAACACTGTCTTTGGCAGATAGCTCTGAAACTATAGAAAATGGTGGTGATTTTGAAGGTGGATAGTCTTCAGAATCCTGTATGTCGAGAATGAATTCTGCAAAATAAAATATCAATGCATTTATTTATTACCATGTTGCTCATTTAGTATTACTCATTGGATTCACTGACACTCAGTACAACTTTAAAGGTGAAATTGTAAAAGGAAGATCTACCTACTTTTTTTTATCAAAAATGTTAGCACTGTAGAATAACAACTATATTTTTTTTGCTCAAACATGAGAATGCAAGAATAGCTGAGAAGGAAAACAAAGAAGTATGAAATAAAAGATTACCTACCTGAAGATCCTGCATGTTCAGACATGTTCCTTTCATTCTCTTCAACACAGCTTCCTGCTGAGAAGGAATGCTTCTAATGATGTTTCATTCAGGCAACGAGGCGTTCCGTTTCTTTGTGGCACTCTATGTACTTTGCATGCATGCATGCTTGTTGTACCCACAGGTAGAGGAACTTCATTAAAATATTCCCAAACTGGATCTCTTCTGTGGCCTGCTGCCATTATAGGATTTTCCCTTCTAGTGGGTGAATGGCAAGATAGATCTCAGATTTATGAAGGCTACACTCAGACCTCAAGACTTCTGGAATATGGTGCTCAAACGGTTTCACTTTTGTTTCTATTGCCTGTCCCTCCCTCTCACATTCATCTCCAGACGACATCATCTTGTCCAGATCTACTGTATTCTAGCTCCCAACAGTCTTCTATTCTTTGAACTTCTTGAAACTGCACTTTTAGAGAGATGTAAGGGATTGACTCTGTGTACACAAATTTGCAGAGGGACAACAGGGTTCAGGTCTGTTATTTCTCACCTCTGTATATTTATTTTAAAACACTGTTGCTGTTAACAAGCATTTTATCTTTGAAGACACAAATCCACAGTTTGAGAACTGCAAAATTAAACATCCCTGATGGTATATTCTAGACTGCGGAGAGTCCCATTGGGTAGGTAGTGAGAGTAACCTAAGTAATCTATACAAAAGCCTCTGGAACCCCAAAAGATTGGGTTCCTAATCTATGAACTACTGAAACTTATTTTAAAATCTTTGCTTGAACATTGCATGAATATATTTGTCCCACACTATAGAATTTATAATCCTATTCCATGATGAGGTCTTTGAGCTGTAATGTATCTTAATTAAAACTATCTTTAGATTGTTTATTTAAATTGGATTTTTTTTGGCTTAAATGCTTTTTGAGGGGGGAAAAATGATTTTTTTTTAAAATCATTTTTTAAATCCACCCTGAAATATCCTTTCTTCTCCTTGCGATAGCTTTGTTCTAAAGGGGCTGATGTGGTAATAAGAAAAATATACTGGGAAAGCTCCTGACCGAGAATTTCGTTTAAAGTAGTACTGTGTTGGCAGGGATTTTCACATATATAATTTAACCTTTAAATTGTCAGCTTGGAAAATCTTGTTGAGCCTAGATATGTAACAAATATGATTGTTTACTATCTTTGAAGAGTTAAAAAAAAATCCACACTAGCCTTTTTTTTTAAGTCAATAAAAAAATCTTTTGTGCATACTCCTTCTGGCCTGGAGCAGCAAGTTTGCTGTCAAATGCAGTTCTCAGAGAAGTGCCAACGTTGACCGAGAGTGTAGGCCAACAAACCAAGATGAGTGGGCAAGGTAAAATGAAGGTGTTTGACTAGAACTGAGGTGTTACCTTGTTGCCAGTGCTAATGCTGGGGGGAGGACTGGTGCACAGCTGCAGGACAGAAGTAGTAATCATACTGTTCAGCTGGCATTGGGGATGATCATGCAGTGGCACAGTGATTATGAAGGCTGTTTAAAAGTAAGTCAACCATGTTAATTTTACTTATTAAACCTGAGAGAAAAATGCTGGAAGGGAAAGCTGGTTAGGGGGTTTGTTTCCCCCTCACCCAGCTTCCAAGAGGATATTTTAGCTAATGGTGAGTTTGAAACAGTTTGTGGTGATCATCCATTGTAACAATCTCCTTGGAAACTTTGCCAAACTTCATTAAAAATAATACATCTTTGGTTCAGTAAAGTTCACACTCTTGATGAGTAACTGGGTGGGAGCTGAAGTGCGGAGTCCAGAATAGTGCTATCCTTAGCCCAAAAGTGATGTGATAAAAATAATGATACTAAATATTTGTTCTTCCTTTACAAAATTGACTTGGCAGAGTTATATAGTTTGTTCCAGATCAGACTGAGTATATTAGATTTGTTCATTGTACCTTTTATTTTCTAGAGAAACTGGATGGATTCTGTGGTGAATGTGAATTTGGATAAAGAAAGGTTATTGGTGGATGGAATACCACCTGCAAAAAAGCCCAGGTAAACTTACTTATCCTTTGTTGACATTGACAGATTAGTACAAGAGAAGAGATTAGAGATTTTTTTTTTTTTTTCCCCCCCATGATGCTGTGTTCATTTTAGTGTGTGTCCCATCTAGCACTGGCTCAGTGATCTTTCCAGTACTTGCTGGATGTGTGCTGCCTTGAGCAGTGCATAATAGCCAATGTTTTCTTGTCAGGTGGTTTAAAAAAAAAAAAAAATCCAGATTTTTAAAAATTTGTTTGAGTCCAGTTTTCAAATTTTATTTTAATTATATTTCAAAAAATAAACCTGTAACATTGAATCTAAATTTAATACAATACATGTTAAGGTTACTTATCTCAGAACATTTCCATAAAAAATAAATATACTCACTTCATGATCCTTTATCAAAAACTTTTAGTGAAAGGCTGCTTTTTCTATATTAAGAAGGAATCGGGGGAAGATCGAACTTTTGAGATAAAGCTTTGTAAATATATCACAGTAGGTGATGTTCTGTAGTAAGGACTTGATCATGTGGGGAACCAAATGGCTATGTTACTGGGTGCAAAAGGCTGGCAAAGTCATCATAAACTTCTGGATCTGGTCTCTGACAGCCATCATGTTTCTCATTACTAGGTAGCAAAAAATGTACCAAATTGAAGAATTCCACTTGGTGATTTAAATTGCCTTGGTTTGATTGGTCCATTGTGGTGATTTAACCTGGAGGGACAAGGGAATTAATTGTGATTAAGAAATCGGAAGGTGCTTAGGTGGGGATAGATACTAGCTAGTGCTCGTTCTGTGTGGGTTACTTCTGCAGAAAAGTGTTTCTGTTTGAAATGCTGATGGAGGAAGTGTGTTCAAGTTACTAACCTGATGTTTATTAATTGTCAGAAGGCAGGAAGGTGGGTGAAATAAAATATTTTAATTTAAATGACAGTACGAAATTGGGGTCTTTGAGGGGTTTTTAATCCCACCCCCCCCTTCTATCCTGCCGAATTCTAAAATAAACAGAGGAGGCTGGGAGAGTAGTCTGGCTGCTAGGAATGTGATGATAGAAGTGGCTACTGCTTATCAGTGTGGGAAGAGAAGCTTTTTCCTGAGCTGTTGTTGCTTGGAATCATCACTTTATTGGGCTCCTACTCTTAGACATTCAGGATTTCAATCAACAAGATTCTGAAAATATAAAAAGTCCTGGTGAAGATTTCACTTCCATACTACTAGGGAAAGCTTGTTTCTTCTTGTAGATGATGGGGCAGGAACTGGGATTCAAAAATAATTTAATCATCTAAATTTTCTGAGTACAGCCTGATTCATGGTGGCAACCAATAACATGCAGCACAAATTTGAAGGGTCAAACATAGTGGTTTTCTCACATGGCTGACCTGGGTTGTGAGACCTGCTGGCAGAGCAGGTTGCAGTATAAGCATGCTAGGGTATCTCTGCAGTTACTTTCCCAAACTTGTTGAGGTGTCAAAAGTTCACAGTCTTCCTTTTGTGACTGGGCTGCTTCTCTTAGCTCATTTTCTCAGTAATAATAAACTTTGAGGCACTGTAGTCAATCCCCCCCCATGGATGAAACTACCTACCAACCAGGTAACATGTAATCACGAGTGATGGGGCAATTACTTCCATTTAATAGGGTGTAGGCAGAGGACCGCTTTGTAAGACTCTTTGGTGGAAACTTTGAAATGAGTGGCTTTGACTGCTCCTTTTTATGACTCGCTATAAATCCCTCTCCCTACCTTCTGTTTACTAGTCTCAGCAGAGGCCAGTGGGAGTAGGTCATGGAGACAATAAAGATGTCCCTTTGCTGCACTGTCTTGGGAACAAACTTTTGCTTTCATTTTCCTTTCTGTGTATAAATAGTGCTTTTATCTCAAGGCATGTCTTGCAGCACCTGTCGCTTAATAAAGGATGGTGAGGAGCAATCTGAGCCCTTTTGAAGTTGGACTCAGAAACACTTAAGGTTTATATTATTTGCTCTTCCCAAATCTGCATAGGTGGAGTCCCCTTGTTAGGGGCAAGGAGTATCTTTTGAGGCTGACAGTTGATGTATACAAAAGAGTAAAGTGGCTGGTATTGTTAAGGCAAAGCCCTGTCCCCCTTACCCCATTTCAGCCATCTTTCTGACGTGCATTTCTAGAGGGGGACCTGTTGGAGAGATGGCATTTTGCCCTAACGGGTCTGAAAAAAAGACTGGTTGAGAATCTCTCACACCTACAGCTGGCAGTTACTGGTTTGGAGAACTGGAAACTGCCTTTTGTGAGACCTCTTGTCACTTCCCTTTCTCTCCACAAAAGACTGAGTGTATAGTCTGGTTCAAAACTAGCATAGAGCACCTTCAGCCTTGTCCATTGTCTTCTCTAAATTTTGTGACCCAGTGTCTGCATTTGGGACATTCATTTGTGTTAGTACAAATGTGCTTCTCTCTTACCCTACTGCAGGAAACTGTTGCCAAGCCTTAAAACCAAAAAACCCCAGGAACTTGTTCTAGTAATTGGGACAGGGATCAGTGCAGCAGTAGCTCCTCAAGTTCCAGCATTGAAATCTTGGAAAGGGTTAATCCAGGCCCTGCTGGATGCTGCTATTGACTTTGATCTTCTTGAAGAAGAGGAGAGCAGAAAGTTTCAGAAGTGTCTCCGAGAAGATAAGAACCTTGTTCACGTTGCCCATGACCTTATCCAGAAACTGTCTCCGGTGCGTGAGTACATACAGCAGGATTAATCAACTTGCATATATAGAATGTGGCCATGCCCATGTGATAAAAGCCATGGATCCTCCCCTGTGGTTGCCCTGGTGGGCATGGCTGGACCTTCCACTCAAAGCTAGGTATAGCTCTCAGAGACCTGCCAGTGGTACTGGCACACTGTTCTTGGGGCAACTTCTGGTTTGAGAGTTGGATGATGTGCCCCCTTCACCTCTTAGTGTGCCGGCATCAAGGCACCAAGCCATTCTGGCTGGGTTCAGTGAGATGGTGCATCACATTTCTAGTGCTTGATGGCTGTGGCCCAGAATGACATGGTTATATGGGCTGACATGGTGATGTTGGGGGCTCAGATGCCAGTTCATGGAGATAAATTGCTCTTTATGCTGTTCCTTTACATAGCTGTGTTGTAGAAAACACCTACTCCATTAACGTTTTTGCACCCCTGGCGAGAGTAAATGTGTAGTTTTTCCTTGATATTTCAGAGTAAGCATGTTCTCACAAAGGCAAAGTATGCTGGAGACTGTACCTCCTTTTGATCTGTTGTATTTTGGAAAGATATTGCTCCTAAGTTATGGGTTTTGGGGAAGCCTGGCTGCTGATGGTCTCATTTCTGGTTAAAAGGGTTTGAGTTCAAATCCCACCTCAGGCCTTGGGTTCATGCTTATAGCTGCCACTGAACTGCAGCACTAGTGGTTCTTGAGGTAAATGGTGCTGTAGTCCGAGTGATCACATCTAGGTGCCTTTGGCCAGCTTGAGCGTTCAGTAGATGGTAAAAATCCCAGTGCACTTGAAAGAAAGAGGAGGGTGCCTTATGTCTAGCTCCTAGTGATGAGTATATCAGATGTGCCTGGTCAGGCAAATCAGCTTGATGTTCTTTCTCCCAGTCCATTTGGGCCATTCAGTCTGCTTTACATTCTTCGACCCGAGTTCTTTTCTATCACATAACTTCTGCTCTAGTTTGCTTCCACATAATCTGTATACCTCTTCCCGCCCACTGACTCATTGCTTTGCAAAGCACTTTCCGGATATGTATTGAGGTTTTATACTGCCCCTGTCCTCACTATATAAAAAGTGCCGCAGGAAACCAGATGCCCAACTCTGACCTTGGTTTGTTTGATTACCTCCGCAGCGCACTAGCAATGTCCGCTCCACATTTTTCAAAGATTGTTTGTACGAGGTGTTTGATGATCTGGAGTCTAAAATGGAAGATTCTGGGAAACAGCTGCTCCAGTCTGTGCTTCACTTAATGGAAAATGGAGCACTGGTGTTAACCACGAACTTTGATAACCTGCTGGAACTATATGCAGCAGACCAAGGGAAACAGCTTGAATCTCTTGATCTTACTGATGAAAAAAAGGTAAACGACCAGACACTGAGCCTTGGTTCAGCAAGGCTAAATATTCTGCCATTTGTTCTCATTAGTGATAAGTCAGGGGGCAGCATAACGTAGGCAGTGGTGATAGAACATCCTGCACCTACTTGAAATGTGCCTTGCCGTTAACACTGCCATTAATTTATGGTGGTAGATCAAATACCAGTTTGGTTGATCTTTAGTGTTGAACATTTAAGTGTCTCTTGTATTCTAGGAGAGGGGTTGGTAAAAACCATGCATCCTTCAAGCTCCTTGCATCCCAAATGCTGATTTTTAGCAATGTCATGACTTCTGGCTGACATCCTTGTAACTCAGGAGAAGTTTGCAAGCATCTTCAACATCTTTACAGCTTTGGTCTATGTTTTGAACTCCTGACTTCAGTTGTCAGTGTAGTCCCACTTTGATCTAATTTAAGATAGGAATTGGCATTAAGATTTTGAATTATGCAAGAAGCTACATGTACTACATAAACCTGATATCTCTCTTTAGATGAAACATTCTTTTGAGGTACATTCTATATGTAATACTCAGTGAGTCGCAACCTTCAAGGTCCTGTCCAGGTTAACCCCTGCCGACTTTTTCTCCTCCATGATCTCCCAATCTGTACTGCAGTGCTGGATATACTTGCAATGTACAGATGCAGCATGCTTAGCTTTGCAGGGCTAAATAATGAGGCGAGTTACATGGGAATGAATTGAGACATGGTAAGGAACAGTTAAAATGTGATGAGGATTTTAGGCAAAAGCATACAAGGGTTAAGCTCTCAAAACTGTTTTGAGTCTAGACTGCAAATGGAATAAACATGCAGATTTACAAGAAGTGCATATTAAAATAATCCAATAGCTTGTTTTATCGTCTCCTTGCTGAGTCAGTATTCAGCCTTTCCTCATCTGCTCTGGGTGATGACATAAATAACAATCTTGGATGCAAATTGGTACCATTAGTCTGATGTGTGGGAAGTTGTATCCAGAACTCGTGAGTTGGTACATCAAGGAGAAACTGATTTTTTTTTTTTTCAAATAGCTTTAAGCATGTATTGAATTTCAGCCCATGTGCTGTTAATAACTTGAACCTGTTACTGAAAAAAGATGACTGTGCAAGACCTGCTGCGAGGTGTCTGGAAAGAGCATCAGGTTCCCCTGTGGAGGAATGGCCCAAGCTGACCCTTGAGAGGCTTTAGATAAACACCGGCCTCCTGTGGTCTAGAGGTCTTGCAGTTGATTTGAATTTGTTTTCTGCATGGGAACTAGGATTTTTCTTCCTTTCTCATCTCCAGAGTCTCAAAATGTTCCTTAACTGTTTAATTCTCAGAATGTGAGATTTGACAAATGAAGACATCCAGTAGTGACCTGCTCTGCCCCCAACAAATTCTAACTCACCAACGAGCCCAAACTGCTGGGCACTGCCTGCTAATGTTTCCCAAGCTGTGTTTGTTTTGTGCAGGTCCTGGAGTGGGCACAAGGGAAAAGGAAGCTCAGTGTCTTGCACATCCATGGAGTTTACACAAACCCCAGTGGAATCGTACTCCATCCAGCTGGATATCAAAATGTGCTGCGCAACACAGAGGTTATGGTGAGCTTCAGTCTGTTTGCCTTTTCTTTCTAGGACACTCAGCCTGAGAATGCCTTGCTTATCTGCCACCTTGTGCTTGTTCAGTTATCCTCTTCATCTTTAGGGGTAATGGGGCTTGCTGTTCCACCTAACACTTCTGCTTCAGCCTAAGATTAAGATTTCACAGAGTTCAAACTTGTTGCCTGGAAGGGGTGAAGACTCAGACTCAGTACTGAGAGGTGGAATATTTCAATTTTCACTGTCACTTGCTGCTTATGGCAGACTTGACTGTCTGCCGAGAAATGATAATTACCCTGAGAGACTGAATTTCCTCTGCCTGAGGCAGAATTACTGGCATCTCTGAATAAAGGTTCATGTTTCATCCTGTCTGGCTGTTGCATAAAATATCTATAGTCCTGAATGTAGCTGAACACTGTCATTAGTCAGGGACTAGACTAGGATCTTAACTTACAGGTTACAGAAACATTCCTGATTTTTGTTGTCAAAAATGTGATGGCACTTAGGAGTTTTAGTTAGAAACACAAATTGGCCACATTTTGGTACCAAATAACTACAGAACGCTTCAGTCCGGCTTTGCGCTGGCGGTTAGCAGTCACTACAACTCTGTATTCTCAGCATCTCCAACTTTAACACATTTTCTTTTCATCTTGGGTATGGTGAGGTTGCTTTAAAGCATAGTCTGAGGCAATGGGTCAAACATCTAACATCAGCAAGTAAATATCTTGTACTCCTACTTTGCAGCCACTGCTATCCTGATGTTTGTGCTTCTCTTTTCTTCAAAAGAGCTGACTGTTTTAAGCTAACTGCATTTTTCAGCAAAACTACCAGATTTTTCTATGCCAGTTAATATAATTCTGCAAATAGTGAACTGCTGGAATCACTATTTGGATACTTTTAAAATGTGTCTGTATAAAGGGAACAGGAGCATCTGGCAGATGGTTCTGCAGGAGAGATCCTTAACTGAGGGATTGGTCAGACAGTCTGGACTGAATTTCTCGTGCCCTCTAAAGCCAGCCTTCCTAAGTTAGTTACAGAAAAATGGAAGAAAGCTAATGTGGTTCCAGTATTTCAAAAGGGTAAAGGGGATGACCTGAGCAATTGTTGAGCTGTCAGTCTCACATCACTCCAAGGCAAGATAATGGAGCAGTTGATAGAGGATTTGATGAATAAAGGAGGGTCATATAATTTAATGCAATCAGCATGGGTTTTAGAAAACAGATCTTGTTATACTTGTAACCTCATCAAAACAGGAAGCTTGTTTGACTGAGGTAATAGTGTTGATGTAATATATGCTTAGATTTGTTTGACTTGCTTCTGCGTAACCTTTTCATTTATACTAGTTCTATATAAAATCAATATAGCACACTGTGGATTAAATGTTGGCTGTAAATGTCCCCTGTGTCCACAGGGAGGTTCTCTCCTGCTATCAGTCTTCACAGGAGGCCCATGTCCCAGTCCTTGTATCTGTCAAGGACACTTAAAGAGGGAAGTCTAGCTGTACAGAAAGCCTGATTCTCAGGCCAGGTGGAGGAAAAAGCAGTCCCTGGCTAGGGCAGGTCTGTAATTCAAAGCCCCCAGTCAGGGTAGGGAAGGAGGAGTAAAGGCTCTGTAGCCCTTGACAGAGAGAGCAAACAGTTATGGCTTGATGCTCAGGTAGGCAAGGTAAGTAGTGTCAGGTTACTGGACCGGCTAAGAACGGGAGGAAGGGGACACAGATGCACCCAACTCCACTGTTTCTCAGCACAGGCCCTGTAGTGGGGCTCTAGATGAAACTTGCTGCCTTGGCTACAGGCCAAAGTAAAGTTGGTCTAGTGCCTGACCTCCCTAGGCTTCTTCCTTCTCCCCTTCCCTGGTATACCTTGTCCTCCAAGTTCCTCCATTTCTTCAGGGCACTCTCCCAGAGGGAGGTTGCAGAACCAGTTGGCGGCAGGTCCACTATCTCCTTGGGGCTGTCAGCAGAGGGCAAGTCACAAGGGCCAGGTACTTCTCTGGTCTTCAGGGTTCTTGAGTCTCCTGCTAGTCCTTAGGGCATCAGCAGATGGCAGGTCTTCCAAGTCATAGGCTCCTGGTGTTCTTTCAGGCACACCAGTCCATAGCACCCCCAAGTGGGCAACAGTTCCTCCTTGGGGTATTAGCCAGGCTTCGATCCCAGTGTTCAGGGAGAGGCGTCCTTCTCCTTTGACCTCTGCTTCCCAACTCAGCTGAGTGACTGGCCCTTTATACCTCGCCTGCCCCCCTAGTTCTGGTTGAGTGGGGTTAGATTTCCCCATTCTTCCTCCCAAAGCAGGTTTGGTCTTCCCTCCTGGTGGGTCTCTGGAGGAGGCCACACCCCTTGGGCCTACACTAGTTAACTGATAGGTCTTAAAATGTCTTGCTAAATGGAGAATCATGGTTGAGCAGGTGTTTTTCTAGGGGATTCTCTGGGGATTGTTCCTACATTATTAATGTTTGAGGCTTGGTTAAAAAATTTCAGATGACCCAATTTAGGGAAGACTCACAAATTTGGGAAGTAGTAAATATGCAAGGACAGGCCATAAAACTTCCCCACAATAATGACCCATTGTCTATAGGAGGTCCAACTGGATGATCACAGTGGTCCCTTCGAGCCTTATGACACTATTTATGACATCAGCAGTTTGGGCAGGAAAGGGCTGATAGAATGAGAGTTGAAAACACAAGTGCATGTGTTCAGGATAAAGGTGTGATATGTCCTGGGATAGTTCAGTTGTTAGTTCCTAATGTAAATCTTGGAACGTTTAAATCATTGTAAATGCCAATTAATGTCTGACTGGCACATTGTGAAGACTGTAATAAAACCTGCCCAAACTAAAATACCTTTTATCTTTCCTTTTTAAAGCGGGAGATCCAGAAACTGTATGAAAACAAATCATTCTTGTTCCTGGGCTGTGGTTGGACAGTTGATGATACCACGTTTCAGGCCCTCTTCCTAGAAGCTGTGAAGCACAAATTGGACCTGGAACACTTCATGCTTGTACGGAGGGGAGATGTGGATGAGTTTAAGAAGCTCCGGGAAAACATGCTGGATAAAGGGATTAAAGTCATTTCGTATGGAAATGAATATGCAGACTTACCTGACTACTTTGAGAGGTTGACAAATGAGATCTCTGCGCGGGGTCGGACAGGTACATGGAGTGACAGGCTCTGTGCTGAACAGTAATGTTTCGCCTCATCTCTTCAAGCCACTTCGAAAGGGTGTTTTGCATTAAGGATGATAACTTAGTGAACTTGGAGGACTTTTTCTTATAATGGTAGTGTCAAAGCTGCCTGTTCTTAGCCTTGAATCTCATTCAGATATTGCTGCCCCTTTTTCTTGCTCCCATGGTGACATTAAAATTCCACTTAACTGAATATTTGAATTACTGAAGATTTTAGAACACATCTAATACCTGTTTCTAGCTGATTGATGTTTTTTGCATAACCTGCACCTTCTTCATATTATTTTGATGAATCATTTGTTCCCTCAAGATCATTCTGTTCTAAACAAACTAGAAAACGCATTTGATGTGTAGGAGGCACCTGAATGGCAGTAGCAATCAGCTTTTTCTTCCACTATACAGCTTCAGTAAAATTAGTTGTGGAACATTCCTGCAGCTGGCTTGTGTGAGCAGCCAAGACACCTGCAGATGGTTTAAAATAAAAGATGTGTTCCTTCTTGATATTTGTATTTGCATTTTAGAAATGTCAGGGACAGGCAGTGACTTACTTCAAGATATCTAACAAGTGCACAAACAGCATAGTTGAAGGGTGTTTTGAGTCATCAGCATTCTGGGAGAGGGGAGAAGCCTGTTAGTCCCTGAAGTTCATTGGCTGACTAACCCAAATCTTTGCACTCAGCTGTGGTATTTGTATGGGCTAGTCTTCACTGATTGATAGGGGCAAATTTGCCGACATCAGAGTAATCTTCCCAATCAAGTGATGGGGTCCAGGAAGACCTGCTTAGCTGATCATGAAGTTGATCACTGAAAACCACCCTGGCAGGTGGAGTAGTGGTGAGTGGAAGGGAGGATATTTCCCTTTGACTCAGCACACTGAAGACAGCACTGTAAGTAGGTGATAGGCAATCAAAGGGCGATAGGCAAGGTACTTTGCCCATCTCCCTCTAACTGCTGCTGAAACCCTATCAGTGTAAATCTGCCCTATATCTGTCTAAATTAATGGACTGTAGGTCAAAAGAATCCCTGTGGGCAGCTGTTACCATCTCCTAGCCAGACAAGAAATAATGGTGAGGGAAAGGGAAGGACATGGCCTTCAGAGCTCCTGGCATGAAAGTGTGCAGGGAAACTTTGGCAGGGGTACATATGGGAAGGTACAAAGGATGCAATGAGCTCTGCCTACTGAAATATATAGTCCCCATCTCTAAGATGTCCCTTTCTCTACTAGCAGCTCAACTTCAGGTGTATGCTTTCATCTAGTTCTGCAGTCCTTGCAGTCTAGACAGGACCTCCATTTCTAATTGGAAAGCAGATTGTTTGAAAGCACCTCAAACCATTATCCATCAAAACACCACAGAGGCACAAGTCAAATAGTTTCTTTACAGGTCACTGTTGTTCTGAGTCATATATGTGAACTTCTACTGTGAATGGTGTCTTCACACAGGCTATGCCCCCCTTCCCTTGTCTGTATTTAAGATGTAAAATGGATCCTATCCCTCCCTTTCTTGGTGTAACTTCCAATTCACTTATTCCTCACGCTTGGGGGTGGGGGACTGTTTTTGCTGCTTCAGGTTTTTGTCCCTTGGGTTCTAGCTGCCTTTAGCAATACCAAATAACATTTCTTAAATAGTATCTTCTCTGTTCCCCAGCTCTGCCTACAGGACAATTAAATGGCTCTGCTACAGCCCACCCTGAAATAAAAGGTATGACACTTAAGCTTGTGAACTAAAGAACTGGCATGACAAAGCTACTAATCAGTTTGCCTTACCAGGGAGGCAGCTCTGGATGTGTCCAGAGGTGGGACCATTTAGGCCTATGCTATGCATCAGGAATGTCGCTGCCCCAGGGAAAGACGCGGGCCCCTGGGCCCAATCCAGCAGTGGGCTCCTGCCACCAGCGTGGCCCTGGATCTCTGGCCAGGGCAGGGGCTGGGAGAGGCAGGTGCTGCTGGGGGCACCCCAGCCTCAATCCCTGGCCAGGAGAGGTGGGTGTGGGTGCAGGCACCCTGGCTTCAATCCCAGGTTGGGATGGGGCCAGGAGAGGCAGGAGGCACCCCAGGTACTTGAGGTGCTGGCATCAGGACTTGGGGCACATGCCCCAGGTGCCAATGATACCCCCTGCCAAGGACAGCTCTGCTTGGGGGTGGGGAAGGAGATCAGACATGCATATATTGATGTGCCAGTAATGAACCTGAAAACACTCCAAACTATCATCAGCCAGCTGACTTTGAAGAGTTAGAGTGCAAAGCTGCTTTTGCTGAAGGTTAGCCAGAGCTGCAGGTCAAAAAGCAGCTTAACTTCAGAAGTTAACACCTAAAGCAGGGGAGCATGTGCCACTCTTCTTTCTGCAGGGACTACAGCTTGTTCTTTCCTGGGACTGGTACTACCAAAACTACCACTTGTGACTGCTGTGAGCAGTTTCATCAGGATGTCTCTTGGGTAACTTAATGCTACTTTAATGAATTAAATACTTTCCTGGACTATGAAAGGCTCTCTTAACTTTACACAGGGTGCAGCACCTGAGTATCCACCCCTGCAGCATGACTGAGTCAAGGACCCTGGCAGCTACAGCATGGGCTTGTGAACCTGAAAGTCAGTTCACAGGAGAAATGAAGAATTTCTCTGTCAGGGGCTGGTTCTTAAGTGACTGGAATTCAACTGTGATCCTGCCATTCTCAAATCAGCTAAAACCTACCACAGTTGACCAAGCCCCAGCTGGATAGCAGTGACTAGCCAAGAGTGGTAGCTTATACAACTGTTTTTTGTTTTTTCTCCCCTGAAGGTTGCAATATCAGCAAGGAGAGTTCCTCTCCCACACAGCAGCCTCTGAAGTCTTGTACCTAATACTTTTGTATTCTGTATGTTTCACTAATGAAAGCTGAGCAGTTTATTACTTGAAGTTCTAGTTTTTCAGTGCATTCTTTTTACTCTGTTTCATATGTGGAAGATCTATTAGGAACCTGTTTGTTTAAACACTGTAGCTTGATTCATTTGATCAGGGTGTCTGCATCCAGTTGGCATATGGAGCTAGCTCATTAAAAATGGCTGTACCAAAAAGAAACTGCTTGAACACAAAGGGCTACAGGAAGCTCTACATTTCAGGGACGGTTCTTGCTGGGTGCCAAATCAGGCTAGCCCCCCACCCCCCAACAATGTGTCCAAGGTAGCCAGATGCACAACACCCCACTTATGTATGAAATTTATTTTTATATAAATTATGTTTTCTAGCAGATAGCATTCAATTTATTGCACTATAGCACATCTGCAATACTGAGCTATGACATCTTAAAGAGTTTTGTATTATTCAACAGAGCACTTTAGACCAGAACCTAGAGGCACTCTGAAGGGAGGGCAGGAAAGCAGCAAGCATAGTCTTCCACTAAAACAAGTTTCCTCTTGCTAGCTGGTTTATTAGAGGCAGAAGCTAATGCTAGAGGGACAACAGGGAGGAGCTCATGGTAGTATCAGTCTGATCCTCAGTGCTACTGGTGGTGAGAAAAGGAGGCGTTAAGGGAACCATTTCTGGGAGAGGGAAGGGAGTCTATCACTACAGAGTCCAAGAAATGCACATTCAGCTTAGAGATGCAGTAGTGGGCAGCTCACAGTTCCAGCCTCTGACTCCCTACTCCCAGGCTGAGACCAAAAGGAAAGTTTGCTTGCGATGAACTGTAGTACCCCTTCAGATTCCTGTAGCGGGTGGGCAGTCCTGTTTTGGGAGTCCCAGTACCCATGGAAATAGGGAACTTAAGGCAACTTCAAACATCTTCCCTACAGGCTGCTGCTTGACAAGCACAGAGGGGGGAGACTTGAATTTTGGTTTGTCAACTTTGGTAAGCTGCAATAATCAAAACTAGCAGCAAATATTGATCACAATGGATACATGAACTGTTACTAAGCAGCATTGATTTTCACTTTACAGAATGTGCAAAGCTAGCCTTCTAGATTAGTAGAGGATC
Source organism: Podocnemis expansa (assembly GCA_007922195.1). NCBI lineage: Eukaryota > Metazoa > Chordata > Testudines > Podocnemididae > Podocnemis > Podocnemis expansa. Next base: position 11,421,874 of record ML682025.1, read on the forward strand.
AGCTTCTACACTAGGCCATTCAGACACTCAGAACTGTCTGAGCCTCATAATCCTGCACACTCCAGGTTAATTTGTTAAAAGTATCTTGGGCTGATAAGCCAAATAGGCTACAGATGCCAAGTTAGAGGCAGATGGGCTCTGAAGCAGTGCAGGCCTTAGCCCCCACTCATATGATATGAACAATACAAAGCTCTGATCTCAGCAACCAATAAGTAGCAGCTGAGTTACTTAGAATGAAGGAATCCAGGGGGAAGGGCTTTCACTGAATGAAGGCCACAGAGCTCCACCTGAAGGAGACAATTCCTACCCCTCCACCTCCCCAATAAGCTTTATTGCCAATAAATGTGGAAGTGTAGCAAATTTGAGTAAACAACATGATTGAAGACAGCAAACTCCTTCCAGATTTAAAGTCATGCATCAGGTGAAGGGAGGGGTGTACACTACTGAAAACAATTAGCATGTGCTGAATGCAGTAGCCCCTTGCTCTGTTATCCCTTCATTCTGGTTTGCACTACATTGAAAAGATGAGTCAGTCACATTGTAAAGCACGTTCTTTCGAGACATCTGTGAACAGCAATTTGGTGCAATAATTGGATTTTAGGCCTTCATGAGAGCTGTGACTACAGCCTTGACATTAAGGCTACGCAGATCACGGTAGGTCTGTCCAGTACCAACGAACACAATCGGCTTGTTAGTGATGTAAGTCATGGAGATGGCAGCACCAACCTGTAGAAGAAAGTGTATCCATCAGCTGGTTTGAATGCAAGAACTCACGCCTCTCCCCCCCCCCCCCCACCACTGTTCCCTCTAAGCTGTGCACATGCACACAAAATGCACACCAAAAAATTCAGTAGTGCTAATATTGGTGCTCACAAAGAAATATTTTTGCACACACAAAGAAATTGTCTGTGCACACAGTCTACGAGTAATTAGAGGGAACATTGCCCACCACCATGGTGTGACTGACTAGAGCAGAAGCCTGTACGCTGAGCATGCTCAATTCCCATTATGGTTACAGCCACCTGGAAGGGAATAGCGATAGACCAGAGAATTTAAAGGAACATCAGGATTTTGAGTTATGATTCTAAACAAGCTGAATTCCCCTTCTCCAGGCTGGCCTCGTCAGCCCCATGGGATAGGATAAATCAAATTAACTGACAACTCCCATCTGCTGTAAGGAAGACGTTACTTTTGTCCATTTGAGAGGTCAGGTTGTACAGACCAGCTAGGGTGTTCCAGAGGTGGGCAGTATCCCATGGCAAATGGAGGAAGCATGTTTCACTGGATAGCCAGGTGAACTAGAGGAGGGTCCTGCTCAATCTGATTTGTATCCAAGAAGTGGCTGCAACTACTATTTTAATTGTGTCAGTTTAGCATTAAGGTGCTATTTTGTTGCTTTCAAATACATTAGCCTAATTGTTGTACATAGGTACTACATTGTCCAGGGATTAATTTAAACTGTATTCCTAGCATGTTCACAAGGCTGGGAGAGTTGAGAGTCAATCAGCACAATAAGCACTTTCATAGTCTCACAGAGAACAGGTCCCAAGCTAAAACCTGCAGTTACCTTAGAGCAGAGGTCTCAAATTCACAGCTCGAGGGCCACATGTGGCTCCTAAAGTTATTTCTTACAGCCCACAACGATGTTATTGCTATCAATAGTTGTGATATTGTTGTATGAAAAGGTTTCAGTGGTGTGGCCCCTGGGCTAACATACTGGTCCTCATGGTGATTTGATTTCAAGACCCCTGCCTTAAAGCCATAGCTTGTCTTCCTGTGCCACAACACTTCAGCACTCTGAATGGAAGCAGTCTTTCACTGCCTAATCAGTCCCAACTCTGAACCAAAGCAAAGATTTTGAAAGAGGAGTAACACTTAGGCAACTGTATGGTGCAGCTAAAATCTACCCAGTGATAAAGCAGGAGAGCACCAACCAAGAAATAGCACCATGCCAAGACAAGCCATTCTTGTGTCTGCAATTTGAAATCATGCAACAGCAGCCATGGCTGACTTGCCCACAACTTGGGCAGGTGAAGCTGCAGTGACAGGTGCCAGCATTAATTCCACTGCAAAGTTCAAATTGTCCCTCTTTAGGATGGTGCAGGGCTGCCTAGGTGCCCCTCCAGGAAGTGAGGCTTATAGGAGAAGGGTCATTACTAGTGGGCTCTGCTCTGCATTATATCCCATCATAAGACTCCTCCAGGGGGGAGCTTTCCCTGCAAACCACCAAGCCTGATCATTACCAGGAAAGGTGCAAATGCACCTTGGTGTAACTGAGGTGAGCAGCTTCATTGTTTGCTTTCTGCTACCTTAGGAACTGCTTAGCCAGCCACAGAATTGGTAATGGTGGTGCAGGCTTCAGCCTTAGCATGCTCCAGTGCCAGGGGAGGAGTCTAGCTACTGACTTCAGTTCTGGTGCCTACAGTTCAAGGAGGATGTGGATAAAATGGAGAACGTTCAGAGAAGAGCCACAGGAACAATTAGAGGACCAGAAAACCTGCCTTGTAGTGATAGATGCAAAATATTCAATTTAACAAAGAGAAGGTCTTGGGGTGACTTGATTGCAATCTTAAAAGTGCCTACAAGGGGAACAAGCATTTGATAATGGGCACTTCAATCTTGGAGGAAAAGGTCTAACACAGCCCAATGGCCAGAATTAAAGCTAGACAAATTAAGTCCTGAAATAAGGCATACATTGTTAACTGTGAAGGTAATTAACTACTAGAACAACTTTGCAACATCTGTGACAGATTCTCCATAACTGGACATTTTAAAATCTAGAATAGATATTTTTCTAAAAGAAGATCTGTTCTAGTTCAAACAGGAATTACTTCAGGGAAATCCTCTAGCCTGTGTCACACAGGTCATCAGATAATCACAGTGGCCTCTTTGGCCTTAAATTTACAAATGTCCATATGCACCCAGCAGTTTTACTAACAGTAAGAAACTGAAAAACGGAGTGCTGACAATCAGAAGCACCAGCACAAACAGTGACCTGGTCACTCCTGCCTCTAATTTTTTTTGAGCTAATTACAGATGTGGGTGGCTCAGGCCCAGTGTAAATGAACCATCCACTGTCTTTTCAAGGGACTGTACCAGGGACAGTGGAAGCATGGAGCTTAGTTCCCAGCAGTAAGAAACATCCAAGCCATGCCTGAGAAGTCCCGTGCTGATCTTTGCTCAACTGTCCGAGGGAGCAGAAAAGACCAGAACCTCTTGGCTTAGGTCAGCAGCCTATAAATTCAGAGGGTGAAGACATCTGTCCAGCAACCATCCCCCACACATCTTGGAAGAATGATGACACTTGGCCTTTCCAAATCCCCTGCTGCCTATGGCCCTACTGCCAGGGAGTCACACTTATAACATCCAAAATAGTTTCAATTTAAATTTCTAAACATTCAGATTTACAGTAAAGATCCAATATTGTGATAGCACCTGGCAGCCACTCCCCACCCCAAAGTGGGGCATGAAATTTTTAAATTCATTAAGAAAGAAAAGATCTGAAGAAAAATCCATGTGAGAGGTGTCTTGGGAGCAGATGTCTCACTGACACAATGGAAGGACATGCCCTGTTGAGATCTGTGGTATGGCTACTCCATTGCTCTCCGCTTGTTTGGTCTCAGAAAGGAGAGGATCCATATAGGGTTATTTAAAAAGACAGTAAGCACAGAAGACTCCAGTGGGGAGAGAGAAAAAATGAGCTACCTCTTTCTATGAAGCAAATGGCCATCTTACCTTGTCATCAATGGTATCAAATTTGGTGAGCACAATTCCATCAATGAGACGTGGTGTCTGGGCCATGGAGTGATCAGCAAGGGCCTTGTTAAACTTGACCTGGGAAAAAATAAAGGAAGTAAGCCTGTATAGATTCTTCTGAGGTGTCTATCAGTGGTATGTGAGAAATTTCCAAAGTGTATAGAGTGGCTCATGCCAACAGGGACCTTCTTCTGGTAGAATTTTGTTTGAGGAAAAAAAAAAAAAAAAAAAAAAAAAATCAAAAGCTTACCAGCTGATCCACAGCTTCGTTCCCCACCAGAGCTTCCCCGACAAACAGGACCAGGTCAGGGGTGTTGACTGCAATGAGTTTAGCCAGAGCTGTCATCAAGGGGGCATTGTCTTGCATACGGCCAGCAGTGTCCACCAAGACCACATCAAAACCCTGGTTTCGTGCTGGGAAAAATGAAGTGAAGGAGTTTAACAACTGAAGTCACTTGAGAGACACTATTTACAGACACTCTTGTTGCTCCAGCTATTGTCCTTTAGAATATCAGGGATTTACTTAAGTCTCTTTCATTGTTTGTTTGTTTTTTTAACACTACAACACACCACAAATCCATAACAAATACCTTCCCTGGGACAGGAACAGTCACCATAAAAATCAGGGAACTAGAACTATAGGTCAAAGCAAGGCCTAAACACACATGCTGGCCCTCCAGGGAAGTTCAGATTGAAGCTAAGCTTGGCCCCTTCTCTCTAGGTTCAAACCTCAATCTCAAACCTTTCCTAGTAGACAGATATTCAACCTTCACTAGGGCAATCTGAAATCCATCTGGGGAAGTGAAGCACAGACTGACGCTTATGAAACTGGCTTACTCCACTCCATCCCCACCGCAAGACTAATCGGGACACAGAAAGTGGGGCATAGCACCTAATGCATAAAATCACTGATTTCCTGGACCAAGGAGGAATCCATCACCACTGCTGGAAGCCTTCCCTGGTCTCCAGTCTGTGCTCTGCCCAGCCCTTCAGCAGGGGCTGATCCTGACCCATCCATCGGGCCACAGACCTCAAGGGGAGGCGGGGTCTATTACAAGCATGATAGCGAGGGAGCAGTAAGGAATGGCAGACTTGCAGTATCAATGGCAAAGCTAGGGATGAAGCCCACTGGTCCTGCCTCTCAGCACCTCAACCCAGCTCAAACTCTTATGCCATATTTCAGCCTAGGAGTCCTGGCTGACATTCCCACCTCACCCCATGACCACTCATCCTTCCCTAGAACAGCCAGCTGCTGTCTCGGCAGAGATTCCCCATTTCCATTCTTGGCGCCCACGAAGAATCAGTCATGACAGCACTGGAAGGAAAAGGCAGTGGGGCTCACCATAGGAAATGGCCTCCATGGCAATGGCAGCAGCATCCTTCCCATACCCCTTCTCATAGAGCTGCACCATGGTGCGGCCACCATGATTCTCTGGGGGGTGCATTGCGTTCAGGCGGCGGGTGTGAGTGCGCAGCTGCTCCACAGCTCCGGCACGGAACGTATCACAGGCGGCAATTAGGACACTGAACCCATTTTCAATCAGCCAGAAGGAGATCTGGGGTGGTGGGGAGAAGAAACTTTGTTGCCATCTGTAGCCTGAGTCCAACTGCTTCAGTTCTGCTCGGCTCCTGGCCTGTCTGAGCCCAACTCGCCACCCCCAGGCAACTCATGATTCCACTCCCCTACTGACCCCAAAATTCAAGGAGTTTCACTGAGTGGCCCAGCCTAGGACAGTCGCTGACAAAGCAACCAGGGGAGGGGTGTAAACACAGGCCTAGGGTCTCTAGAAGAGATGGTGCATATGTTGGCATGCCCCCTCACCAAGAAAAAGAAGAGAGAACCTGCTCCATGCTCTTCTATAATGTCAATGACCCATACAGGGTGCTTCCACCTCAGCCCATTGGCAGAGATACAGCCCCTCAGTTCCTCCAGCCCCACAGAAATGCCCCTTTGAGCACATCAGTGATGCAGTCGTCACAAGCAGCAGTGGCATCCCACCTCAAACCACCATGGAACCCACACACAGGTGTGAGCACCACTAAGCTCTGCCTGTTCTAACCAACATCCTGCATGTTTACACAGCACTTTGGTGCTCGTCCACTGCCTGCTCAGGGTTACACTAACAGGCCACAAAGTCTTGGCCCCAGCTAGTGACAGTTCTCTCCTGGATGTGACATCATCATTGCTGCAATCCAGGGCTGCCTTCCTACTGACCCCTGACCCATAAAGCATGGCATCAGTCATGTATTTCACAGCACGATATCAAACCATATAGACAGCTGGACACATTTATCATTTCAGACAAACAGCCTGAAGGGGCTTCCTTGCCAGTTCCTCAGTTTAAGCAAGCCCTGGGTTATAAAGATCAGTGTGAAGGGTTTTGAAATTGACCAGTATTTCAGAGTGACTGGTAGAAATCTCTTCAAACAGTACAGTGATTTGTCAGAGGGATCTCTTCTCCCCTGTGGATGTTGACAAGAGGCTTTTCAGCAGGGAAGGAGGCGCATGTGTGAATGGGCTGAGCATGCACCAGCTCTTCATCCCCAGCAGGGAGTGCATAATAGTGGCATGGGTTAGGAAGCTGAACTGCACATCAACACAACAAAATTTAAAGTGGCGATTTAAAAATTGGAACGGATTTTTCTAATGCTTCAGTTCTAGGGATTGAGGTGCCATCTGCGATAGCTGTAGGTAGACTTTCCTATACCATGGTGATGTCACCACATGTAGACCAAGGGGATTTAAGATGGTGTCCCTGGAATACACATAGGAAGGTGGATAGATCCCTCTGAAGGGACCATGCTGATCCCTGAGACTACATGGAGGTTGTGCCCTACCTTAGCCAGGTTGGTCGACTTTCCAACCCCATTGACACCACAGAAAGTGACGACATATGGTCGGCGGTGGCCCTGTGCGTCCATGACGTCACGCAGGACGTCCACACGGCGCTGGGGCTGCAGGATCTGCACCAAAGACTCTTGCAGGGCCTGCTTCACTGTTGAGGTCACCGCTGGGATAGGAATTTGAAGAGGAACCTTTGTCAGCATTTGACCCCAGATGGGGCAACTGGGCCACTGCCCACCCCTCTCCCCACATCATCTCAGGAGCAGAACAGTCTTATGTGCCCTAGACTGGCTCACAACTGCCCAGCCAGGGACTCAGACTCTAAGGTCAGAAGGGACCAATATGATCATCTAGTCAAAAGGAACCTGGGATCCTTTAGAACAGACTGGCTGTTCCCTTTTCAATCTGCTGATTGTGCTGCTAAGTTCATTGCTGACCTTCCCTCATGGGGCATGGCTACAATGCTGCCTCCTCTCTAGCCTGGATCAGGAATGGATAAATTAATTCACTCCCGCCCTCTACCACTACAAAAAGGTGCAAAATTGAGCAGCCACCATTCTACATATTCTCAGCCCTCAGTTAATCCTGAGTCCTTCTGCCCATTTCATCTACTACAACAGAGCTTCCCACTAGCAAAATCTCAGCTTTTGCTTGCAGGGAGTTAAACCTACAAACAACTACAGGGGTTGCTGTCACAGAAATCTTTCTTAACAGTTTTTGAAAAGCCAAACTACAGGAATCCAGAAATGCAGAGGATTAGACATTCCTCAACCATGCAGATGTTCTTACTAAGCAGGAGAAACATAAGCTGAGCCAATCCTCTTCTGCACATGCACTGAGAATTACAAGTCACTTGGCAGCTACAAAGGTGGCTAAGCAACAAGCTTCAAGGGCTGGTTGGAACAAACCCATGATCTTACATCCCTCTACGTTAGACAGCCCAACAGTCAGACAACAGAAAAGGAGTAGTGACCTGTTAGGACTAACACGTTTTGTTTCAAGCATCAGAGAAATGGGTGGGGGAAGAATGAGACAGCATTACAGAGACTTTGGCTAACAGGTTGCGAACTAATAGCTCTTGAATGGAAGGACAGCAACACTTACTGCTGAAGGTGCCCATCACTTTTCCTTCCAGTTTCTTAGCCACTGATTCACACAGCTTGACAGCAATATCGGCCGCAACATTCTTGGCTTTGGAAGAGAAAAACCAAAGGAGCAGGGGTTAATGCTACAAGAGTCAGCGTTCTTCTGGACCACCAGAAACTGTAGCCCAGCCAGCTCCAAAAGTGGGAGAGTGGAGGGTAATCTGCCACATGGGATGGCAGAGCTCCTTCTAGGTCAGACAGCAGTAAGGACGCCAAGTATAGATAACCCACAATGCCTTGAGAATGGCATGAAATGTGCCCTCTTCTCCCCAGCAACAGCCCACAGGCCAACAGTGCAGATGCTTCTTTTCAACCCGGAAGCAGTCTAGATAAATGTGGTCCTCACTGACAGATACCATCCAGGGGGATGGAGACCAAGGCAAGGATTTCCTTGTTAGGCCCCCAGGACAATACAGAGCCTGTTTTGGGCCAACAGGATCTCCCCACATCAGTCAACTTCAATGATCTCCACCATTCTATCTTCCTCCCCTCCCCTGCTGGATGAAACAAAGGCTACATGGTGAGGAGGCCCATGCCAGCTGATAAATCATGGGATACTGGCTTCCTTCGCAGTCTGTTCCAAATGGTGCATTATGCGCCAGGACACAGTTCAGCCTGATTCAAATCTGAAGTGGCTGAATTATTTTTCTTTTAAAAATCTAGGATTGTCATTAGAAGCCTGACCATTCCTCACCTTATCAATTCGATTTTAGAGGCATTTTACATAATGTAAGCGAACCAACTGAATGAATATGGAATAGGATCTCTATAATATACAGCATAAAGAGACACACAAATCAATACGCTTATAATCCTAAACGCCACACTACCAACTAGTACAACAACAAGGGATCATGTCACAGGTAACTCAGCTGGGATTCAATGAGTCACGTTGCAGCAGAGTCATAAGTTTCACCTATGGCCTTGACATCACACACGAGCTGGCCAGTCAATGTACTCAATTCACTTGCTAAAGTCCTTAAGAGTGGTTTTACACCAATACTAGTACAAGTCAATATGACGTTACAACTTTAGTAATATCATTCAAAGACAAGGATCTACCTCAGTGTAAGATGCTGGTTAACTGGCTCCCCAGTTCAATGTCAGGTGTAAAATCAGTCAGGAGAATGCTCAAAGGGGAATTTTCACAATGAGTGCTATTTGTGGGATATGTCCCAAACACCCTTTGTCCTGTTGACTTAGCCTATCTCCACTAGCCCTGTCCTGCACATATATTCAAAGCAGCAGAATACATGCTGTGGAAACAGCATATGCAAGATTCAGCTTACAGACAGCATGGAAGGACATAGCCAAACTCCATTGAGGAGAGATTCTAAAAATGGACACTGCTGAAAGAAGCATTCAAAGGAAAGGCTGGAAACAGCAACAGTTCCATTGCTCCTTCCAAATACAGATTAGTAGATCTACAATGCCTGACCCCAAAAGCAAGGACGCAGGGTATTGGTTTGTTAGAAATCCATTTAGGGACATTCCAGACTTACCAATCAGATGATCTTTCATCTTCTCGAGCACAGAGTCCATATCCTCTCTTGTTAAACTTTTGGAACCCACCAGGCCTTTCAGCATCCCGAACATACCTCCCAAACCACCCTTCTTAGCACTGTGGACAAACAAAGAGTGGTTACACATCACAGCTGTCAAACTGAAAGGGATGGTGATGCCTTAGAAGGGAATAGCAGCTAAAGGGAGGGAAAAACTGGACAGCCATCAATGTGGTTCTCCAGCAAATACACAGCTGGTCACTTTCACCTTCTAGCACTGAGCTGCTCCCTAGTTCATGGCATTTTAATATAAGAACCAGATTAACAGGCAACTGGAAGCTGGTGTTTGATTTACACAACCTCTTTATTAGCAGACTTGCAAGCAGCACTGACAGAACAAGACTTGCAAACCCACATGGTTCCCAACCTTTTCTCTGTCCTGGCACACCTTGATACCTTCAAATTTTTCGAGGCACACCACAATTTAAAAACTCATGAGTATTCAAATTAACATAAATCACTTATGAATATTCATGACCCATGCCACAGTGTTTTGGAAATGCTTCTATGTGGGGTAGTAGGGGTAGCAGGGCAGGGATGGCAAAACATGGGAGGTCAGGAGTCATGTGCAGTGGCAGGAGTGAGTGTGGGGAACAGAGCAGAGCAGAGGTGGCAAAAGAGGACAAGGACAGCCATGTGGGAAACAGCCCAAGGGTGGCAAAGAGGAAGGAAGAACAAGGGTGACTTGGGGGGGGGGGGCAGAGGGGAATCTGGGTAGTGGGAAGGTAGAGCAGAGGAGCATGACGCAGCACCCACTTCCCCCTTCTCCACAGTGGCTCCTGCCACCCAGGGGAAACCCTCACCCCACTGCTGCTCCCTCCCACCCCAGTGGGTCCCGTCCTCCCCTCCCCCAGCCCCCTGCTGCCTGTGATGGACCCTCCCATCACTGCAGGGGCCAGAACTAGGCCTCCAGCCACACCCCCCCACACCCACCTTTGCTACACACGCACACATATACAACCTGCCCCACACAACCCCAGCAGCCCTGCTCCCCAAAGCCCTTACCTGGGCTGTTTTCAGGCTGCCTGACACAAGCTGCTCTGTCCTGCAGGGGGAGATTCACACACTCCCAGCCCTCTGCTGGCTGGGCCTAAGGTGGAGCCACCGGAACACAGTGTTCGGGCTGCTCCTGCTATTTTTAGGGTGACCCCTGGAACTCCACGTTCCAGTGCCTTCCTCCATTTTTAGGAGTGCCAGAAGGCTGCCTGCCTAAAAATAGGGGACCCCAGATCTGTGTTCTGGTGCCTTCCCCCTTACTTTAACCCCTGCCTTTTCCCAGCCCCGCACAGCCCATGCGGCTGGGCTGAGCAGGGAGGGAACTCCAGCTCTCGGGGATGCTTGCGGCACGCTTTGGGTGTTGCCGTGGCACACCAGTGTGCCCCAGCACACTGGTTGGGAACCACTGTTCTATGACACTTCTACCTGAAAAAAAATTGTCCCAAGCTTTCTGGGAACTACCAAGGGTTAGTGAAGTTCCTGGGGGCAGACAGGTACAGGGAATCATCTGGGCAACATGGGTTCCTCTCAGAAGTGGTAATTACAGAGTCATTCAGTCTGATTGCTCAGCCTGCAGAAACAGAAGGGCCATTCACAAGAGGACTATATATAAACAAAGTAGGAAGAAGGCCAAAACCATCTTGGGAAGCCAACATAGTGCATTAGACCAGTGGTTCCCAACCTTTTCTCTGCCATGGCACACCTTGAGACCTTCAAATTTTTCAAGGCACACCACCATTAAAAAACTCACAAATATTCTGATTAACTTAAATTACTTATGAATATTCATGAACCATGGCACAGTGTTTTGGAAATGCTGTTATGTGGGGTAGTAGGGGTAGCAGAGCAGGGAGTGGCAAAACACGGGAAGTCAGGAGTCCTGTACAGTGGCAGGAGTGAGTCTGGAGAGCAGAGCAGGGCAAGGGTGGCAAAAGAGGACAAGGGCAGCCATGTGGGGAAGAACACAAGGGTGAAAAGAGAGAATAGAGAAAGGGAGAACAAGAGTGGCTGGGGGGGGGGGCGTGGGGGAACCTGGGGAGTGGGAAGGCAGGACAGGGGAGCATGGTGCAGCATCCACTTCCCCCTTCTCCACAGTGGCTCCCTGCCCCCCAGGGCAAATCCTCACCCCACTGCTGCTCCCTCCCACCCCAGTGGGTCTTGTCCTCCCCTGCCCAAGCCCCCTGCTGCCTGTGATGGACCCTCCAGCCCCCAGCTGCACCCCCTCCCACACACAGCCAACCCACCCCCCCAGCTACACACACCTCCAATCAACCAGCCACCCCACAACCCCAGCCACACACCCTCTGCTACATACCCACTCCCACCCACCTCTGCTACACACACACACCTGCCCCACACAACCCCCCGCGGGGCCCCGCCCCCCCCCCCCCCCCCAGCCTTTACCAAGGCTGTTTGCAGGGTGCTGACAAAAGCTGTTTTGTCCTGGAGGGGGAGATTCACACACTTCCAGCTTCCCCCAGCTCTCTGCTGGCTGGGCTTAAGGTGGACCCTGGTCTAAGGTGGAGCCACCTGAATGGTGCATTTGCGCTGCTCGTGCTACTTTTAGGGGGACCCCTGGAACTCCCTGTTCTAGTGCCTTCTATTTTTAGGGGGCCAGAACACTGCCTGCCTAAAAACAGGGGGCCCGGGAACTGTGCTCCAGTGCCTTCCCCCTTACTTTAACTCCTGCCTTTTCCCAGTCCTCCACAGCCCAGGTGGCTGGGCTGAGCAGGGAGGGAACTTTAACTCCAGCTCTCAGGCATCCTCACGGCACACTTTGGGTGTTTCCATGGCACACTGGTTGGGAACCACTGCATTAGACAATACTTCCTCCTTGCATAGGGTCTGATGCCAAGGCATGAGCTGGCAGGCCCCTGTATCCATAAAGCTCCTCCACACAAGCTCAGCAGACTGGTTGTGTTGGAGGAAATGCTGGAGGCAAAAATGCAAGGTGATGGCAGGGACCGGGTGGCTGCAGGACATACCTGGACTGTGAAGGGTTCCGAATAACCTCCTCTTCAGGTTCCTCTTCATCACTCTCATATTCGAGATCATAAAGGCGACCAGGCTCCCGATCTTGATCTCCCAGGGCCTGAAACGGGTGGCAACAGGGGAAAGATGTACAGAGATTCAGAAACTGGCTTTGAAGCCTCAGTTGACTTCTTTCACTGGCTCATTGCTACAGGGAGCTCAGCTAGGTCCTGTTAGCAGCTGAGTCAGCTTCTGCACCAATCATGGCCAGAAGGTGCAGACTGTGGTTTGTGAACCATCTGCGAGCAAAGCTGGTGCTTGAGAGGGGCCAAGTGAAATAACAGTTATCTGTAGTGCCTGCAGGGACCTCAGGGAGTTTTATTGATATTATCAGACCACCACAACCCCCCTGGGAACTAAGCAGCGGTTTTCCTTTACACAGAAGGCTGAAACAACTCCTCTCCTTCCCCCGCACCCCCAATCACACAGCAAATCAGTGACAGACAGTAACAGAAATCAAGAGTCCTGATTCCCAGCCCTATGCTCAATTGGCAAAATGACCTTCTGTACTGCATGGGCAGTCCCACCAACTTCCTCCAAACAGCTTTGCTAGCCACTGGGGACCTAATTCCCATTCCCTCAAGAGATGATTCTTTCAGCATTGAAATCTGAAGCTGTAAGAGCACCATGAGGAACCAGATTGGTGCCATTTTCCACAACCTGGTGAAGACCAAGCCATAAACTGGGCACTGCAATCCCAGTTCTCAAGGAACTACCAATTCGCCAAACTAATGCCTCACCTGTAGCAGCCACTCCCCATAGTCTGTGTTCAATTGTGCATCCTGCCATGGAGCCTGGGCCCCTCTCACTCTCCACCACAGAGTTCCAGTCAGCTGAACCTAAGTTGCAGTGGCTACACCCCAGCACCTAGCCCAGAAGGTAATCTTTCTGCAGGAAGGGGAGTGTTTAGGACCTTACCATGTCAGGGTCATACTCCTCTGTGGGACAAGGGTCTGTGTTTCCATTGGTAGTGGAGTTACTGTAATCGAGTACTTTGGCATTAGAGTTCCCCAGATCCCACACACGGGGCTTCTTCCCCTTCTCCTTCTGAGTTTCAGGCTTTGGAGACTTGCTGGAAAGGCAGAGGACAAACTATTAGTGCAAACTCTATGACGACTGCAGTGACAGTCCTGACTATGTTTTTGAAAGGAGCTATCTCCCATCTGGCATGGGCTGAGTTTAAAGGGTTTGTCACATGGGGCTGGACCAAGGGGTCTACCAGATCCCATAGTGGCCAATACGTGATGCTTTAGCGAAAGGGAGAGCTTCCATTACACCCCCACACAGCTGTGAGAATTCTTTTCTGCCCCCCTCATCAGCTGGTGTGCTATGTTGCTAGCACCCCTTTAATCTGGAGGTAGAGAAGATCCAAAGGGGCAGCCATGTTAGTTTAGTTCAGTAAAGCAAGTGAGGAGTCCTGTGGCAGTTAAAGACTATCAAATATATTTATTGAAGGAGCTTTTGTGGGAGAAAATTCCATTTTGTCAGATGTGTCCCACAAAAGCTCACGCAATAAACACATTTATTAGTCTTTAGGTGCCACAGGATTCAGAGAAGACTCATTTTAACAACCCAGACCCCAGAAAGATGATAAATTATGGTTAAACAGCAAAGAGTTGAAATACGGAAACATAACACAAAGGTCACCCAACCAGCCTGAACGCTGACCCTACACTGCTGCCAAATGCAGGACAACGAAGTGCTTTTATCTGTACATTTCCCCAGTATAATTCAACATGCTGCCCTTTGTTCTTCCTACCAGAATCCCATCACTGAGGAGGTTTGTATCTGGGAAGTACCTGTAGGTCCAATACTACATCTCTTTAGAATCACATGTACCACTGGGAGCAGGGTTGTACAGCTGTCCCAGATACACTCGGTGGACTCCCAAACTGATCAAATGCTCCCCCACACCCCTCAGAGAATGACATGGGCATCCTAAAGAAGTCAAAAGCCATGGGGAGCGTTTGAATGATGACAGTTTGCTTGCAACCACTGGCAGACTGAATATGTGGGATTCTAGGATTTTCAAACAAGCTCAGAGATACTTTTGAAAAAGCCAGTGGCTTGTTTAAACCTAGCCATTAGAGGCCAAAGGTAACCTGCTGTGCCTCACCTTTACTCAGGAAAAATGACAATGACATTTCAAAGAGTGTAAGTATTCACAAGCCTCACCATGATTAGAGAGGCAGAGGTCATCACTGATACTGGAACAATGAGGTAGTCCCACACTGTAATGGTAGGGAGGTCTGTCTGTTCCACCTTAAGGAAGAGGGTATGAAACTTTCTTGCCCAGTTTCCACCCAACACATTAAGAACAACTGGCAAAAATTAGTGATTCAAAACCAGAAAGATAAGTAGTTCCATGTCCATTTGTTAATGAACGAACCCGTCCCCACCATCCCGATTGGTCAACCTTCCACCACCATCTCACTTACTTGGACTTCTCTCCTCCTTTCAGGCGTTTCTTGAAGAATTCCTCGCGGTTTTTTTGCAGGATCTCATCCTTGGTCAGTTCCTCCCTCTCCCCAGCTGCTGCAGGAGGGTTCTGTTTTGCATCTGGGGCCACTTTGCTGGGAACAGTAGCAGCTTCAGTTCCTGAAATTGGACAAAACACAGCCCTCACCACAACATACACATACATTCAGGAAAGAGTATTTGCTTGATGCTAAATGGCTGATCAAGCACTCAGCAGTCAGGGAATCCTGGACAAGTTCTCCTAATGCCAATTCAGCCATGCTAAATATTCCTCCTGTTTCTATGCCCTGTTCATCGGGACATAGGTACCCTATGTAAAGGGGCTGTGTTTGTCTCCAGCCCCTAGCGGAAAAGTTTGGAACTAACAGAAGGAACTTATATTTCAGTCTGAAGGGAGTGAGGTTCACAGTCATAACTTTTTCCATAAGTTGCAGTGTTATGAGCTAGCTCCCAAGGAAGTTATCTGCTAGGATCATGATTTGTGGCAGACAGTATGTTTTCCATTTAAATAGGGGGAAATAATGGCAAGTACATTTAACACAGCTGAGTCATTACCAGAGACCTTAACTTTGGGGGTATTCCTGAACTCAGTGCTTAATCCCATAACCTTAATGGCTAGTTTTCCCCTCCATAAAGTTCCCATGTTTCTCTGAAAAGCAAACAGCTTGCACCAGGTGGAGATTTAAAGCATCTCTGACTCATACAACTTTCAAACTGCATCGACTTTCTTATTTCAGGACCGTCTCTCTTCCCTCCCCAGAACAAAGCAAATGCACTAGTCCTCAATGGGCTCAAACATTGGCCAAAGTTCAAAATACAGCCCCTGAAGCGACTGAGGGAGCTGCCACATGCTGCAAAGGATACTTCATATTCAAAACAAGCTGCCTTATTACATGGGCAATCAGATCTCCCAGGAACATCCCATGTGAACTGTAGTTAACTAGGCCAGATGGTTCAAACTTGGGCACTGAAGTCAGATCCTAAATTCATATTTAAGTATTAACCAAAAGACCCAGTTTTGCCATGTGCTGAGCACTGGAGTCACTCATGGGACTTTGATTTAGGTACCTAACTGTGGGCACCCAAGTCTGTAAGTTTTGACCTAAGCTGGTATGAAACACAGCAAAGCCAATGAGCAGCAAACCTGCATGTCATGCATCTTGACCTGCCAGCTGGTGGTCGGTTTTACTGCATCAACTGCCACATGTGAGGCAAGGGATGCTGGCAGCTACAGAAGGACAAAAGCTACTAGAATACTGGATCTGAATCAACCCATTCCAGTAATGCAGACTACTGGGCAGAAATGCCTGCTGACAAGCCTGCACTGAGGGCTAGGGCACAGCCCAGTTTGCGCATCTGTCAGTCGCATCCACTTACCCTCCTTTTTGGAGCCTTTGTTTTTCTTGTTCTTGGCTTTCTCCTTTGGTTTCTCCCCTCTGGTTTCTATCATAGACTTGACAGTCTTCTGAGACTTCAGGGACTGTTCAAATGTCTTCATGGCAGTAGGAGCTCGGATTTTACTGTTCTCCTCTGCCTCCCTGATTGAAAAGAATGAATGACAGTCACCCTCCCAGCTACAGCCTGGCTCCAGAACTTAGCATCACACCATGATAATCACTGGGGCAGGAGTCAAACTGCAGCACCTACCATGCTGCAACCTCAACACCTTAGGGTTAGGCCTTGTCTACACTACAAAAATAAGTCAACCTACAGCCACTGCGATTATTGTGGATGCTGACATCCGCACTACCCTCCTTAGGTCAGCGGTATGCATCATCACCAGGCATGCTTCTGCTGACTTAAAAGGGGCAGTGTGGAGAGCTGAGTGTCTGGTCTCTCAGCTCTGCCCCCATTGGGTTGTTCTACAGGTTCCCAGTAGGGTGGCCCCTCCCTCCTGCCCCCACTTCCCATGGGAGGTAGGGATGTTGAACAAAGTTCTGGTTCATCTTTTGGAAGTGTGCAGGTTTCCTTTGAGGACTGAGAGGTCAGACTGATCATTCTGTGAAGTCGCACCCACAGGTGACCAGGTGTGTTGGTCTTATTTTTCCCTGTACGAGTTCATTTGAGAGCACAGTGATTGTCTGGCTTCATAGTTTTTATTGGGGCATTTAGCACACTGGATGAGGTTTACCACCTGTTGTGACAGGCATGGGTAGGACCCCTGGATCTTGAAATGGAAGTTGTGGGCGGTGTTGGTCATTGTAGTGACAAAGATACATCTGCAAGTTTTGGATATGTTGTTCTGGCAGGGTCTGATGCTGCTCTGATTGAGTGCGTCCTGGTCTGCAAGAGACTTATTCCTGATGATAAGCTCAGAGAGGCGCGCGCGCGCGCGGGGGGGGGGGTGTCATTTAAAGGCCAGAAGAATGGGGCTCAGGAGAGATTCCTTTTGATGTGGTCTCCACTAAGCATTGGCTGTAGTTTGATGTTACCCCACATGGGTTCCAGCGTGGGGTGGTAGGTAACAGCCAGGAGCGTGCGATCAGAGGAGTTTTACTTCTGTATCGAAGCAAGATCAATACCTACCAGATGGCCTGTACATGACATCCAATCATCATTAATTTATCTAAGAGACTGTGCTTCTGCCCCATCATAGACTCTGATACCATACTAATGTGTGGAGAACTCCCTCCCAAGAAGGACAACACCACTCCCAATTACCATGTCCCACTGACAATCACAAGAAGAATAAATTGTCTAACTGGATGGAGTGGATGAAACCACACCCTTGACTGACAAACCACTACACTGATTACCTCAAGAAAAATATTGACTGTAAAATCCTTAATGAACATCATAACCACTACAATCTCTCCTCTGCTGAGAGGACAGCTGCATGACCCCTGAAATCTGACCACCAGATAGTACTCAAGCCACAAGACAAAGGGGGTGCCATCGTAATCCTCAACTGAGCACTATGTTTACGGGCCAACTGATCACTCTTCCAATATCTCTTAGCATAAAGAATTCAAAGATAATCCCAAATCATAATTTACCCAAGAATTTAAGTGTATCATCAAATTCTTCCCCAAACACCTCCAAGAGAAATTCTACAAACTCAGCCCCCCAAGAACCCACTTCAAGAACCTTCTATATCAGGAGTTCTCAAAGTGGAGGTTGTGATTCTACAAGGGGTCACAAGGCTCTCATGCAGCCCCTGTGCATGCTGGTAAGGATGGCATGGTACAGGTGGTCATCACTTTTGTTGGGACTTTGTCATAGCTTAAAATGTTTTCAAAGGGATACCAACAAAAAAAAGTTTCAGAACCCTTGTTCTACATGCTTCCCAAGGTACGCAAACAGGGGAACCCTGGCAGATCCATCATGTCTGCCCACGGCCCTCTTCCTGAAGGAAGATCAGGACACACAGAAACCACTTACAAAGGACACAAGCAACTTCCTTTGTCCAAACCACAGGAACAGCCATGCCTATGAAGATGGCTCCCCAATATGCCAACTTCTTCATGGGTTGCTTTGTAGAAGAATTTCTGGACAAATGCACCACCGTACCTGAGACCCCCAGTGCATACAACAACTCATTGTCTATAAACAGAAAAAATGTGGAATCAGACTCCCAGGGATAAAATCTGCATCTCTAATGTCTAGTCGTTCAGTACCTAGCATGATGGAGCTCTGGTCTATGTGTAGAGCTTCTAGATGCTACCACACTACAAATAAAAAATAAATATACAATGCCACCTTTAAAGCTGAAGCTTGTATGGAGGAATCCTTCAAAGTGAAAATGCTGAAACAGACTGTGTCTTAAATTAGCAGGCAAAGTTGTGCAATTTGTGCTTCAGAGATGTTTTGGGTACTTGGATGTCTAAAAATGGTACTTCTGTCTTCCACATGGTCAATTTAGTGACAAGGAAGCTATTGCCATTAATCCTGGCAAGTGCACATACAACTAGCAAAAAGCATGAAATGGATTCTGTGTGTTATTGGTTAGGTACCAGGTGGCTAACTGCCACCACCTTGACTTGCATACATCACCGATAGCCAGCTGGTGGAGATACAGCTAGCTCAGTTATTTTCAATGCTAGGTGTTTTCTAGACTGACAATGCAGCATGGCCCTGATCCAACAGCTTTGGCTGAGATGGCCTCAGTGTTCCTCTGGGCCAGAAAGAGAGGAGCTTTAAAAGCAGTCATGGCTAATCCAGGATTCTGGATGTTGAGTATTTAGCCCGAGGTCACTTCCACCAGGAAAAGTTCTGTGTAAGTCTCCTGGTATAGCAGTCATATCTGCATAAAAGCTTGTTAAACAGGTGAGCTCCCATCTCTTGCTCCAGTCAGATACAGTTCACAGGAGACTTCAGTTTGTAGAGACTTTTTGTTTACTTAAACATTTCTTCACCCTGTGGGGTCTTTGGTTATGCCTAGTGAGGGTAGCAGCAAATCAGTGGCAGTGCAAAGCTACTCAGGTCCCCATGATAAACATTATACAACATTTCTTTCAACTTACCTAGTGGAAGACTGCCTGCCAGACCAAGAACCCAATAAGCATACACTGCATCATGTGCGCACAGACATAATATGGCTACACATATCACGTGCCATTCCCAATATAGGGCATTCAAAACATCTTGGCACAAATGAGACATGCAAGGAAACAGAGCTACAGCAGAAATGGTCTTCTTACCGGAGGAGGCGTAAAAAATCCTCTTTAAAATCAAAGGTGCCATTGAGGAGCCCCAGAGTGCCTTTCTGCTGGAATTCATTGCGGTATTTATCCCGGAACTCCTTATGGACGTCATCTATTAACTTGTCCACGTAGGTTAGAGTCAGGATCTTCTGAAATCCAACCTGGAAGGAGAACAGGAAGTTACCACCATTGTGAGAGGGAAGACAGTATGTGTGTCATTAACTGAAAGGAAGATACACTGCAACACATTCTTATTACTACATCTAACTAGTGAGAAGAACAAACCACTACACAGCTTAAATGAGGTAGAAGAAGCTGCCATTTTGACAATCCTCCATGACTTCAAGGGGAAAATTCTACATACAAGCATTTTGGGTTAAAAAGGGAAATAACATATGTATAAACTTTCTAGATTAAAACACAAACGTTGAAAAATATTGTATCTACTATTGTTACACCTAAGATGGCTAACAACAAGCAGAAAAAAAAATCTTCATTTTCCTTAGGCTGTTGTACCTTTGAGAGCCCTTTGTGGCACGTCAAATTCTCATTTGAATTAGGCTTTCACAGAAACTGGGTAGAAAAAAAACTATAAAAATCACAAACTGGCCGGGGCGTGACCTGAAACTATTTCTAACTTCTTTAGATGTCCTGGATTTCCATTTCAGTTGTGCCCTCATTTTACTATTTTGAACCACTACATTAACCAAATTAGTTCTTAAAAATTGTAACATACTCTACAGTGGGGACAAATCTCAGCCCTATTGTACCTCACCAATGCTGGATAATTAAAATAGCCACCAGCCCACATGCATTACTGAAGAGAGATCAAAATTGCAGCAGATATTCCTAAAAACTGCTCTCAAAGTTCATTTAGGACAGACTTACTAACACACACTTTCTTTAGGGTCCAAAACAATGCAAGCACCTTCAATTCTGAGGTTATTTTCACCTGCTGAAATCAATGGAAGTCAAAAGTACTCATCTCACAGAATCAAGTCCCAAACGATCCCTAAATCTGAAGTGCGCTAATACATGAAGGAGAATCTTCTTCATTGCTACTATACACATGAGCCTGTATAAAAGTATTGGGTACCACGTTAGGAAGAGAGTAGCCACGGATTATCTCATAGCAATACAGACTTCACTTACATCCCGAGATAGAGCAGCTATTCTCAGGACAGAGCATAAAAAAGTGCATTCATGCTGACCTTACAGAGGAACTTGGCTAAGCCAGGATTGGCTTTTGATCTGTGAGCCATGGGCATCCAAAACAGTTACACAGAATAGATTTGATGATCAATTTACATGCCACAGATGCCTTAATCTGTACTTTGTAACCCTTCATTATCCACATGAAGCCTGTTTAAATCAAACACTAACACCAAAGCTGTAAAATGAAAGAAGTCTGATTAAATGTGTATAAACACTGCTGACAATTCAATCTGTGCCTAACAAAGCATCACGTAAGAATGCAAATATCTGGCATCGTCATCACTGCTCAAGGCTCAGTTTCCCACTTACAGTAAAGTGGAATGGGGACTCATGTTACTTGAGGCTCCTGACAGGATTCTGTTGGGGACAGAAACTTAGTTAAGACCAAGGTTAAATTCTTAGCCCCACTGCAGTCAATGGGAGTTTTGCCACTGACTTCAATAGGGACAGGATTTCACCTCAGGCCTCTTCCTGAACTAAAAATCTCAGATTTTTAGATTTCAGAGAGATTTTTGTCAGCTGAGCCTTAGGGTCACTAGAATCACCACTGAAACTGAACCAGCCAGACACACAATGACTTTTCACTGCTTCCTAGAGCCCTGGCTCTTATACCCACTCACCAATGGCAATTAGAAGGCTTATCCTGGCAAGGGAATGGGCCAGAGTGATCCATTTCTACACGTCTGTTATTAAAAAATAAGTCTCTCATCCTTACCAGTAGCAGACAAACCTTCCAGGGTGTGCTGAGTATGTGAAATGATGCAATGCTATAGTCCCAAATCTGCCTCTGCTGCCACTCGGCTTCCCAGAGCAGAGAAGGCCCTGACACAATGCAGGTCAGTTTCACTACAGCCCTCAGGATTCTGAGAAGCAGAGGGGAGTATGAGGGGTTTTGTTAACATCTCAGTGCTGATGCTTGAAAAACCAGGAGCAGCAGCAGAGGAGGCTAGAGGTGAAGATGACTCCAAAAGCCAGGACATATAAAGCAGCAAAGCCACCACCTCCTCTAAAAGAAAGTTCTGTGATGGTACCAACAAGGGAAAAAGCCACCTTTCATTCTAGAAACCAACGAGGGGTGGAGACTGTCTTCCACTATCTCAGACACCTACTATCCAAAGGCTGATACTGAAAAGTGAAGCTTCTAACAGGACCCTTGCAGGAATGCCAGTTTTCACATTTCCCAGGGCCCTCCCTTAGAGCATTCTGATAGCTCCCTCATTTCTTGAGCTGACAGACACAGAAGCAGAGAACCCTGCTCTATGCTGCATCTGGACCCGCCCTAAGTTTCATAGCACAATAGATACTTGTGGTTTAGATTATGTACCTTTCATAAGCTGAAGAGAACATGAATCAAGAAAGGCAATGAAAACCTTTAAAAAAAGTCAATGTTCACTCTCACCATTCTTTAATTTTCCCTCTGTGTATTCATTTGCAGCACTCCTTGTAGCAGACCAGTGAATTTAAATCTTGAGGACTATATCCATGGAGAAGTGTTTTAATCATTTCATATTGCACTAAGAGTAGAATGTTGCCAGCACAACAGAAGACTGAGCATATGAAGCAAGTCTTCACCTTTAATAGGGTTTCATGACATCAGAATTATAGTAGCACCTCAAACTTATAAACTGACCAGTCAACCACAGACCTCATTTGGGCAACAGTAAAGACCAAAAAAGGAGCAAATATAGTACAGTGCCATGTTAAACATAAACATCTATATTATAAATAAACAAATAAATAAATAAAGGGAAAGCCACATTTTTTGTCTGCATAGTTAAGTTTCTAACCTGTATTAAGTCTATGTGTAGTTAAAAGAACCACCATGATTTTTGTTCACAGTTACAAACGTTTTAGAGATACAAACAACCTCCATTAGTGAAGTGTTCAGTTCTGCTGTAGAATGAGAAAGCTCATTAGGAAACTTGACATGAAGCAGCCAGCTTTATAAAGAATTCTTGCTCATATTTCAGAATGTTCTAGTAAACCAACCTCACCCCACCAGTTCACAACTCCATCCTTTTCCAGTTTTGGCATCAAATGCCTGTTGACTCCACCCATTATTCACACCCCTTTCCGATCAGAAATGACTCTACCTCTTTTCTTTCTGGTTTCCAGATAGGCAATAATAAGAAAGTCATTTAGACCTAACAGACATAGGAACCTGATGTTTGCACATCTCTTTCATTTTAATTTAAGAATAAAAATAATTGTCTGTTATATTAATGTACGTTCTTTAGAGTTACACAAGAGATCAAAAAACTGAAAAAGCCTTAAGCCATTGAGGGGTTTTACCGTTGATTCTTCCCTCAACAATTCTGCCAAGCTGTGAGCAACTAGCAAGAAGGTCAGCGGACTTCTTGTTATCTAAATTACACATAAAGGATAGGAAAAAAACCCAAAATGCACCTGGAGTACCAGTTACAATTGGCCGCCAAGTCCTGTATGGCTCATTCTAACTCTCCCTTTGAAACCTGGGAGATTCAATTCAACTTCATAAACAACTTGGACAAGTCACTTCACTACAATAACAGCTTTGAGTCCTAAGTTAATATAATAACAAACTATTATTGCTCATTAACAAACAGCTGTTTGGGAATCACAATAGCCAGTCACTATATTTAAAATGAAATACACTTTGTGATTATATATCATTTTATATCCAAGGATTTCAGAATAACTTTCACATATTAATTTTACCTCAAAGGCTCTGACCCCTGAGGTAGATATCAGAGCTATGTTACACAGAAGCAACAATGAAACACAGTGATAGTAAATGACTAGCTCTAGGTTATGAAGCAAGATTGGAAGAGTTGCTGGGAACTCAGTGAAGAAGCTGAAACAGGCTTTTTCAGCCATGTGCAACGTCTCGAGTTTAAGATATTCTAATAAGTGTCTATTTATTAATACCCCAGTATAGTTTATTAGCTTTGGGGTTTTGGATCATTCTAGGAAGATACAGCACCCTATAAATCTGCACCAAACACCCATGCAGGGAGGAGGGGCTATTAACATAGTTTACTTACCACGAACACAAGCTCAAACTGATTGTCCAGTTTGTATTTAAGCGTAAGAGCTTCATGGTTAAAAGAATTGTTGCCAACACGCTCCTACAAGAAAAAAAACAAACAAAACAATGAATTTATCATATTAGAGCTGTATACGCGCTGTGGGATACAAGCCTGTACTACAGCTGGGGAATTTCCTGTATACGAATGCCCAGAGCTCCAGTTACTGGAGACATCTCTGCAGGTTTCTGCTGTCTCCTCACCTTTAGTTCATAGCGTCTGACTTGCATCAAAGCCTGCTCTCCTGCAACAGGAACTGTTACTCAATAATATACTTTCCACAGGGAGAGTCTGTAACCGCCCCTCCCCCTCCATGCAGAGCCCCAGCACCTTCACAGACTTCATCTGTTACTCCCTGCCCAATTGTTTCGCATGATCCCATTTCCCTCTGGTCTTCACTCACCCCCCCCCCCCCCGAATCAGCACAAAAGCTCTCTTCTACAGCTCACATTGCCTGGAACAACTTTCTTGAAGCACCTGTTTCTTATCTCTCTCTACACACCTTCATGTTATGTACATCAGATGTTTAGCTCTCTGACCAAATGGGTTTAGCTTTGAAAAACTGGAGACAGTGCACAGATTAAAGCTTTAAACCAGTCTTCAAAGTTCTCTGGAACCAAGTAGTCCCTAAGTATTTCACACCACAGGACACCAGACAGTATCTGCATGTCCACAAAGGACCTTGGAATGCTAGCCAGGTTACAAAATAGCAACAACCTAATGCAAGCTGTGCACAGTTTGCACATCAGGTAGTCACAAATATAAAAAACTGTACGAGTCCACAAACTGTAGTCCACAGCAGCAGCAAATGAAAGGATACCTGAGCCAAACCCAATGTTTATATAGCAACATTCATCCCAAAATGATCCAGCTGCATTTCACTCTGTATCAGTGTTTCCCACCCTGTGTGCCATCAGATGTGAACAGGTGTGCCACAAGATTTTTTTTAAGCTACTCAGAGTGCTCTGGATTGGCTCATGAATATTCATGACTTCATTTGGCAACTATATGGTGGTGTGCCTCAAATTACATAAAGGAAGCAAGGTTGCCACAGCAGAGAAAATGTTGGGAACCACAGCTCTATATACAATTACTCTACCCTTGTAAAGCAGACAACCGTATGACAACACACAGCTATGATACACAGTTCTTCAGTGCAGGATGTGAAGAATTACAAAGTGGGATTTTCTCCCACAAAAGCTCATGCAATAAGTATATTTCTTAGTCTTTCAAAGTGCCAAAGGACTCTTTAGTTTTGCTGAACTAGATTAACACAGCAGCCCCTTTGGAATTCCAGCTCTTGCTATCCATCTGACAAGCAGCACAGAGTTTTCCCTATGCTGATCAAGATCGCAGTTTCCTGTCTCCAATAATGGATAATTACATGAGCAGGGAACACAAACATTGCTTGATCTCACCTAAAATGCAGCTAGGGCTGGGAATGCACTTTACACCCAACCCCAACCATTCTTGGTCCGTGATCAGAGCTAAGGAAGCAGTGGGAACCCCAAGCAACCGGAGTGAAGGAGAAAATGGAAAGGGCCCCACCAAAGAAGTCCACCCATGCAGCTGATGGATGCCTTAGCAAGTTGCCAGACACCCAGGGCCTGCACTCAACCGGCATAAAGCAGAGATCAGCATAGCTGCCTGGACTGTGCCCTAGACTAGGGGCATCTCAGCATGCCCTGGGGAACAGCCCCTCTGCCACCCCGCAATGGGTGGTGCATGTGCAGGCCAAGACCAGCCAGCACTTGGGGTTCTAGGCAGTGGGACAGTCTTCCAGGGGCTTGGGTGTGAACCGGGACCATATGTTACCACGGCCCTGTGGCAGATCCCTCTTCTTTTGTCACCGTAACATCCCCCCAGAGTGCACAGTGGGGGAGCACTAGGGCCCCCAGGACAGACCCCTCCCCTGCACAGAAAATTAAACATGGGGTACCGGATCCCAAAGCCTGGAAAGGAGCACAGGGAAGTACGAAAAGGAGGACATTGAAGATCACATGGAAAAATGTAGTATTAATGCAATATTCTGCTGTTTTTACGGGGCCCTGGAACGCTTCCCCCTAAAAACAAGGTGTTGCGGGGCGTTCCAGCATCCTTCAACCCTTGTAAGTAAAAAGCCAGACAAAAATCATGTGTTTTAAAATACCTGACAGACAGAGGACGAGAAAGCAAAAAGGAGGACACGTCATCCTTTGGCCTGACGCCTGGTAGCCCTAACCAGACAACCCCCACGGTGAGTGGGGCTGAGAGAAGGACCTCTTCTCCCTCAAACCAGCAACGGGCCGGGGCGGCCATCGTCCCCCCCCCCCATGGGAGAGCTGGGTCCCGGGTGGGGGAAGGTCTCTTCCCCCGGCCCGGGCGGAGCAGGGGAGGGCGGGAACGGCCCCGAGTCACCTGCAGCAGCACGGAGCGGATGAGCGCGTTGACGGGCGCGGTGCAGGCCGCCGCGGGGCCGCGCACGCCCTGGAAGCACCAGAGCACGAGGCCGCCCTTGCTGAAGATGGTGAAGAAATCGAGCATGGCGGGGCGGGCTCCGGGCCGGGCCCGGGGAGCGGGGGGCAGCGGGGTCCGGGGCGCCGGGAAACCAGCCCGCTCGCCTCCGCGCGGCCGTACACGTCAGACTCTCGGCCCGCCTTCACTTCCGCCGGAAGCACCGCGCCATGGGCGGGGCCCAAGTCAAGGGGCGGGGCCGGAAGCAGTCTGCCATTGGTCCGCGCCGCGCGGCGGGCAGGCCCGCGTGACTGCGCTATCCTATTTCCGCCGTCATTGGGGGGAGGAACCGGAGCGCTTGGCCGCGATTGGTCCGTTCTAGACAGCAGGCTGCCCTATCCGCGGCGCGCTGGGAGGCGGAGTCATCTTCCGTCGTGCTGACTGGGTATCTATTAAAAGATCCCGCCCTTTAGGGCACGGGAAAGTCGGATTGGTCACTCCCGAAGAGTGGGCGTGGTCAAATCGGGGAAAGCGCACAGGGCGGAAGCGGATTGGCGGCTCGGCCGAGGGGGCGGAGTCGAGTGGCAGTAGGTCATTGGTCAGCCGGCGGGGGGAGGAGGATTTGTCCGGGCAGGTTCTTTGTGGGTCTTCGCGCGCGCGCGTGGCTGCAGCTGTGTCCGCGCGCTGCCATGATCCGGGCTGGCCGTACGTGTCGGGGCTTGGGGCCGCTCCTGCCCTGCTCGCTGCTCGGCCCCGCGCCACGGCCCCGCCGGCTGCACACGGGGCGCCCCCTGCGCCGGGACCTGTTCCGCGGTGAGGCCGGGGGCCGAGGAGGGGAGAAGGGCCGGGCGGGCTTGGGCCGGTCTGGGCTCTGGGGACAGGGACTGGGGGCTCCCCGTGCCGCGGTGGGGTGCATTGGTGCAGGCTGCTGTCGGAGCCAGCTTGTTTCCTGGCTATCACAGGATGGTCTCGGCATCCTGCGGGGCGAAGCTCTCCATGGGCTGGTGCCCTTTACAGCTGGGACCCAGTTGCTTACGGGTAGGGTTACCAGGTGTCGGGCAAACGGAGGACATGTCCTCCTATTTAACTTCATGTCCTGCGTCTGGCAGGCATTTTAAAATGCATTATTTTGTCTGGCTTTTGACTTATAGGGGTGAAAGTATGCTGGAATGCCATGGAATACCTTATTTTTTGGGCAAGCATTCCATGGCTCCCTAAAAACAGAAGAATATTACGTTAATGCTACATTTTCTCCATGTGTCCTCCTTTTCGTACTTCCCTATCTTCCTTTTCAGGCTTTGGTATCTGGTAACCCTGCTTACGGGCCCAACTGACTTTGGTCTGCCAAGGAGGCCGGGCACCAGCAGACTGTATCCAAAAACACTCAGCCCCAGGACTCTGTGTTGCCTGGGGTCAGCACCTTTAGCCTGGTTTCCTCTCCCTTCCCCTTACACTGTAAGGAGCTGGGGATGGCTCAAGTGCATGGCTAGGAAGCATTATTCCTGAGCTCCCATCTCCAAATAGCTGTACTCTTGACTAGGGCTGTGTTTCCCCCTGTGCTCCTTCTCTGTCCCTCTGCCAAAGAAAAGTCCATCCCAGGTGAGTTCTCTTCCAAAACCAACATCACCTTAGGCCAGATTGCTACATATGAAGATTAGCTGGGGCCCAGGGCCTCCCCCGCAGCATATTTGAGCTTCACCTCCTGGCCGCAGCCCCCTCTTCCCCCCAGCCCTGCTTATGTGGCCCAGGTTTAGTGTCATGGGATGTACATCAATGTTCCCTCTAAGCTGATGATGCAGCTGAGCAAGTTGTGGTACTTACTGAGCAACAATTTGTGAGGCCTGGGCAACAGTTTTTTGGTTCTCAAAGTATCAGCATGCCTAAGTATCTTACTTCAAAAGTAATTCATAGATGTCTTTTCATTCAAACTTCAATAAAAAGGTTAAACTGATGTACTGTAATTTTATTAATTTACTAAACAAATGTGAGACAATGAAACTTGCTGCCTGTCTAGCCTCTACCATCATCTACACTGCTCAGTTTTTCTTGCCTGTCTTTGTCAGATTTCCAGAATACATATATAGACAAAGTGGGATTTTTCTCCCACAAAAGCTCATGCAAAAAATAAATCTGTTAGTCTTTAAGTGCCGCAAGACTCCCTGCTTTTTTTGCTTTACTAGACTAACACGGCTGCCCCTTTGAAATTTAAGTCCCTGTTATGCTGCCCAACTGGGGTAAAAGGGATTCAAAGTGGATCAGGCCCTAAATGTCCAAAACGTAGATTGAAATTAAGTAGGCAGCTTCAGATTTGATCATGAGACTGACATGTTATGAGGATTGTATTTACTATCTAGCTATCAACCTTGAAAATACACCTATTCTGCCCTCAGTAAACATATTCAATTACCATGCATTGCAAATCACAATCAAGGTAGCAACGGCTTCCCGGATTCCCTCGGGGCAACACCTTAAGTAAAGTTATCTGAGAAATTCAAAACTTTTAAAGGTGGCAAGGGCAGAAACCATGTTTCAAGACAGTTTCTCACAGCATCACATCTCTGTAACCAGGGCCATCTTTTGTGCCTAAAGAATTTGCATCAAATAGAGCTAGGTTAGAGTCTGTTACATTATGATGCCCAATCATACCTCTCAAAAGCTAAATATGGGACAACAATCCCCTAAGTGAATGGCAAAAAATTGATTATGCATACAGGAAACTTTAAACACTGTGAGTATCTTCCTTTAATATAAAGTGACTCTAACATCTCAGTTTTGGCGTTTATGAGGTTTTTTTTAATCCAAATAATTTTCAACAATAAAAGGGAGGCTATAATTAGTATGCCTGGAGTGTAAATACTCTCAGAACTAAAATAAGCAAAATGAGGTACAACTGAGGTGTGTGTGTCTGGTAGTGGAATATAATAAAGGTTGTTTAATAATTTTTGACAGTTAAAGCAACCCTTATCAAAGTTGCAAGAAGCAAGAGCATAAATGGATTTGTGAAAGAAAATGATTATTTTTCTAACACATTTTTGGGGAAATAGAAATACAAAGTCTCTTTTTAAAAAATTATTGCACCACTGGCAATATTTTTTTCCTTCTGCCTTAAATGACTTTTTATCCTTTCAGTTTTTCCTTTCATTTTCCTAATCATTAGGATTTGTTTCCTTCCATCACAGGAGTCTATACAAAGTTACATTGTAAAGCCCCACCTTGACAAACTGATTGCATTAGAATCTCTCACGGAAAAGAAAATAAACCTGAAATTAACCCAACTTGTTTTTGCTTATTTTAAAAGGATTGCTTTTCTTTCAGGAGCCTTTTAGCAAGTGAAAAGCAAAGCATTCACCCTTGCTAGAGATGCTAAATGGCTCAATACAATTTTGCTTGGGTCTTTCAAGTCCCAAGCCCTCCTCCAGCTGCAGCCTGGCTCCTCTGCCTGCAGCCCAGCTCCCATCCCCTGCCCCCACAGAGAGCCCTGCGTCCCTGTGGCCACTACATGGCTGCCTCTGGGAGCCCCATGATTTAGCCCTGCCATCTCTCAGGGTCCCCCCTCTTGCCCAGGCTCAAGGCTGCTTACCTGCTGGGGCCCACACAGGCCCCAAAGCTGCCACCATCTCTGCACAAGCAGCCTGGTGCAGAGGAGAGGGAGAGATTTAAATTTCCCTCCCCCTCTGCTCCTTCCCTGGCTATGTGCAGCAGGGTGGAAGGCCGTCAGCTCTCACTGCTCCCGCAGGCAGCACAGGCTGCTGCCGGAGCTGAGACAGGAGACCCATGGGGCTCCTCAGGGCTGGGGAAAGGCAGGGCTGCCTGCGCTGTCCCACATGCTCACTGCGCTGGTGAGGGGGGGCCACTGCACCCCTGCCCACTAGCGCAGCTTAGAGGGAACATTGATGCACATATGTGCACCGGCAGTTATGATCTAAATCAGGTGTGGCCAAACTGCAGCTCCGGAGCCACATGTGGCTCTTGAATGAAAAAGTGTGGCTCGTGGAAGAATGTCAGCAAATCAATTTAGTAGGTAAAAGCATATAGCTATATGCCTCAGTGTGTCTCTTGAAGGTTTAATAATCAACTTGTGTGGCTCTTGAGTTCCATAAGTTTGGCCACCCCTGATCTATATAATTTTCTGTTCACTTATATATTGGCATTGCATGTTTTTGTCCCAGTTATGCCATACAAAGTTTTTTATGGATTCTCATCACCTGTTCTGTGTGATTACTGGGAAATGTTTTCTGTAGCCACATGCATGTGAACAGATGCGTAGTATGGCTCAGGGGAGGCAGACAGAACTCTCTTCCAGCAAGAATTAAACAACTGAAGCTGTGAGCAAGGAGGCGGCAAAGATGCTGACTGAGGTGGCTCAATCCTCACTCCTCCCCTCTGGAAGAGGTGATTTCCTATCACTGCAGGAAACATTTCATAGTAATCATGTGGAATATTTTATGAGCATCCATAAAAAAAAAACTTCGTAAGACATAATTGGCATAAAATATACAATCCCAGTGTATAAGTGAACAGAAAATTGATATAGGGTTATAGATCATAACCCCGGGTGCACAGACGTTTAGAGCCCTGCAAATCCTCAGATATCGATGGATATCTGCATTATATCCACATCGGCAGATACAACACGGGTATCCGCGGACCGTTTCTTGTGGATGCAGATCGGATACGGATCCACATATTTTTATCTGTACAGAGCTAGAGCCCTGCAAATATGCAGATATCCATGGATATCTACGTTGTATCTGCATCCGTGGATACAACATGGATGTCCACAGGCCATTTCTTGCGGATGCAGGTTGGATACGGATTCATGTATTTGTACCTGTGCAGGGCTCTACAGATGTGCATCCCGTGACACTTAGGCCCACATGTCTAAAGGTATCCTGCTGTGCTGAATGCATTTACATATCTGAAACAATTTAATGTAAGCAGTGTGGATTGAATTTAAACAGTCAAAAATAAACAATTCGCAAATATGATCTGTTCTCCTTACAGCAACCCTCAGTCCCTTCTTTATGCTAAATCAAAACAAGCAGGAATGGTAAATGGGTGCAGACGTCTCAAAGAATCACAGTTACTGGGAAGTAACCACTCTTTTCTTCAAGTCATTGCTGGTGATGTCCATTCTCAATATGCTACATTTATCTTTACAGGAATGAATTTGTTGTTTTTCTGGTACAGGTCAGAAATACAGCTAATAATGCAAATTTCTAGTGGTACTTTAAAATACTTTAAAAAAAAAAATCCCACTTTGTCAGATGCTTGAAAATGGAGTTCATCCACAAAAGCTCATGCGATAAATAAATTTGTTAGTCTTTGAAAGTGCCACAAGGGCCCCTTGTTTGTTTTGCTGAACTAGGTTGACACACTGGTACCCCTTTGGAACTTTTCAATAAGAGAGAGGTTAATTTTGTGGCTTGCTGCCTGGTAAGTATTCTTATAAACTTTGCACAGTTTACAGGAGGGCAAAACTGAAGAGGAGAATGATTAAACAGCATTCATATCTGAAGAGTGGCAGTGATCAAATGGCACTCAGTCAGAGGTCTGCTCTTTCAGGGTATTTCACTTTCTTTAGTTCCAAAAGTAAGGTTTTACTATTTGCACTGTGGTTTGCCTTACAGAGCCAACTCCAGTTAGATAGAAGATGTTGGATTCTTTTCTCTCTTTTATGCACCACTGACAGAAATGTTTGCTGCATACATCCTTCATGTGTGTGAATGCAATGGGACTGTTTACTTGTTTAAAGGCCCCCCTACTACCCTTCCCCCCACCTCACCCATTTCCCAAAGCCTGCTGTCTCCCCTTCCCAGCTTGGCAGACTCTCAGCAGTGGACCCACACCTCACCTGACTCTTCATACCCCCCTTTCTTCCCCAGCTACTTTTTTCTTCCTGCTAACCATTTGCTTGACTTCTTGTGGTTGCGGCATACCCCCAACTCACCCAAGTCTAAGTTCAGTTGGACCCTCAACTTTTTTTTTTCTCAAATCTTCAGAAACTTTTCTTGTCTCTTCTTTAGAATTATTTGCTAAATTGTCGTTGCACCTGTGCTTTACTTAACCACTGAAAGGGTAGCACTAGCACAGGGGTCGACAACCCAGAAGATAAGAGCTGCCAGTGTGGTGTCACAAGCAGGGTCACACTGAACTGGCAGCCCTAGCCAGCCAGCCTTCCTGCTTCGCACCTCCCCTGCAAATAACCAAAGAGAGAACAACAGAGTGAACTGAAGACAAGGCAGAGAAGGCTTCGGTTCGCTCTGTTGTCTTCTCTTCATTAGCTTGTGCCAGGCTCTCAATCCTCCTGCTGGGGAAACAAATTAGATGACTTAACAGCAAAAACTGAGTAAGACCCCTTTTATTAGAAAGATGAGAGTTCAAATTATAAGTGGAGTATTACTTGGGACCACAGTGAAGTGTGTTCAGTGCAACCAAGACAACATTACAGGAATCCACAGTGAGGTACCGCATAAGAGAAATGTTAATTTTGTGGCTTGCTGCTTGGTGAGTGTTCTCATGCTGTGCACAGTTTGTAGGAGGGCAAAACTGAGAAGCAGAATAAGTTAATTGTATTTTCAATTTGAAGATTGGCATTCATTCACTGAAGAGGTCTGCTCCTTCAGTGTATTCAGTTTCTTTAGTGGTAAAATTTAAAAATAAGTTTTTATTGTTTGTACTCCTGTTTGGCCTCCAGAGCCAACTCAGATTGGAGAGGGTGTTGGATTCTTTTTTTTTTCGTGCCTAGAGCCCTGCAAATCTGTGAATATCCGCTTTGTATCAGCATCCGCGGATACAACATGGATATCCATGGACCATTTCTTGCGGATGCAGGTCAGATACGGATCCACTTATTTGTATCCGTGCAGGGTTCTATTTGTGCCCTATTGGCAGAAATGCTTACTGCATCCATCCTTTATGCATGTGAATGCATTGGGACTGTTCATGTGTTTAACTGCCCACTACTCCGCCTCTCCCAGCTCCCAAACCACACCAGACTTGGCTTTTTTTCCCTTCCTAGCCTGCCAGACTCTCTGCAGTGCATTCACACCTTACCTGGCTCCTGATAACCCTCACCCGCAGCTATTTCCCCTTCCCCCTCACTGGTTGCTTGACTCCCTCTGGCGTCCACCTCACCCGAGTTTAAGTTGGACCCCCACTTTTTTTTGCATCTTTAGAATTGTTTGCTAAATTGTAGTCACACCTGTGCTTTATTTACCCACTGACAACTATAGGGGCAGCACTAGCACATTGGCCACTGTTCCCTGGATTTGAAGACCATGGGACAATGTCTAAACCAAGGCAGAATTTTGCTGGTGCTGTGAGAGGGAAGAAACACAGCTGACTTCAGATGGGGGGGGGGGGAGTGGGGTTGCTAAGGAAAATGTTTTTTGTTATCTGAAGAAAGCTGATACTGAAAAGTTCCGGCAAAGTCTTTGGCTGCCATTCAACTTTCCATAAACGATCTTGAAAATGTAAGTCAACAGCCCAAGACA
This sequence comes from Podocnemis expansa, assembly GCA_007922195.1. Lineage (NCBI taxonomy): Eukaryota > Metazoa > Chordata > Testudines > Podocnemididae > Podocnemis > Podocnemis expansa. Next base: position 11,455,539 of record ML682025.1, read on the forward strand.
AACAGTAAAGTACTTATGGGTCCATAAGAGACTGTCCAGCTTTTAGTCAGCTTACGCTACTCTGCCTCTCTCATGACCACATGAGGTTGTCCTCACCACACGACTCCATTTATAACTGGAGCAGCTGCCAATGGCCCAGCTTTTGCACAAAAGTGCCCCCACCTGTTATTGCCCCACCTGCCCCAAAACCAACCCCCCTGGCCCACCCACTGTTGGCCTGCCTGGCCAAAAACCACCCATCTCCAATGTTCCCTCTGAGCTATGTGGCAGTGTGAGCATGCAACTGCCACTGTTGACCCATGCAGGGAATGCAGCTGGCAGCCACAGTCCCTACCCAGCTGGAAGACTCTGTCTTCCAGCTGCCTAAGTGCTCCTCCAGAGCTGGGAGTTTTTCAAACTCCCACTGAGAGAAACTCTGATGGAGCATGCTCAAAAGCTCTGAGCTTGCCCTGTCAGTGCCTTCTCCAGTTGGAGCAGCCGTGGCTCAGCTGCGCCGCTCTGGCGGTCAGGTAAGGGTGCAGAGGGTTGGTGGTCTGGCTGACTGGGGGGTTACCAGAGGAGGGGGATTGGGCTGGCTTGGAGGGGGCTGACCAGGAGAGTGGGGGCAGGTGACTGGGAGAGTCGGGGGGGCAGGATTGGGCTGGTGGGAGGGCGTGCACAGTGAGCAGCATAAGTTGCTCAGCTGCCTTAGGGCCTTAGAGGGAACGTTGCCCATCTCCGCCTGCTATTACTCTGTCTGGTCCCACAAAGCCCCCCTGCTATTGCCCCCAAACCACTCCACAACCCATTGCCCTACCTGGCCTGAAACTACCCTGGATGACTGTTGCCCCTCTTAGGCCCTGCTAGCCCACCTCTCCTGCCAGCTTTTGCCTCACAAGGCCCATACATAGATACCACCGTCATTGCCCCAAAACTGCCTATTCTTGCTCCTTGCACTCTGTGCCCCACCTGGTTCAAAACTGTCTACCCTCCATTTCCCCAGCTGCCACAGGCTATTGCCCCACCTAGGCCCTGCTAGCCCAGCCCCCCACCCATTATTGCCTCCCCTGACCCAAAATCATCCCCCCACCATTGCCCCAAAACTGCCTGCTGTCCCCCACCTGGCCCAAAATCACTTGGCCTATGTGGCTGTTGTCCCACCTGGGTGCTGCTTACTCACCTTCCTCCCTCCCACCCTTGCTATTGCTCTGGCTCTCACCCCAAATTGTGTGCCTGCCCACCCCTTCCTGTTGAGCCAGGCATTGCTCAGCCTCTTGGGCACTATGCTGGGCCCGGGACCCTGGGTGGCCTGCTGTACACCTCACCTTCCCTCCCCTATGCCCAGCAGTCCCCAGTATTTCCCCCCGTACTGGTGGCCAGGGAGCAGAGCTGAATCAGGCACACAGAGCCCTGCTGGGGGAGGGGGGAGATTTAAATCCTCTTCCTTCCCTCTCCTCTGCACCAGATAGATCAGCTAGGTGCTCCAAGGGGTTGGGGCTGACCACTTGCTCAATCTGCAAGTCAGCCAGCAGGCATAGCAAAGCTGAACTGAAAATAAGCAGGCAGGCTTGATTTCTGGCTGGCCTCTGCTGTTTGTGTCTGCTGGGGGTGGGCCAGAGATGAGGGGGAGCTGTAGCCCCTTGGGCCCTATGGCAGCACTGCCTCTGCCTTTGGCACTGTTGGTTCCTCTGTTAGCAGGCTGAGCAGAGAAGCCAAGGAATTAGTGAGGAACTGTGACTCAGGTGATTTCTTGGTCCTCGGCAGCGGTGCTGGTGGTGGGCACATGTGGCTCGTGTCCCGGGACCCAGCACCATTGCCCCAGGTCTGTTGGAGACCTGAGGCCTGGCCATACTGGGCTGATTGGCTTGGCTGGGGCCCCCCGTATCCTCACCTGGGCTGGAGGGTGTGTGGAATGGGCTGGTCCAGCACTGGACTCTGCTCTCCTGCCCTGCCTCTGGACCATCCCTCCCTGCCCCCAGAGTGGAACAGCTGGCCCAGGGGAGGGGCAGGGCAGGCGAGCACAGCCTGGTTTATGGGCTGGCTCGCTCTGCCCCTGGGCCAGCTGTTCCCTGACCTAGGGGTGGGAAGGGATGGCCCAGAGTGGAGGCCAGGTTCTGCACTCCGCTCCCACCCTCCGGCTCCATGCTGAAGGCAGTGGAGTGAGGGGCAGAGTGGCCTTGGGGGGGCCTGGGGTGATTGCCCCCTCAGCCCCCCCCCCAACCAACGACGGCCCTGACACTGGGGATCTGGGGCCCAGCTGACGCCAGCCTGGTGTGGCCCCTGCTGGGGATACAGGGCTGGGCCTCAGGCCACATGTGGCAGGAGCCCAGTCCGACCCTGGGCAGGGACCCGGGGGATGGATCAGGTCCCCCAGATGGATGGGGCCCTCAGGGCACAGGCCCTGAACCTATTCTGAGTGCAGCGACACCCCTGGTCCTCAGGGCATCCCTCCATGGCAATTGTTGGCTGGACAATGTGAGGTAAATTTGGGCTTTTACTGCCCAGGCTGCACCTGCAGACCATGAATAGAAAACTTCATTTCCAGACTTATCAGCTGGGCATCATCTGCCCTAATCCCACTTAACAGAGTTAAAAAAATAACATAAGTGTTTCCCTCAGTCTTCCAAAGGAAGTGGAGAAAACCCTTCTGTGAGTCATTGAAGAGTAAACTGAGGAACACATGGTATTGTATTTACACTGTAAGACTTGATCAGAAAGGATGCAGTCAGCATGAAAGAAGCAAGGAGTGCTGTGGCACTTAAAGACTAACAGATTTATTTATCGCATGAGCTTTCGTGGGAGAAAATCCCACTTCGCCTGACGCTTTGAAGATGGGGGATCTTATGGAATGGGATGAAAATAAATGCAAGGGAGTGCAAAACATGATATTAGGTCATACAGTAACAGCAAATCAGAGCAGGTGTTAAGATTCAAATGCTGGGAAACAGCATATGGAGGAGGGTGAAGTCAAATCACCTGTTATAGTGGGAAAAGAAGCCATAGTCATGATTTAATCCTGCTTCACACAATCTAATCTGCGTATCAGTTCTAATTCAGCTGTTTCTATTGGAAGTCTTGATGTCCCATTGACTTTCTTGAGCCCAGTTGTTAACAAATATCCACAGAGTGGTTAGAGAGATGGAAGTGCTCAGAAATTGTTTTTTGCATTTTGTGATTTCTCAAGTCGGTTTTGTACCCATTTATTCTTTTGTTCAAGGATTGTCCTGTTTGTCCAATGTGTAAGGTGTGGGAGCATTTCTGGCATAAATCACATCAGTGGATGAGCGGGTGGATGATCCCTTGATGGAGTAGCTGGCTTGATTAGGTCCTATGATGATGTCTTATGTGCAGATATGTGGGCAAAGTTGGCAGCATGGTTTGTTTCAGGGGTGTGTGCCTGCTTTCATGTTTCTGTTAGGTCTGTAGTTGCTGGTGAGTAACTGTTTTAGGGTAGGGGGCTGTCTGTAGGTAAGGAGAGGTCTGTCTGGCAAGGCTTGAGAGAGGGAGGTGTTCATCTTTTAGAATAGGCTGTAGGTCCTTAATGATGTGTTGCAGACGTCTGACTTGGGGATTGTATGTGGTGACCAGTGGTGTTCTATTGTTTTCTTTCTTGGCCCTCTCCTGCAGTAGGTGACTTTGGGGTACCAGTTTGGCTTTGTCAGTCTGTTTCTATTTTTTCTTCCCCAGGTGAGTACTGTAGTTTTAAGAGTACTTGATAGAGATCCTGAAGAAGTCTGTCTGTCTGAGGGATCGGAGCAAACGTGGTTATATCTTAGGGCTTGGCTGTAGACAATGGATTGTGTGGTGTGTTTTGGATGGACGCTTGAGGGATGTAGATAACTATACTGATCAGTAGGTTTTTGGAATGAAGAATGAGATGTGGAGTTCATGACTTGGGGACTGATAGCCAGAGACTGATCTCTCCACCAACAGAGTTCCTGTGTGGAGTGTAGCTTCCTTGTAGGCCAGGTTACTAGGATGAGTGCCTCCATCCAGCCCCATTAAGGGCTGTAAGGGTTAGGACCAGAACCTTAGTTTCTGCCCTGAAATAGCCAGGGAGCCAGTGGAACGTGGAATACATGTGTCAGCTGATCATATTGGCCTTGATTAATGAGAGATGCTGCAAGAGGCCGAACCATGTGCCAGCTGAATTCAGTGCTAGAGAGAATGAAGTTCAGTCATCTAACATGGAGGTGATGATGTGAATTCCAGTGGATCAGTCCTCATCCAAAAGCAGGAAAGTTTAAGACGCATGATGATGGAAGGAAAAATTCCTCATCCTAGTGGCAATCTGTGTGCCCAGGACTACTCAGGGTTCTGGAAGGATCTTGCATGGTCTGATGGCTGAGTTGTCAGTGTGGTTACTGCACTTCACAGTGATATAACTCTGCCTAGAAACCACATTTGTGACTTTACTCGTCTGAACTGGAGCCAAATGCTGTTTGTCCACATACTAAACTCCTCCAAGTGTTGGAATGTCTTGGGGATGTCAGAGGCTGTATCAGCAGAGAAAGAAGATCTGGAGTTTCCTGCCTCCCAAAGAAGCGTGGATCCATGGTATCTTGTGAACTGACCACAAGGTTTAATAGAAAATAGAGTACAGAAGTGTGCCCTGAGCCTTGGGTGAACTAACCCAGCAAATGTAGTACCCTTGTACCATGCACTGCCCAGCTCCTCCTGCACATCACTTGAATAGCTCTTCGACTGTCCTGTTTTGGGTTGGTCATTGTTCCTGCTGTCTGGATTTCTCACGCTAGAGCAGAGCGAGCTTGCTAACCATCCCTTCTCTCCTTACAGACCTGGACAAAGAGTTAGCAGAGTTCCAGAAGAAGTTAAGAGAGAGCCTCCCGGGCAGCGATTGGAACCCCATGGGTATCACAAAGGGCCTCCCTCCGGAACATGCAGATGTGGTCATCGTGGGGGGTGGGGTGATGGGCTGGTCCGTCGCTTACTGGCTGAAGATGCTGGAGATACGCAGAGATGCACTCCGAGTGATTGTGATTGAGAGGGACCCAACAGTAAGTTATTTCTAGGGAGACTGCTACTAAAATGTGCAGCATCCCAGAACTGTGTCAGGCCCAAGCCTTGTTTGGGCCAGGGTTTTGAAACTGAGCTGAACTCCAGGTGCTACAGCTTAGTTGTACACCCAGCCCACCCCATCCCTCTCCTTGCACCAGATTTCCCTCCCCTACAATAAAGAGCTGCATCCATAATAAAAGAGGCAAGCTGCACCATAGGGGCTGACTGGGCTAGTTTAGGAAAGAACCAACTAAGAGTGGGAGGAGGATTGGAGTCCAGACCTGCAGAGTAACTGTAGTAATGTGGGGAGTCAAAGAGCAGCGGCTCAAACTGAAGGAAGGGAAAAATTAGGCTGAGCATTATGGGGAGAGAAAGGTTCTTAGTATCCATAGCAAAAAGGGTAGTTGAATGGGCTCCCCCACAGTGGGGCTGGATTCTGATGAAGAACAGGTCCATGGGGAAGAAGGTAGTCTCTGGCCCTGCAGAGACCAGGGGTGGGGTTGGGGCTGGGTGACCCAGTAGTGAATCTAAGACCAGCATTCAGGGTTTACAGTTTCAGTGGGGAAAAAAAGCCCAATGTGTTCCAGCCCATTTTGTTTTGATCAAGGGCTCCTGTGTTCCATGGCATTAAAGTAGGTTATTGTCTGTGAGTTCAAGATGTTGCTTGGGCAGGACCAAGATGCACGAGTGGGTCCGTTGTTCTCTGCTCGCTCTGCATTGGAGCTTGACTAAATTTAAGAACGGGATTGCATGGGGTTGCCTGTGATGACCAAGGGCATGCCTTCCAGTTCTGTGATCTTACAGCTTGTCTTGCATCTGTGAGTTCATCCTTCTTCCTTGCCTTTGCATTTCTTTGCCCATTAATGACCAGGATAGGGGCTTTGGGGCCACCCCTGGCTGGGTAACTGCATCCCTGCTCTCTTTAGGGTTCTGTAAGGCTAAACCTTACATGGGTTTCTCTTAAAGATGGATTGGGGGCAACGGGGAAGGGGGGGTGTTTCATTACTGAAACTATGCTGCATGAGTGCTGGCACGCTGGGGCAAGACTTGGTAATGTGAGATGGAGCCTCAAGGTCTGGTTGGTCTCCAGCCAGTTTGGAAGGGACCATCTGCAGGCTGTTTGGCCTCTTCTGTTCTCAAAAAATAAGTGCCCACATCCACCTGTTGGTGGTCTCAGGAGTGAATGGTCCACAAAAAATGATCTCCCTCTGCCCACTAGAAGGAGATCTCCGAGTTCCTTGGTAGGGCAGCATCAGGGGATTTCACCACTGCCTCTTGTCCTGACTTTGCTCTGTGGAGAGAAGAGTTTAGTCTCCAGAATCCTTGGGCCTGGGTTTTTCACCTGTTAGAATGGGGGTGTTCAATCTTTTAGTTTGAGGGGCCACATTACAATTTTTTTCTCACTCAGGGAGCCGGTGAGCAAGTTTCAGAGGGTAGGTTGGTGCTGCTTGGAGTGTAGGAGTGGGAAGGTACAGGCACCAACTTTTACTTTGTTGGTGGGTGCTGCTGGGGGCGGGGGGGGTTGGGAGGAGGACACACAACTGGTCACGTGACTCACACTGGTAACCCTCCTTGTCCATAGTTGCTGTGCTCTTTTCACTCCGTGCCCCACTTATGTGAGTGGAGGGGGTGGCTCTGTCCTTTGCACACCATGGCCCACCACCAATTTGGCTGCTCTTCCTGGCAGCTGGGCAAGTGGATGGGGATCCACTTCCAACTCTGGTCCCCTTGGCCTGCTGGAGCTTGGCTGGGCGTGTGGCTTGGTTTCCCTTCCCTGGGCTAGCATCTGAACTGGTACTCAAATGAACTGATCTGGAAACAGGCGGGTGGGGGAGAGGAGAAGGAAAGAACTGGGAGCTCTGGTTCACATGACTTCTGCCCCCAGCCAGACTGGATGGAGAGGAGAGGCTGCCTCCTCTAGCCGGGCCTCTTACAGGCAGCTGCTGTGCTGCAGATAGCAGTGTACCATCCGGCTGGGGCTCCTGCAGGGTATGGGCTCAGGGTGCCGACTTGGCCTGCATTCCTGCTGGGCTTGGCTACGTGTGAGGGGGAAGAGGAGCCTCAGGTGGAATGGGTTAGGGAATTGAACAAGCTGCAGTGTGATCTCTCATACCCACCTCTCTTCCAGAGTCCTGGCTAGTGCAGGGCAGTGCCCCAGGCTGGAGGGGAGTGGTGGGGAGGGGCTACTCCCGGCTGGCACCAGGCTGCAGTGGAGGGTGTGGGATGCTGCTTCTCTGCTCTAGCTGGGTGTTGGGGAAGGGGCTGTTGCTACACCTGGCAGGCTGGATAGTAAGCTTTGGCAGGCCGCCTTCTGACCCCCAAGCCATGGGCTGGACAACCTAGCGTTTGAGAGAACAGAGATGTCTTGTTTGTGTAAGTAGCCGCCTCGGTTCTGTTCTTGTAACTCTCATACCCGCCATCCTTTTCCTTCCCCTTTGGTTTCCCTACAGTATTCACAAGCGTCTACGGTGCTCTCTCTGGGAGGAATTCGGCAGCAGTTTTCGTTGTCGGAGAACATCCTGATGTCCCTTTACTCGGCGTTCTTCCTGCGCACAATCAATGTACGTCAGGCTGGCCAAGGTCTGAAGGGAGGCGCTGGGGCCTTGATTCTCCAGGGGCCCCAAGGCCTGCACACTCAGTGCCAGGCAGAGTGTTTGGGGCTACGAGGTCGGGAGGGTTATAATCATGATGAGCTCTTGTCACCAGGGCTACAGAGGAACGCTGCGTGGTTCACTGAATTAGCTGTCTGTGTGTGAGACATGGCTGCATTGATTGTACATGTTCGTGAGCCTGAATTTGTTGCTTGCTAATGTCAAACCAGAGTGGCTTTGGATCGACATCAGGGTATCAGACTGATTATTCTCCTCCAGAAGAGATACAGGGTCAGATGCCAGGCACTGGCCTTTGCTTAATCAAATCTCTGCCTTTGTCTTGGAAGTCTAGTGCAAACAGTAATTCTCTTAGGTCACACTCCATGTTCGAGTCCCAGCTTCGTTCCCAAGCTGGCACATGCTGGGAACTGTGTATAGGTAATGGTGTCAATCATTAGTGATGCTGAGGGATCCTGTGTAGCTTTTCAGCACCCCCTCTGGCAGAGGGAAGAGGGAGGCCTCTAGAAAAGGAGCCCAAGTCATTTGGGTGGTGTTGTCTTCTAGAAGAGCCTCTAAAATATCTTTGTTTAATGGGGAGATAATGCAATGAGGATCTCTTGAACAAGTATCACTGTGCATCTGCCTAAGCAGATCAGTGACTGGAGTGTTGACAGGTGTTCTCTGTCCCCAGGAGCACTTGGGAATTGTGAATCAGCCACCTGTTGATATTCAGTTTAACCCCTCGGGGTATCTCTTCCTGGCCTCAGAGGACCAAGCTGCTATATTGGAGGAGAACGTGACCATTCAGAGGTACAGTCCTTCCGTGCGGAGAACAGTGTGAGCTGAGAAGCAAGGGTCAAAGAGGTGCAAAGCCATGGATGTGGCAGGTGGTAATGGCCAGATGACCTTGTAGCAAACAGTCCATGCAGTTACATTTGTAGTAGTCAGAGTGGGGGTAGAGAGCAGCTGGTGATGCTGCCTTTATTGTGACACCCATTCAGAAGCACTGAACTCCCTCCAGCCTGGCAGAGGTGAAGCCACTAGCATGTATGTGCTGGGGCAGCTGCCATCACTCAGTCCATTGCTCTTTTAGTTTGGGGTTTTCCCTGTGTTCTGCCAGAGCAGCTGTTGTCCTGAACTCCCTCATGCAGCTTTGCTGGTGCCTCCCAACCCTGGCCTGCCTGCTCCTCATTAACCTAAGCCTTGGGCTTCCCCTGAGATTGGCTGGTCAATTGTGAAAAACCCTTGGACCTTCTGGTCCTGTGTACAAATGTTTTTCTGAAGGTTGAGGGGAGAGGGCACTAAATTCCTCCATTTCCCTTATGACCAGTGTCTCTACAGGCCAGGTATTCAGATGGGAAGAGCTTGTTCACTAGTCCCAGGCCCCATCTGGGCTCCCCTCCATCCCCCTCACACTCCAGCCCTCCTACAGAGTGACCATTGAGTAGAGTTGCTAGACTCCTGGCACTGAGGACCACTGGCATTGTATGATCTCTGGCAGTGAACTGAGGTGGTCACAGGTCCTGTGTGCCCACATGGGTCTTACCTGGCACTTTGAAAGTAGCTGGTTTTGGCTGTTCACAGCTAAGGGGAGCAGTGGGGCCAAAAAAACCCAGCTGCTCTCAAGACTTGAGCTTGGTAAGTTTATCGAGGAGATGGGATGATGGGACTGGCACATGGTCAATCTGCTTCTGCTAGAACCAAAGAGGTCCAGTGGCTGGAGATGGGACCCTGCCTGGGGAGGGTTCTGAGTTACTACAGCAAATTCTGTCCCAAGTGTGTGTCTGTCTGGGTCTTGTCCACATGCTCAGGTTCTAAGTGATCACCAGACTGGGGGTCAGGAAGGAGTTTTCCTCCAGGTTAGATTGGCACAGTCCCTGGTTTGTTTTTGTTCTTTGCCCTCCTCTGCAGCATGGGGCATGAGGTCACTTGCAGGTTTAAATTAATATAAATGGTAGATTCTGTTTAACTTGAAGTCTTTAAATCATGATTTGAGGACTTCAGTAATTCAGTCAGAGGTTAGGGGTCTGTTACATGTGGATGAAATTCTGTGGCCTGTGACGCGCAGGGGGTCAGACTAGAAACTAGATGATCATGAGAGTCCCTTCTGGTCCCAAAATCTGAGTCTATGGATAGTGATTTCTGTAGCCTATGGCCTTCTGCTGAAAATGTCCAGCCCCTGTGATCTTTGCCCTTGGGTTCTCTAAGAGAAGTGTCCCTGTGCAGGAAGCAGGAGTTAAAATGGGCTTAAGTGAGCTGGGTCCTAGCACATGAGGAGGATTTGTGCATCCTTAGCATGGCGAGGAGATGTGGAGAGAGAAGCAGAATGGCTGATGAAGGGAAAAAAGGAAACATTCAGATCACAAAAAGCATGATGGATTTTCTTTATTCCCCTAGTGATTACATTTCATTCTCTCCTGATGTCTTCCCACATATTTCCTAACAAGAGCTGTATCAGCACACAAACTCAGCATGTTCTGATGAATGTTTAATGGTTTTTCAGGGATTGTGGTGCTTCAGTATGCCTTCTTTCACCAGCACAACTGAAGAAGAAGTATCCCTGGATGAATACAGATGGGGTGGCTGTGGCATCCTACGGTATCTAATTGCTAGACTTCTCCTTGCTCCACTGGGGGAATGGAACTCCTTTTGCACTGCAGTCTCAGGAAGTATTAGAGAAGTGAAGTTAAAAAGGAAAAGGTAGTGGATGTCTCTTGAAATGCTGGAAAGTACCATGGAAGGAACTGAAGGCCAGCTTTCATTATAAGGGCCAGTGGTGCTTTTGTATATTAAGTGAAGAACTAAACTTTAATCCAATGTAAGGACTCAAAATCAAAGTCCAAAGTAAGAAAATGTCAAAAGACAAGGCTTCTGATAAATATTAACTCAGCCTGTTACGTGTCTTGTCTGTTTCCTGGAAGACCTTTAATAACATAACCAATGACACAATAGGGCTTGCCAAGTTCTAAAGGGGCAGCTGTGTTAGTCTAGTCCAGCAAAAGGGGGGGGGGGAATAAAAACAAGGAGTCCAGTGGCACTTAGACTGCATGAGCTTTTATGCAAAAAAGAAATCTTAGTCTTTGTGTCACATGACTCCTTGCCCCCCCCCCTTTTACAATAGGGCTTCCCATTTAACAATGTAAATGGGTATATTTAAGTACATATGTACAGTATAATCATGAAAGCATAACTCAGGGGTGTTTGATTTCTCAATTACTGATTAACAGTAGGTTTTTGCATTTAATTTCCCTGTCTTTTCCTCTGGGAAATAGAGATGAGAAAGGTCACAAAAATATTGCTGAGTGTTTGCTGAGAACTCAAGAAGCATCATAGCATTGCTCTGGGGAGGGGAAATAGAATTCAAATGCATTTGCTTAGAGATGCTGACTTTACATGTTCATGCCCCTAAAATTACCAACCTGACTTCCTTCAAACTTCCCTTTGAGATCTACAGATCAAGCCAAATTTAAAATTTCTAGCTTTATCCACTTGAGTTACATGAGATTATAATTCTCAGTTGAAAGGTACCGTATATACTCGGGTATAAGCCGATCCCCCAATTTTGAGCCCCTAAAGAAGCAAGCAAGCAATCAATCAAAAAAAAGTGCCCCATGTTGACCCTGCCAGTAGGTTCGAAGATTTGAGGATCTTGGGGGGCAACCACTGCACCCGTGG
>ML682025.1:11467202-11567461 GCA_007922195.1 Podocnemis expansa
GGGGCTGTAGGTGTGTGGGAGTGCGGGCAATGGGGAGAAGCAGGAGGGGCTGAAAGGGGATTCAGGGGTTTGTGAGGGAGGCAGAGGAGGGCAAAATGGTAGGGAAGGCAGAAGGGGTTTGGGGGAAGCGGCTGGCGGGGAAGGCAGAAGGCGTTTGGGGGAAGCGGCCGGCGGGGAGGGCAGAAGGGGTTCGGGGGAAGCGGCCGGCGGGGAGGGCAGAAGGGGTTCGGGGGAAGCGGCTGGCGGGGAAGGCAGAAGGGGTTCGGGGAAGCGGCTGGCAGGGAAGGCAGAAGGGGTTCGGTGGAAGCGGCTGGCAGGGAAGGCAGAAGGGGTTCGGGGGAAGCGGCTGGTGGGGAAGGCAGGAGGGGTTCGGGGGAAGTGGCGGTGGCCGCGGGAGCGGCTCGGGAGCCACAAAGAAAGCGGGAGCGCCGCTGGAGAGCCCGGCATGCCGCAGAAAAGCGGCTGGGACCCGGGGTGCCGCGGAAAGTGGCGGAGGAGCCGGAGCAAGGGTGGGGAGCCCGCGGGAAGCCGCAGGAAAGCGGCAGCTAGGGCGTGTAGCCCGCGGGGAGCCGGAGGAGAGCGGGAGCGGCTCGGGAGCCGGGAGCCGCAGGAACGCGGCAGATACGGGAGCGGCTCAGGAGCCGGGGGCAGGAGGTGGCAAGGGTACCGGGCGGGGAGAGCGGCTCGGGGGCTGGGAGCCACAGGGACAAAAGGAAAGTTGAGGCGCACCGGGGATCCCAGAAATGAAGAGGGAGCAAGTAAAGTTAAAGAGAAAAAGGTTTATTTAAGTTGGGGAGGTTACAGAGGGGAGGGCAAAGGCAACTTAACCAAACAATTCTAAAGGCTAGGAACTAAAGGAAACAATCTTAACAGCTAACTTAAGACTTCTAAGGCTACCAATTAACTTTATACAATGTTGCAAAACACAATACTCTTAAAGCAAGTTCAAACAACCCAGGAGGAAAAGAGATACACTGGGTAATACAAAGTAGCAAGAAGCAATTGCAGACGGGGGGGAGCTCCTAACACAAACTGAAGCTGCAAGCAAACAGAAAGGTACACACGCAAGCCTGTAAAGCTGGGGAAAGCAGTTTTAAAGCAGCCCTAAAGAAATAGAATAACTTTTTTCTTAGAGAAAGGTTGCAGGGCAGACTCTTACCACTCCTAGCAGCAAGGGTAACAGCATTACAGGCTGGAGGAGACTCGTAATCGGCCGGCAGTAACTCGTGGGGGTAACTCGTGGATACGCTCTAGGGGGAACTCGTGAGCGGAGGAGGCAGCTTCTGGTTGATCAGGCCAGGAGAGATGTTGAAAACCGTCCTGCCTGAGCACCCCAGAACCTCAGCTTTTAAAGACTATTTCCCGCCTTTCCCTGATTACAGGGAATGTGGGGAACAATGGGGGTGTGAGTCATGCCCTGCAGAACCTTGCAGTTAGGCAGAGCCCACCTACACCAAGCCCTGCAAAACAATGGGCCCCCAGGGTTTTAATGGCCATCCAGTTGAGTTCAAGGGGGCCATCTAGTTAAGGTGAAGGAGCCATTGTTCACTTCACACATTCTATGTACTTTAATGATGGCCCGGGAGGGGCGGCCATCAAAGTAACTGCTATGAGTCACAGACACATGTATAAGCCGAGACCCCCCTCCTTTGGCTTTGGCCCCTAATCCCCCACCCCCACCTAGTGCTGCTGCTGGCTTCCCCTGGGGTTCCCAACAGCTTCCCTAACCCCCAAATCTCTGCTGCTGCTTTTCCCCTGCCCCCCTGCTTGGTCCATTCCTCATTCCTGCCCCCCTACTCCGCCCTTTCCTTACTGCTGCCCCTTTGCTCTGCCCTCCTCCCCACTGCTGCCCCCCTGTTCCTCCCGCTGCCCCCTGCTCTGACCTTCCCACACTGCTGCCCCCTGCTCTCCCCTTTCTCACTGCTGCTCTCTGCCCCTCCTACTGCCCCCTCCTCACTGCCACCCCCTACTCCACCCTTCCCTCACTGCTATCTCCTGCTGCCCCCCTGCTCTGCCCTTTCCTCACTGCTGCCCCCTTATGTGCCCCTTTCTCACTTCTACCCCCCTTCCCCACTCCTGCCCTGCTAACTCATCACTGCCGCCCCCCTGCTCCCGTCTCAGTTCCGTGCTGTTGCTGCCCTGTTCCCCAACACCCTTTCCAACCCCTACCCCTTCCCCATCACCCAATCCCTGCTTCTGCTCTTCCCAGCCTGCCAGGCACCCCCCCCCCAAATCCCCGGGCCCTGTCGCTGCTTCCTTGGGGTCCCCAAAAACCCTGGGTCCTCCTGCCGCTTTTCCTGAACTCCCTGCCCCCCCCCAAATGCCCGAGCCCTGCTGCCCCTTCCCTGGCCTCCCTGAATCCCCCCAAACTCTCCCTGCCGTCCCATCACTTTCCCTGACTCCCTGACCCCCTCCCCAACCCCTGGTCCCTGCTGCCGCTTCTCTGGCCTCCCTGAATCCCCCCCTCAAAGTCCAGACCGACCCCCTCCCAGGTCCCCCTTACTTGGCTGCTCCAGATGCCAGAGTCCCTTCCTTCCTCCAGCCCCAGCCCCGTCCGACTTCCCAAGGTGGCCGCCCAGCAACACTGGGGCTTCAGCCTGCCGCATGGTCAGGGAAAGGGGTGGCTGGGGCTGTCTACTGCATTCTCCCAAGTATAAGCCGAGTGCCTGTTTTGAAGCCAATTTTCAGGCACAGAATTCTCAGCTTATACGCGATGATATACGGTATGTATTTTCTTGGCTATTTGACTTGTAAATAGCAAGTCTGATCTCTCTCAGACCTGCCAGACAAATTCACCTTTTGGATGAGATCCAACATGGAACCGTTCAGACCAATGAGAATTTTATTTGACAAGACTAAAGACAAAAAAATGAAGCTAGAATGAAGGTTGAAATTCCTTATTGGGGACTGGTATAACTTATATGTAACCGTAAGTTAAACACTTAAGCGTCTTGTGCTGAATGATGCTTGTATATTAAATTAAGAAAGAGATGTCCTAAGCGCAAAAAAAAAAAAAAAGGTTGGCCTAGCTAACCTGTCCTCTGCTATAAAATAAGGATAATAAGGCACATCTGTTTATAGTGTGCATTTCCTAAATGCATAGGTCTTTATGCACACCCTTACCTTTGTGCACATGACTAATTCTGTTGACATCAGTGGAACTTCACATGCATAGAGTTATGAGCACAGGCCTTTATGGGATTTGGGCTGTATTTAACAAGTGTCCTATACTTTGGTGCCTTGTGTGGTTGAATGGCTGTTTCTTCATGCCTCCTCTTCTATGTGTCATCCATTCCTTGTTTCTTTAGGCCTAGAAAATGAGGGTTGGTTTGATCCTTGGTGCCTCCTCAATGCCTTCCGGAACAAAGCAATGTCCATGGGTGTCTGTCAATATTTTGGAGAAGTGAAATGTAAGTTATGCCCCCTCTTAGTGGCTAAGTGAGGCTCACCAGTAGTGTTGGTCCTTTCTAGGGTTGTGTCACTATAATGCACTAGGATCCTTAGAGCTGGACCTGATCAGTACTTGGATGGGAGACCTCAAAAGAGCACCTGTGATTGCAAGTAGTAGTGTTAGGGACTGAGTGTTGATCCAGCAGGATGCTGGGGCTACTATGTTTTTGAAGGAAATAAGGAAAATGAATACAGTTGCTAAAATGAAATAAGTAGCTCTCAAAACAACTTAAGATCTTGAATCAGAAACAAAAATGTGTAATTGTAAGTACTAGAAACACGTTTTTGAAACATACCAACAATTGGTATCATCTGTTGGCTCAAACTGGAGTCCGGAATTCTGTATTTCTCCTGCCAAACCTCCGTAGGGATCGTTCATTAACCAGAGCAGCACATGCAGTGTTACTCCTTGCCCTGTTCTGGAATTTTGTTGTTCCATCAGTTGTAGCAGGAGAACCTGAGCTCAGGGCTTGGTAAGTAAAAAGCTTTGGTTCCAAATAGCTAATTAAAAAACAAACAGCCAAACAAAACCTCCAAACTTTCTCTAGACAGTTTCCTCATCTAGTCTTTAAACTTAGATGAGATGAAGCACTGGAAAATGCATCCATTAGGGAGCAATGCAGGCCTCTTCTAGGAGAGTCAACTGTATGGTACCACATGAGACAGTCCATTTCTGTGTCCAGTAAGTAAATGAGCATATTGGGGAGAGGAGGGCAGTGTTAGTGGAATGAGGAGAGAGCTGTGAGTCTGGAGACTTAGAGCTATTTCAAATTCTGCCACAATACCCTTGAATGACATTGGGCAAGTTGCTTTATCGCTCTGTGCCTCTGTTTCTCCATCTATAACATGGACTGAGAACAGCTATTTCTTTGTTTCAGAAAGGTAGCTGTGTCAGCAAAACAAACAAGGAGTCCTGTGGCACTTGCAAAGACTGAAAAATTTATTTATCGCGTGAGCTTTTGTGGGGGAAAATCCCACTTCGTCAGACCCTTGAAGATGGGGAACTTAGAGAATGGAAGGAACTTCTCTCCATTTATTTTCCTCCCATTCTGTAAGTTCCTTATCTTCAAGCATCTGATGAAGTGGGATTTTCTCCTGCAAAAGCTCATCTCATAAATTCGTTAGTCTTTAAAGATGTCATAAAACTCCTTGTTTCTTTACCTGGCTTTGTAAAGCATTTTGAGATCTGTGTCTGAAAAGCAATGTATGGGTGCTAAGTAGGATTACTTCATGTTGCATCTGGTGCATGATATCTCTGGTGATTCCTTGGTCACCTCTCTGCACCAGGTAAATTTCTCAATAACTTGTCAGTTTCACTGCCCCTCCTATTTTTTGTTGTGACTGGCTTGTGAGCTGTGTGCCTTCCTGTTACTGATCACAATATGTTATGAACCAGTGAATGAACACAGTGACAGAGTAGGGATCATAAAATGCGCTGAAATCAAATGAACAGTTGGTAAAGATTTAGTTTGAAAGACATATTGGAATGTTCATGATGTACTAACAAATAGACTGTAGCTTATTCTCTAGCAGTATTGGGTTATTCTGCAGTCCAGGAAGCTGTTCTTTGTATGTTTCAAGCTATGCAGACTAGCCTGTTGTGTCTGCTTCATATAGGCTCAAATCCCCGTAGGTATTTTAAATCAATGGAAGTTAGGGGGCTAAATACTTTTGAGGATCTGAGTTGTATGCTTTCAGATGAGGCTGTTGATAGACTTTACAAAGAGGGGTGAGTGTAGTGGCATTGCCCTTATTTTTCCAGTGGGAAAACTGGGGCACAGGAAAAGGTGCCCCAGGCTATCCAGGCAAAGTCAGACATAGAACCCAGGAGTTCTCACCCCATCTTCTGTTCTAAAGACTTGGCCGCATACCTACCCACCTTGGATGCACTCACTGGGCTTGAAGGGACTAAATGAATGGGCTGATTGCTCCATGTTTGCTTCTTTTGTCTCCCAGCCTTTTCCACTTCCTCTCGTGAAATATTTACGGAAAGTGGAGATGTCATATGTTCTCGCATTAATTCTGTCCGGGTAAGTAATTTCCCAGAGGTCTGATTCCATGGGTATTGCCAGAGCCAGATTAAGGCTCACAGGGATCCCAGGCTGCCCACTTTCATGGCAGAGCAACTGGGCAACACTGAAGGAGATGTCATGGAATAAACAGGGGAACTGCCCCCCTGAATTAGCCTACACTGGAAAAAATGTACCCTTGGTACAAGGGCCCATGCCGCCTCCTGCCTGCCCCCTCCCCCCCGCACCATGGAGGCAACCAGCCTGGGGATGGGATGATGCTTGGGACTGCTGAGCAAGCCCACCAACTGTGCGAGACAGGCCAGTACTCAGTGCTGGGAGGGTGGGGTGGCCCTGGGGCCAGAGTCTGCAATACTGCAGGGGTGCCCAGCCAGTGCTGTGCCAGCTTGAGGGACTGGATTATTGCAAGCCTCCACCCCAAACTTTGGCCTGGGGCTGCAACCCCTAAAGCCCCTGCCTTGATCTGGCCCTGACCATAGCTCAGACAGGAGAAGTCTGCTGGGTCCTGGGCTTGACCCTGCTGATCACATGTGGAAGAAAAATATCAGTCATGTAATTAAAGACGGTATCTTAACACATACATGCTCGGGGGCTGATCTGAGGTCACGTGGGTAAACCCTAACAGGGGAATATGTTAGCAGTGGTCCTTTGTGGTGGGCCATGTTCCTGGGGGAGCCAAAGTAACAAAACAACTGGTTCCTCATCCAAGAACCCAGGCTCTTGGCACTGGATGTCCATGGGTGGGCATGGGGGGGATCATCTCCAGGTTCTACCCCCGCCTCTGCCATGGATTCGTTGCATAACACTCCCTCTCTGTGTGTCATTTTCTTCCTAGTTGTGGTAGGCAAGTCACTAATACTAACTCACTTTGACTGATAGGGAAACTGTGGTACAGAGTTATTTACAAGACCATGTTCTGAATTAGTGGGAGAGCCAGGAATTGAACTAGGGTATTTTGCTGCCAAGCCTTGTGCTAGGAACACAAGACCATCTTTGTTTCTCCTTGTGGCTTCCTGTTCACCAGTGGACCATTTACCCCACAACTGTCTTCCCTCTCTTGCTCTGTCCCTATGAAGCAGCAGTTTTCCAACATCTTTTTCAGTGTAGACTAATTCAGGAGCACAGTTCCCATGTGTATTCCATGACATCTGCTCAGGTGTATCCCTGTTGCTCTGCCTGTTGATGGCTTGGAAGGACCTTCATGGGGCATCTGACACCCAGGGCTCTATTGGGCCTTGAAAGCTCACTGCTCTGCCTCTTGTGTCTTCCAGGTTCAGATGCCCAACAGTTTGGAATATCAGCCTGTGGTATGTGCTTTGGTGGTCAATGCAGCTGGACCCTGGTCAGGGAAGCTAGCAAAGCTAGCTGGCCTGGGAAGTGGCCAAGAAGGCACCCTGAACGCAATTCCCCTTCCAGTGGAGCCCAGGAAAAGGTACAGGTCAAATAAGGCTATCTGTAGTATGGGTCAATAGCGAACTAATGCAGGGGGAAGATGTTACACAAGACCTGGAGTTGGCAGACTTGGGGTGCTCTTTAAGGCATTGATTTGCAGATTCAGGTTTGATTTTTCTTTTAGGGAACTCCTACGTTTTCCTTTCCCCAAGGGTTTAGGCTTGTTGAGTTGAGTGACACTTCAGTGCCATTGCTGATTAGTTTAAGCTGCCAGGGCTTTGGATAAACTTTTTTCAGGATAGAGAAAAGTTTGGTGTTCTGTCCCTTAGCCAAACTGACCCCTCCTTCTCTGGTCTCAGGTATCTCTTTGTCTGGCACTGCCCCAATGGGCCCGGTCTGGAGTGTCCCATGTTGATTGACACCACTGGGGTTTATTTCCGCCGGGAAGGCCTGGGAGGCAACTATGTGGGTGGCCTCAGCCCAGCAGAGGTGAGTAAATTAGGGTCTCCAGGAAATTGTAATGAGTGAATCATCTTGTAAAGGGGAAGCAGGGAGGGCTTGGCAGGGGAGTGGATAGCTCCATAGATATGGGGTGGAGCAGGGACACAGCTGGGGAGCGCTAACCCTGTAGACAGGAGGCTGAACTGCATTTTGTGACTTCAGACTGTATTCTGTTAGGCTGTGCCAAGATGCACTGTGCCCACCCCAACTTACCCGTGGCAGGAAATCTTGCTTCAGTTAAACAGAGACCACCAGATGGTCTTTAATTGCTCCCCAGTGCCCTCTCAGGCTGATTTGATTAGGGCCGAAGAACTGCAGGAGACATTCTGTCATAGGAGGGGCAGGTGGTGGCTGTGTTCTAGGTCTGAGTCTGCCCATGGCCGTGAAGCACACTTAAGTGTCATGGGGTGCACATCTGTGCACCTTGGGTTATGATCTTTATGATTTTTCTGTTCACTTATGTGCTGCGATTGTACGTTTTAATGCCAATTATACCATGCAAGGTTTTTTTTTTATGGATGCTCATAACCTCTTCTACATGATTACTATCACGATATGTTTCCTGCAGCCTCATGCATGTGTATAGATGTGTAACATGACTCGGGGGGTGGGAGATGGACAGAACTCTCTTCTTGCAACATGTAAACAACCAAAGCTATGAGCAAGCAAGCAAGCACTTGAAGGAGGCAACAGAGATATGCTAACTGAGTTCTCTAGCTCAAACCAGACAAAGTGATCACTTCTGCCCAGAAAGGGAGGAGTGAGGGGGAGTGAAAACAAAGAGACACTTGGACACCCTTCAGAGTGGGGGAATTCTCCAGGGGAGTGGTGGGGTCTGGCAGCTTCCCTCCAGCATGGGTGAGGAGCTGCTGTGTGCACTCAGTCTCACCCAGGTTCAGTTACTTCTGTATATCCCTGGGAGCTCCTGGTTCCCTAGAACTTCAAAGAGCAGAGTGGAACCAGCCCCATCCCAACCAGTGTCCTTGGTGAGTAGCCTGCTCACCTATAGTGATTTCTGTTGGAGCACCAAAGCCTGACTCTTCCTCATGTTGCCCTGCGTGGTTGCCCTGCTGTCTGAACTTCCTGCCTACCCCCAAACGCCTGCTCTCCAACAGACCTGAACAGGGGGCTCCCTGCTTTTCCCAGGTGAACAACCCAGCTGGTCCCTGGCAACAGGCATGTGTCATTGTCAGCTTGGGGTACAAAACTCTCCGTTCCCACTTCCAGGATGAAGAGCCAGACATCAAAGACCTGGAAGTGGATCATGATTTCTTCCAGGAGAAGGTCTGGCCCAAGATGGTCCATCGGGTGCCAGCATTTGAGTCTCTGAAGGTAACGAAGCCTGTGTCTCTCCCTCCCTTTTAGCCCCCTTCTTCAGACATGGGCAGGGGTGGTCCCTGGCTTGGAGAACCACAGGCGACAGGAAGGTTTGCTGATGTGACCTGACTGATAGAACAGCACCAGTGCAGGAATGTCCACACTGGCAGGGCTACAGCAGCTCATATCCCCATTGCCATACCAGTGCCTACGGATGATAGGGGTGAAAGGGTGCTGGGAGCTGCTTTAAAGTGAGTTGAGCACTGGTGAAAGGAGACAGCCTGGGCGGTGGGAGTGCTATAGCCTCAGAGTGGGAACACCCCAGAGCAAATATCCCCTTCTCCCAGTCCTACCCATGAGATGCTTCTTTGGGTGAGAGAGGTGAGTTCACTTCACCTGACTGTTCCCAAGCCTCCCTGCCAACGCAGGGTACTATCAGTGCTGGCCTGAGGGAGGGTTCCTGGTGGATAGGGCAGTTGCATTGATTGGTGGCCCAGAGCTCTGGGTGTGTTTTCTTCTGACAGGTGAAGAGTGCCTGGGCTGGCTACTATGACTACAACACGTTTGATCAGAATGCTGTGCTGGGACAGAGCCTGCTGTTGGAGAACATGTACTTTATCACAGGATTCAGCGGGCATGGGCTGCAGCAGTCGCCAGCAGCTGGAAGGGCAGTGGCCGAGCTCATTCTGGAAGGCAAGTTCACAAATATCGACCTTGAGAATTTCTCCTTCAACCGGGTCTTATCTCAGAAGCAGATGGTTGAGAGGAACATCATCTGAGACCTCAGACATAACACAGCAGGTGAGTCCCACCTCCCTTCCTCCCCAGGTCTGTAACACCTGCAGCTCTGTAGCCTGCACATTAGTTCAGGGCCCTACTGTGGAAACTAGGGTACAGAGAGAAGTGATAGGCAATGGGCCAGGCAGTAAATTGAGAATGGAATCCAATTCCCTGCTCCAGTCATTGACCAGCCCTGCCTCTCAGGAGTTGTTGGCTCTTTGAATGCTGCTCACATACATTCTGATGTAGATGTGTACATGCTGCAGTGCACGGTCTTCCAGAAAGCTTTTTGCCCTAGCCTGTCCCTGTAGGTCAGTCACCTACTGCCCCTCGTTCCCATGCTTTGGCTGCGGTATGTAGGTGGCCTTGACCCTGGCTTCCTTCAGTTTCTTCTTTCCTCCAGAGTGATAGTCTTGGGAACTGCTCTGCCCTTACTTTCCAGCAAGCGCCTGTTTCCCATTCTTTGTCATAGTTCTTAGTTTAGTTCAGTCTTAGTTTAGCAGCTCATCAAGGCGTCTCGAACACAAATTGAGTGTCTTGGACCACGGGCCACACTTGGGAATGAGTCTCCGACTATGCCAGGCTTCAGGACATGTGCAACCTGCAGATAGGCCTTCCCAGTCAGGGATTTCCACAACCATTGCCTAAAATGTTTAGGTGAGAGCCACAGGACCAACAAATGTCATATCTGTCATTCCTCACAAGCCCAGAAAGAGAGGGAAGGCCAACTTTGGGCTATCACCTTAGAGATGGCCCTCCACCCAGCATCAGAACTGGCATGGACACCGTTGACACCAGGTTTGTTGACTCTGTGAGCCTGCTCAGCACTGGTCCCCTGACAAGAAGCAGCCCTGCGTGAGTCAGGAAGGGGCTGTTACACTGAAGGCTTCCGTGGCCACAGTGAGGGATCAACCTTGTCATCCGTTGCCTTCCCTGGCATGGGCCAAAGACCCCCTGACCCCAGGTGTATCCAATACTCTGCCGCTGCTGTCCCCATCGACACTGGAGGTTTTTGAGGTGGGAAGGGCCCTGTTGGCACTGCAAACACCTCCTCAACCAAGGACATGGAGCAAGTCCTCCATGGCATCGAGGGCCTGGCATTGCTGCCATTGCGGACCCAACCCTTTGGCACTGCAATCCCTTGGCATGGGAACTGGAGTCACAGCACAGGTACATGGTCAGGGGTTGAGAGTCCAGATCTCCATCCCTGATGTCCACGTTCACTGTGGGCTGGCACAGAGCCTCCCTGGCACCGGGGGACCCTGACTCCCCCAGTTCAGGAATGCTGTTGGAGGCAGAGGAGGAAATCCAGTCCCTAGCCCCGGAGTCCCCATGTGCCTGATCCTCCCAGTGGAGGTCATTAGAGAGGACTTCAACCTGCTCTTTGACGTGGGCAACCCTGCACCCCCAACGAGGATGGCACTGCTGCTTCACAAGGGGGTCCTCAAGATCTCACAGGCCTGATGGCAGACCCCATCCTCCATCCCACTCGTGTCCAAGTACTATGTTACTGCGGGCAAGTTTCAGTACCTGTTTACTCGTCCAGCCCTGGACTATCGTGGTAGATGCAGTCAACCAAAGGGAGAGACAGGGCAAACCCACATCCATTCCCAAAAACAAAGAGGCCAAAAAGATGGACCGGTTTGGGAGGAAAATCTATTCAACAACGGCTTTACAGCTGTGTATAGCAAACAGACAGGCCCTTGCAGGGACGTACAGCTTCAACCTGTGGAACTCGATGCGCAAGTTCTGGAACTTGCTTCTTCCCAACCATGTCATGGACTTTGACATAGTCATGGATGACGGCCTGCTGGCAACACGGGTGATGCCCTTGGCCTCCTGGGATGTGACTGTCCTGGCTAGCAGGGGAGTTGGCTCAGCTGTAACCATGAGAAGAGCAGCATGGCTACAGGGGTTGGGGTTGTTGCCCAAGATGTATCAGGCGATTCAAGACCTCCCATTTCAAGGTCTGGCCCACTTTGCAGAGTCCATGGACACAGCTTCATGGCATGAAGGGCTTGGAGGCCATGCTCCAATTGTTGGGGATGTACACTCTTCAGAACGCTAGATGCCCTTTTCGTCCACAGGGACCACAGCAGCAGCAGGGCCTGCAACAGTGTCCTTTTTAGCAGCAACATAACCTCTACAGGAATTGGGAGAGTGAGAGGAGCAGAGGGCACAAAAGTCAAGATTCCCAACAATCCTTGTGTTTAGGGCTCCAGCGACCACTCCAACAACCAAAGGTGCAGGTTCTGACAGTCATTTGAGGGCACCAACTCTAACCGAGTTGCTGTGTCACCGCTCGCATTCCAGGACCACCTCTCTGAAGTCCATCACTAGTGGACTGAGATCACTTCAGATTGAAGGATACTGGATATCGCACAGCTACATCCTACAGTTCAGGTCCAGTCCCCCCAGCAAAAAACTGCCCTGTTACGTCTCCTTCAGGGACCTGTCCCGTGAGCACTTGTTAACGCAGGAATGTCCTTGCTTTCTGAAGGCTAGGGGCTGTAGAACGAGTGCCATGAGGCGAGAGAGGTAGAGGCTTCTCCTCCAGGTACTTTCTGATTCTGAAGGCAAATGGCAGCCTGAGACCTATTTTGGACCTGTGCTGTCTAAACAAGTTCCACAGGAAAAGAAAGTTTTCAATAGTATCTCTCTCGTGTAATCCTATCCTGAGATCCAGGGGATTGGTTTGCTTCCCTCAATCTAAAAGCTGCTTATTTTCACATCACAATCAAACCTGCACACAGAAAATGCCTACAATTTGTGGTAGGGAGCAACTACTGCCAATTCATCACTCTTCCTGGCTCCAAGGATATTCACAGAGTATATAGCAGTGGTAGTGGCCCACCTAAGAAAGAAAGGTATCTGGATCTTTCCCTTCCTAAGTGACTGGTTCATCAGGAGAAGGTCCAGGAATCAGGTCCGGTGAAGCATCTACACCACTTAATGACTGTGCGATGGACTGGTCCTCCTCCTAAACCTGGAGAAGTCAGTTAGCATCAACACGAGAGATTTCATAGCGTTATGCGAAGAGGCAATCCACCTCTGGAAACTAGCCCTAGAAAATGATTTCCACCTGGTAGTGGCTCACCTCCCAGGAGTGAGACAAGATGAAGCAGACAAACTCAGAGTGTTCTCATCACACAATGAATGGTCCCTACATCCAGAGGTGGTGGGGCCACGTGGAGGGGGACCTGTTCATGAACAGCTCGAACCGCAGATGCAAGCTGTTCTGCTTGCTCAGGGGCAAAGAGAAGGGCTCCCTGTTGGATGCATTTCTGATCATTTGGGGGGGGCCTGCTACTCTATACCTTTCCACAAATTCCCATAATTCACGGAGTCCTGTTGAATATCAGGAGAGATGAGGTGAGCGTGGTCATGATAGCCCCAGTGTGAACCCACCAACTGTGGTTCAGCACACTACATGACCCCTCAGTAGTCCCTCCCTCAGCCCCCACTCCCCCCAAAGAAACCACTCCCAAACAACGGAAACCTACTGACCCAGCCAAGGGCTACCCCTGACACCCAGACCTGGAGTCCCTCCATCTGACTGCCTGGAAGCTCCATGGCTAAATGTGGAGGAGAGAGCATGTTCCCAACAAATCCAGGAAGTCCTACTAGGCAGCAGAAAACCAGCTACACAGGCTACCCACAGAGTGAAGTAGAAGTGCTTCTTCCTGGGTTACAACTAGGGGTATACCCCCAGAGAATGCCCCCATCCAAAACATACTGGACTACTTGCTACACGTAAAAATGGAAGTTTTTATTCAAAGACTTAACACCTAAAAATAGCTTTCCTCAGGTACACCAGCCAGCAATCTTGGCCTTCCACAGGTCTTTCCAAGGGGTCACCACCTTCTCACATCCCATGTCCTCCAGATCCTTCAAGGGGATAGAAAGACTTCACCACCAGATCCATGAACCGGTCCCCCAGTGGGATTTGAATCTGGTCCTCAAGTGGAACTAATGGGTCCCCCCTTCAAGCTGTTGAACTCTTGTTCCTTACTCATGCTGTCCTGGAAGGTGGCATTCCCAGTTGCCATCACCTCAGCTATGAGGGTATCCAAGCTACAGGCCTTGTCCTTGGAACCACCTTACACTGTGTTCCATAAAGGCAAGGTGGAACTTAGACCATGCCTGGCGTTCCGCTGAAGGTGGTCTCTTCCTTGCATGTCAACCAAGACCTCTTCCTCGCTGTGTTCTTTCCTGAGCTATACATGACAGAGAACCAAAAGAAGTGGCATCCTTTGGACATTAGAAAGGCCCTTGCCACCTACATTGAGAGTGCAAAACCATTCAGGAAGTTGACTTAGCTCTTCATCCGTTCCGTGACTGTGACAAGAGTCCAAGCAGTGATGTCATAGCACACCTCTTCATGGATTACAAGTTGCATCAAAGACCGCTACCATTGCGCCAAGGATCCCCTACTGAGCTTAGTCAGGGCATGATCTACTAGAGCCCAAGTCTCATTGGCTGCTTTTCTGGTGCAGGTGTCTATCTAGGAGATCTGCAGGGTAGCAGCCTGGTCCTCAATGCACACCTTCACCTCACACTGTACCATTGTCCAAAAGCCAAGAGAGGAAGCAGTCTTTGGCAAGGCTGTTCTGCAGGTGGGGATATCATGACTCCTCCCATCATCCAAGGTAGGGCTTGCAAGTCACCTACATCAGCATGGATGTGAGCAGAGCTCAAAGAAGGATGGAAGGTTACTTACCAGTAAGTAAGCATCCTTCTTTGCGATTGGCTGCTCACATACATTCTGTACCCTCCCGCCAGCCTTGCTTTTTGATGTTAGTGGAAAGAAGGGCCTGAAGGGGGGGGGGGGGGGGCAGAGTTAGTGCCTCCTATATACTGCAGCCAAAGTGCAGGACCAAGGGGCTGATGGTGAATGGCCCTACGGGGGTCAGGCTAGGGCAATGGTCTTTCCAGAAGACAATGCACTGCACCAGATATACAGTTACATCAGAATGTATGTGAGCAGCCCATCTCGAAGGATGCTTACTGGCAAGTAACCTTCCCATTACGACTGCTGAATCTCTCTCTCTCTTCCTCCTCCTCCCAGTCACAGATGTAGGAATACAAAATGAGCCTCTGCTCAGTGGCTGAGCAGCAGCCTGTACCCAGACACTTCTATGTGCCCTTCCTACTTGTCTTCTGTCTCAGTGCTGCTGGAAGGTGCCAGTTCATCAGTCCCAGAGCCTGACAGCATCTGTGTATCTCACAAAGCATGTCCATATTTCCGATAATTGTTCTCTCTAGTTACTGCTAATGTTGGAGGAGGTTCATCCTGGTGACGTGGGGTTAAAGGTGTCAGATCCCACTTCACCCCTTAAAGCTGTTCACTCGCCCTTGTTGTCACAAATCGGCTCTCTCCCCCCAGGAAGCTCCTGCAATTCTCTTGGAGCTGGGGACACAGCTGCTTGTTGCCTGGGTCTGAAAGGCACCAGCTCATGCTGGGAACAGAAATTAACTGACTGGTTCCACAGCCTCTTGCCTTCTACCTTCTGCATGTAGGGTGAAGTCCTGAAGAGCTGAGGCACCGTAAAGGGGCTGGGCCCTCAGCCGAGCTGCCTCATGGGGACATAGGTCTGGACCTACGGCGGGGTCAGACCCCACTCCCCTATTTTCATGTCCTTCTAGCCCCTCAGGTAGGTTACAGCAAATACACAGTACAAGAGTTCAGGGCCTTCAACCCCAACAGGGGTAAGGCAAGTACCCAGTATCCTGGATGGTGGCAGGGGAGTGGAGGGGAATGCAGGCCCACCTGCTCCACTGCATTCTATCCCTGGGCCGTGTCACTGGGCTCCAGCCAAAACACTGACACCTTATAGCAGTGGTACACTGACCAGCTGCCCCTGGACCACTTCCTCCCAGTTCCCCCTTGGGTATCTTCCTCGCTAAGTTCCAGGTCCTCCGGATAAGTTCTCCAGGGCATCCCGGTCAACCTGCCGCTGTCTTCTGGTGGCAAAGCAGGCAATTCCACTCCATCTGCCAGCAGGAGCTCCTCCAGGTCACAGGGGTCTGAGGCAGCCAGCTCACTGACATCACCAGCTGAAGGAAGCTCATCCAGATCCTCATGAGCGTTCGGCCGGTTCCCTCCCTGCTTTCTGCTGAGGAAAGCTCATCCAGGTCCTCACCTGGAGGAGTTCTCTCCAGGAGTGCGGCCGGCCAGCATTCCTCCCCTTGTCTCTCTCCGGGAGGAAGATCTGCCAGCTTCAGCAGCCATCTCCTCTGTTCCCTGTTGGCCGAGTGGTCCATCCCTTTATATAGCCCTCCCCTTCCCTCGGGCTGTCCCTTTGGGTTGGGGGGGGCGGGGGGCTTTTTTGCAAGGCCTCTTCAGGCCAGCAGAGGGAGTGCTGGTGACTGGCTATCTCCCATCAGGTGGGCAGCTGTTCTTCCCTGCTACAGGCACTTAAAATATCCATGTTCTTATAGATCTATATATTTTAGTGTTTTGTCTTAATCCCACATTCCTGTTTTTTTGAGGTCAAATCTTTGCAGTCAGATTCTGATTTGGCTAATCATTCTGCCTACCCACATAGTCTTTGTAGTGCCCATTATCTATAGTTGTCTTTATTTCTCCTTCTGAACAGTTGTATGTTACTGTATGGGTGTCTTGGTCCACCCCAGAGGTGGCAGTATTTCTTTAAACATGTAGAACTATGTAGTTCTGCATAGGACTTCAAAACCCCCCTGCTGGAGTTGCTTTGGTGCCCTTTAGATTCAAGGCATTGTAGGAATGGAAGGTCACTGGAAATGGTAGCTTTCGAGGAGGGGAAATCAAACATTCTGAAACTGCATGTCTTTCTAGCCAGTGCCTTGTTCTTGTCTGTAGCAATCTGCCCCTGGGTGCAGGTTACATGAGGGCCCTGATACAAAGCATTAACCTCCTGAAATGTGCTGAAATCCTTGCAGATGCTAAGAAGAGCAAAATCTCATGAAACGCTGTGTGTGGCTGGAGTGCTAATTGCTGATTTTTTTTTTTTTTCCTTTTGTAGCTGGAGACCTGGCCGAGGCAGGAAGATCATGGCCTTCTCCAGCTGGGGCCTGACTGGATCATTTGTTCTCAGCACAGCCTATGGCCAAGAATTACATGGAGTGGAGTGTGGGATCCATCCAGAAAACCCCACTATTAATATTGCTAAAGCCTCCCTTTCCTGGAGTGCTGCCTCTGTTTCTGAGGAACAGAGTTCAAGGCTGGGATCTGCATGGCACAAAGAAGAAAGATTAAAGCTATGACACAGGTGACAGATCACAGCTGGTCCAGATGCACAATGTACATCTTGCTAATCTCATCTGACTGGCCTAGCATGACCTGGATCCTGCTTGGTTTGAGATGGACTTTCCTAAAAGTGTGGCCATAGCTGGCTATGGTCGTTCCATCTTGGGCTGGGAACGCATAGAGCCAGGCTGCTGGTATCTAGAACTATGCCTCACGTAATTGTCCACCCTACCTGGACAGGGAGCTGAGGCAGACATAGCCAATGATGGTGAGATGAGGGAGGAGCTGCTGTCCTGTCTCAAGGAAGCTGTGATCTTCTAGGAGGAAAGGCAGATGCCCTAGGAGGGCTGTGCCTGACATATTTCACTGCAGGTCAGAAATTATCTCATATCGTCACTCAGCTTTGTACAACAACAAAGTGATTCCACAGCACAGGGCTAGGTGAGGGCAGGCTCTGTGGGTCACTGCAATCAGGGTGGCATTAAACTTACCGGAAGTTGCACTTGATTCAAACCCCAAGCCCTTGACTGTAGTGAGCTGGGCATCAGAGCATGTGTAGCAGCTCCTGCCATGGGCAACCCCCCCCCGGGGACAAAGTAAGGCAACTTGAGCAGGGCAGGGACTGACTGGCATCAGGACTGCACTTTCATCCTCCCTTGGCTGCTTACCAGACAGCTGCTCTAATTGCACCATTCTCTGAGGTATGCTCTAGGGAGTGGTTTTCAAACCATGGGTCTGGACCCAGGGCTGGGTCCCAGAGCCTCAGGTTGTCATGGCACCTCTGCTGCCACCGCCTGGAGTGCACTGCTCAAAGATGTAATTGTTAGGTTGCAGGCATAAATGTTCCCCCCCATCCCAACTGGGTCTTGAGAATAAAAGTTTGAAAAACCACTGCTCTAGGCTGCTGTGGTCACAGGGCTTCCTCCTCAGTTGTGCACGTAATGTGTACGTACCCTTGCCCAGAACTCCAGCTGCTCTAGGCCAGTTTCCATCTTCAGCACTATGTGATAGATGAGATGCAACACAATGAGACTTTGCCAGTGCTTGTTTGCTCATATCATCACAAGAAACATACAGATCTGGACAGATAACCCCACACCTGCTTCCCTGTTTTGGTTTCCTCACCACTACAGTGTGTTTTTGAGGCTTGACTTAGAGCACTGGTTTTCAAACTTTTTTTTCTTGGGCCCTAGCTGAAAAAAATCATATATACCCACGACCCAACAATTACATCTTTGAGCAATGCATTCCAGTCTTATAGTGGTGGCAGCAGGGGGCACTGTGACCCAATACTGGGTCCTCAATATGCTAAGTGCAACCCAGTACTGGGTCCTGACACCATTTGAAAACCACTGGCTTAAAGCCTTGTAGGGCTGGCTGGGGTCTTCAGTTTGGAGCCTTCTCTCCCAAGCCCTCTTTCCTGGCCTCATCTGGTCCATCCGCTTCCTCTTTCTGCCCCTGCACTTCCTCTTGTGGCTGAGTGTGGTTTAATATGTCCCACCAACAGCACCTGCTTCCTCTGTCTGCTGCTGGTAAGTGTTTGGTTCCAACCCTAAGATAAGCTGGGGGAGAAGGGGTAGGACTGCCCCCACCTCCATCCAGCTTTCTTAGCATTATCTATTGGCCAGCTTGGGACTATGTCTATGCTAGAAAGTTTTACTGGTGGACAGCTGTTGCTGTAAGTCTCCTGTCAGGCTATCAGGGATTTTGCTGACAAAGTAAGCAGTACACTGTGAGTAGCTATCCCCCCATGGCAACTACATGCAGGGTGCTTTGGGAAGGGTTTGCAATGCCTCAGAGAACAGGTACTGTCTCTTGTGATGAAGGTTTCTGAATCCTGCATCCTATTAGTTTGACAGCTGCTTTTAAACTGCCCTGTCAGCCAAAGTGACACTGCTGAACACAGAAGTGGGATGGAGAGTGAGTGAGTCAGTCACACACAGACAGGTCACAGCTGGTATTTCCAGTTCCCCCACCTCAGCACAGACCAGTCTGGTGCATCTGTAGGGGGCAAGGAGGGGGACAAAGCTCCCACCTCCCTCCCTGGCTCTGCATGGCCCATTAGAGGTTATACTTCCTTATAGTTTCACACAAGCAATCAGGACTGCTATTTGTCCAAGGGGGTGACAAGAGTTGCTTGAAAACTTTCTGGGACTTTGAAAGGGAAGAGTGACAGTAGATGGCTGCAGATAGCAGACCTCAAACTGCTTACCAGAGCAGCACTCATGGGGGCATGCTGGGATAATAGGGAGGCTATTTTTAACAACAGAACATAAGGACAATGTCTAAAGATGTAGCTTTCTTGTAAAAAAGCTTTGCTAAAATAGGCTTTATGCTCTTGTCTAGATGGTTTCTTGTTTTGTCAACAAGGGTGATTGTAGTGCGTACACTAGGATTGTTTGTCACCTTTTCTCAACAAAACTTCCTAGTGTAGACAAGGCCCAAATGTATCATTAAGGTGAAATACTCTGCATTGTTTGGAAGCAGGTACCCAGCAGCCCGTCTTGTCAGTGATCTTGGACTGACAGCACTTGAGCCACTCCATAGAACAGCCAGAATTCCTAAACTGCAGGTTCCCCAACATCAGCAATACTCAGGTTATGTGTCTGTCTGTGAGAGCTCTTTGTAGCCCATGCTATTGATGATTAAATCACACAGTCTGCTAAACAGGCTAAGTTAGAAACCAAGATGCTTTTACTATTATTAACTAATTAAGTTAACATGCATTAAGTTAACTTACTTGCTGTAATAATATGTAGATATAAACTAAATATCCCCTTCCCCCCTCCCCTGTTAACATAGTAAACAATGAAGTTGCAGTCCTGTGGTTCAGTGGGGTGATCAGTAATTTGGCTTCTCAGCTACTGAGCTCTAAGTATCACTTCACCAGATTGTCATACTCAGCACTTGTGTGTTCAGCTAATTAAGGGTGCTGAATAGCTGGAGTAAACTCTGAGCTGGATTTACTCATGAGTGTGAGCATACAGAGCCAGTTGTTTCATAGGCTTGCTGCCCTGTTGGGTAAATGTCTGCAACAGCCTGGATTAAAAAGCAGGGACCAGGAGGAAGGCACTTGATTGTAGTTCCTCAAGGTGTGGTTTCGGTTGCCAGCTCTGTCTCTGAGTGATCTGACCAAGCCAGTTATGGCCAGTTTTTGAGGGCTCCAGCAGCTGGCATCAGAATCTGTCCTGTGATCTCAGTTTGCCATGTGTAAAATAGGGATGAGGATAGCCCTGCCCCTTGGGGCATGGGAGGGTAAATTCACCACGAGGTACTTAGACAAAAAGATCCACTCCAAAAAAGTGCTTCTAGGCTGGAGGCAGCTTAGGAAGCACCAGCACTGAAAGACAGCTGAATGGGGCTGAAAAAGGGTACAGCATGAAAATGCTGTCTGATCCAATGTTAACGACTGTGCTAGAACCACCTTCCCTGGGCTCAAGCAGCCAGGTCTCTCTTTATAAAGCTCAAATGGGGCTCTTGTGCTCTCCTGTAGCAGAGCTGAGATGGGCCCACTGCCAGGATCCACTGATGGTGCTCAGGAATTCAGCTGCTTTTAGTCTTTGGTTTCTTGGCCAGTAATTCGGCCACCGAGGCACCAGCAGGTGGTTTCCGTTTGGCACCTGATGGGAAAAAAGAAGTCCCAGTTCAGTGTTCTAGCTTTGCTGCCTCCCCAAGGCAGGACTGCTCCAGATTCTGTCCTCACAGTCACTACCTTGTTCTTCACACTCCAACCCAAGAGAACCCAAGGCACCTAGCAGCTCCGGCTAAGGGCGGTTGTTACCTTTTGTGCTGCCCCCTCCCTCCAGCTGGTCTGCGGTACTGGCTGAACGACGAGCATAGGCCACCTTCATCCGCTCCATGTTCCTCTTGCTCACCACCTCGTGCACCACAATGGGCTTGGGGTAGTCTCTGCCAATCACGCAGCCTGCCTGCTCCTGCAAGCTTCGTGGCGCCTTCCAAGGCTCGTAGATGTACTCAGCGGGGAACTTCCGGAGGAAGGGGAGGTATTTCCTGCAGGAGAGCCAGCCAGCCCCCCCAAGAAACCATCCAGGGCAGGATTTCAGAGCTGAGCTGATAGCCCTGGAGCTACAGATCCCCAGGTAGCCAGAGGCTGGACCAGCTGCCTTCATCAACATGTCCCAACCCAGGCTGAAGAGGCTAGAGTAGGATAGGGGACCTTTGACTGATTTCTTAACCCATCTGCTGAAACTGACAGCTGGGGGTGGAAGATGGCACTCAGTCCTCCTTCCCCAGGAATGGGATGACCTCCGAGATTCCCATCCTCACAGACCACCAAACACTGGAATGCCTTTTGGTGGGGCTCAGACAAGCCTTCCAGAGGTGGAAGGACTCACTGCTGCCACCAGCCTCCTGGGTGGAGATGGAGAGACAGCGCCCTCCGCTGTGTCTCTTGGCAATCCCATGGCCTGATATTGCAGGACCAGGAGGTGCGAGCAAATGACTCCATACCCCAGGAAGAGGCTGAGCTCCGCCCACCCTGACTGTGCTACACTTTGCCTTGCACCTACTTGATATACTCTCCACCTTTGTCTGTCTTCTTGCCGAAGGTGACAGGTGAGTAGATGCGGAAGAACTGGTGGAAGAAGGCACTTGCGGATAGCCACTGCCAGTTGCCAGCGTTTAGGGACCAGTCAGCATCCAGCAGCAGCTCCTCAAAGACCTGGGGTGGGAGGAGTAAATGCTCTGGAGAGGGGCAAGTGCATTTGTAGCACTCCCCCACCTCCAAAGCATGCTGCTTCTCTTTGACTTGGGCTGCTGCAAGCTCCAGCAACTGTGGTGGCCAGAGAATGCAGCCAGGGACTCTGCTGTAGGGACTGGCACCTCCTGTGAAGCACAAGAAGTGGAACGGGTAAAAGCGTTGCCTGTAGGTGGCACAGGATTCCACACTAGCTGCTGCCACAGAAAGGGGGTTGGGGACCATCTGCCTTAGGGGAAAAGGGGCTGTGGAAACAGGTTTGCAGCATACTTGCAGCTATCTGGCAAGGGTAACTATTCACCTCTGCCTTCCCCAGCCCATGACTCCCTAATTCATTTGACAAGGTTTGGCTTCCATCTGCAAAAGAGGCTGCAGAAGTTCCAGTGTCTCTCCCTGCCCGGCAGCTGTAGAGCCAGCACCATGAATGCCTGGGGCTCCTATGTTCTTCGAAGTCTCCTTCAGCAAGGCAAGCCTGATCTCCCCTGAGGCAGTGGGCCCATGAGGGGAGCCCCTTGTGAAGTGCCTGACCTTTTGCCCTTCCTCCCAGGATATCCAGAGGTCTCCTCGAGTAAGGAAGCAGGCCACAGCATGCCGGGCCAGGTGATGGATCCAGCCTTCAGTCCGCAGCTGGGTCATTATGGCATCTATGAAAGGGTAGCCTGTCCGGCCCTGCGAGAGTGAAGGAAAACACAGCTTGAGTTTGACTCCAGCAAGCTAAGCCAGGCAGCTAAGTGCAAGGTACATGCCTGACCACACCAGGGAGACATGGGGCTGGCCTCTAATGGCTGGACCTGCAGAGTGAGGAGACCTGTTACTACCACCAGCAAAGGAGACCTCTGATTCATCAAGTGGCAGCTTCTGTGTTTTTGAAGCCAAAGGACCAAGGCTCTAGTTGTGGTTGCCCATAGCGCTCTGATTTATCTAGCAACTGTCTCTACTTTTGATTCCTCACAATATTTTCACCTAGTTCCCGTACTGAACATCTCTCCCTTTAAGAGGTGCATTAGAGAACATGGGTCAAATTAATCCCTGGTGGAGCTCCACTTAGGGCCCAAGAACAGGACCTTGCATAACCCGGAGAGCACTGAGCATGTAACCATCCTACTTCACTGGGTGGCTGCAGCTCTCAATAAGCATGTAACAAAGGAAGCTTTGTTGCAGTTTGCCCAGCAATCCAAGGGTTCTCTTTCCTTACTTAGAGGGTTTAACCCAGACGCCCAGGCCGTGCTCCAGATCCTTTCCCTGTAGCCAGCATAACTGCTATTTTCCTGGGCATCAGCACTCTGGCTTTTAGTGCTTACTGCTGGAAGTCATCCCAACAACACTGGCAGAGGGAAGGTCCTGCCAAGAGGGCACAAGAACAAAACTCAGGCATGCCCCTATGGCTGAAAATGAATACCTCACTCCAGGCTCTGAGGTGCTCTGGATTGTCATCCCAGTCAACTTGCACGCAGACAGGGTTGCCTTCCATCTTGTTGAAGTTGGGGATCCTAGCTCCTGCAATGTAGAAGAACTCCCGCCACAGGAGCTGCCCATGCAAAGACACGGGCGGGCTAGAGTGTTTCCTCTGCCAAAAACAAAAGGGAAAAGGGCAGAAGTGGTTCTTGTGTGTGGAATATGGAACAGAAGAGGCCTAGAGGCAGGATCCAATGGTGGTTCCCAAGCAAGGGTTACCATCTCTATTACCCAAATGCTGAGAGGAGGTTAAGGGCTCAGGAGCTATGTATAATCCAAGGAGATGCTGTAAAACCTTCCGCCATCCATGCATTCTGCCAAGATACCTCAGGCCTGACCCACATCATCCCCTGCTACTCTTGGCCTGTGCTTTCCTGGCTGGAGACTATGATAGTGGCAAACCATGAAGTACCTTGGTATTACAGACCACCTAAGATGAGCTCCAAAACAGATTTGCCTTTGTGATGCTAGTGTTTAAACCCAAGAGGTTAGAATCTAAGTAACACATGGAAGGGTGAGCTGGAAAAATGCCACCCTCTCACTAAGGTGCTCTGCTGCTGTTTGTGCCCCATTCTCATTGACTCGGAGGCAGCATCCTCACTGCCAATGCCAGGATGGTTGCCTATGTTGCTGTTGATCTCACTCCAAATGCCCCACACCTGTAAGCTCCAGCAGCTCTTGGTGAGCAGAAGACCGTGCTCTACCCTGAAGGCCTAACTCAGGCTCTGGCAAGGAAGTGCCTAATGAAAGAGCTGCCAAGCAAAGCAGGTTTCCTCCTTACCCCATGGTAGATTTCAGTCAATTTCCACCAGAAGGTTCGCACCGACAAGCATCCGAACTTGATGTAAGGACTCAGCACAGTGGTACTGGGACTCAGAGAGTTGGGTTCTGTATTGGGCTTCTGGAAATTACACACCCAGGACTGGAAAAGGATGAGAGAAGCAGATGAGACGTGCTTTGTCCTTCCCATTAGAGCTGACTCAAAGATTTGCAAAGAGGGGGGGGTTTTCTCAGGGAAATGCATCATTTTGGGGGAAACGTCTGTCAGGAAGGTCTCTCTGATCAAAATCAGAGTGAGCCTTACCCCAGAGAAGGCAGCTGGATAGGGCACTTGCCCAGGATGTGAGAGATCCAGGCTCAAGTCCCTACTCTGAATCCAGCTGAGAAAGGGCTTGAACCTGGGTCTCCCCTGCTGTTGGGGGGTTGCCTAATCACTAGGCTGATCACTAGTCAGCAGTCATGTTTTTGTCTGGCATGGGATGCTGGAACAATACAGTGGAGGTGCTGAGAGCCATGAACCAAATTGGAAACCACTTCAAGCTAGGGGGTGCGCAGCCCCCTCCTTCCCCCATTCCAGCATCTACAATCCTGGTACCATAATAAACCAAAGAGGGGAACTGTTATGGGCACTACCTTCCTAATTAGCATTTTCCATTTCCTTTGCAGTCACAGGTGTCAGTGACCAGAGGTGCAGGGCAACAGTGAATTAGGCTAGAGGTCTGCAGTTGAATTGCTGTACTTAGTCACAGCTCTGGATCTCTTTGGGACGCTCCTGTCAACACCCATAAGGGCTCAGCACAGCATTGCAGGGAATCAGTCAGAGACATTTCTCTGACACCATTTGTTTGTAAACTCAAGGGCATAGCCTCTGGCAGCAGAGGCTGAAGGTAGAGGGGATTAACGCCAACTACCATACCGTCCTGTTCATATGCAAGTCAAGCCTGCAAAGTGCCTCAGATTCTCCTCCTGGGTACAGGCGAGGACCTGCTTGCGTGGGGTCCTGACCCAGCTCTTCTAGCGTAGGGATCCCATATTCTGTATCATGGTTGTCTTTGCAGGGGGTACAGCAACCTGCAGAAGAAACAGGCATAGTCAGTACTTGGTGCACCACCAGGGCTAAAATGTATTGTATTTTTGCCCAGCCTCTTTAACTGAAAAGTGTTTTCTAGAACTAAACAAAGATTTTGGTGCACAGCGCTGAAATGCAGTCACCTCTGAGGTGGAATAAGGCAGCTGTTTTACAGCATCATAACATCACTACACCAGAGTCTCAAAGAAGAATCCTACGTCCCATGGCAGCTGCAGGGGGATTTGGGGGAACACACAGGGGATGCCTAGAATACCAATCACAGAAGCTTACAGTCCCATACGCACTATCCACAGGTTCTGGTCCATACCCAGCCTGGTCACCGGTCCCTTGGAAGTGACCCCTTTATTGTGCCATGCCCAAAGGTCCCACACAGTTATGCAGGGGCAGCCCCAGGAGTCTAAGGCTAAGGCATCAGACACCAACAAACCTGTCTGTCTCCACAACTGAATCCAGCCAAACCAAACTCCAGCAGAGGCTTATACTGGGCTCACTCAGGGTGCAATGCTCTCCCTGCGTATTTGCAGTGACATAACAAACAGAACCTTTATTAGTCACCCAGCTACAGAACCCAGAGCCATTATGTTAGCATAGAGGCAGAGTTAAGTCACAGTCTACTCCTGGTAAGCCAATGCAAATGCCAGCCGATCTGGTTTGGATTCTC
This sequence comes from Podocnemis expansa, assembly GCA_007922195.1. Lineage (NCBI taxonomy): Eukaryota > Metazoa > Chordata > Testudines > Podocnemididae > Podocnemis > Podocnemis expansa. The sequence goes on from ML682025.1 coordinate 11,492,604, forward strand.
TTCCTTACTGGATTCTCTCAGTCAGCCTGGTAGACAGCCAGCTTCTTCAGAAGCCCATTCTTTATTCCTGGCTGGTCACGTCTCAGCCCTTATCCCTGGAGTGTGGCTGGATCACTGGGACTTCCTGTTGTTACTGTGGATCCTTTATTGATTTGGGTCAGTTTCAACCAGCTCCTTAACAACCCTATTTGTTCCACCCAGATGATCAGATGACAGTCACACACGCACACCCCTGTACCAAAGGAAACTTAGGCACACCTGAATCATTAAAACATTACAAAACACTTTGTCACACTCACCCTTGAGATTTTCCAGAGTGGGAGCTGGCACAGGCTGCTCTGGGGGTCCTAGCGATGCCAGGAGGGTCTGTAGGCGTATGTAGGTCAGAGGCACCTTGCCATTGTTCTCAGCAATTACTCTGCGAAACCAAAGGGATCTATCACTGACAAGAGCCAACAAGACAGTACCACTCTCCTTTGCTTAGACTGAAGGTGCTTGAATGTCCTGCAAAGAGCAGGCATTGCAAGGGCCCCACTCCTGGAACGCACCTGTCTGTGTCATACAAGGTGTTGGACACTTTCTGAATAACCTGAATGCCATGTTCAGCTGCCAGCCTCATCACCTCGGCATCGCGCTGCCTGGAGTAGGGCTCTGTGTCTGCCTCAAATGTCAGCTGTGTCGTCTTCCACTCTTTGAAGAGGCCTGGGAATACCTCTGGGGGGCAGCCACGCACCACAAAGAGCCTGCAGAGACACCACCAAAACTTAGTCAGCCAGGGACAAGGAGAAACAGCTAGGCACGCAAACAGCCTCAGCACCTTGGCTCAAAAAGAAGCATTGCATGGTGGGAAATGTAGTCCACAGTCATGCTAGGTGGCTGCCAAGCAAGATGGAGCATGGCCTATTGGAGCTCGTCTCCATAAGTTACCAAAGTCAGGACAGCTACAACCTGCTTCACTTTATGGACTGTCTGTGTGAGTTCCCCAGGCTTAGAGCACTCTGGCTTCTATCTCCAACAGCTCAGTCTGTGCTGGAGCGTGAGATCTCTCAATGCCAGGTCCTTAGGCTGGAGCTCTGAGGTGAGACTGCCAATGAACTGTATAAAGAGTCCCTATCCCTTAACAGCTGGGATGCTGTGTACTTTCCAGAACGGAAAAGGTGATGCAAGCCACAAAGCTGGGGAAGACAGTGGCTAACATTCTCCGTCTTGCCCTTAGTTTGGTCCTGGCAATGAGGCTATTTAGGGACCTGGTTTGGGGAAGCCGACAACTGTCTGAAACCGCTCATGCATATGGCATGCTACCTCGCAGTTAGGAAGCACCTGATAAACTGGAGACGCAAGGGGCATGACCCCTCCTGCCCCCCTGGCCAAAGAGAATCCTCTCCATCAACCCCACCCCCAGTAAAAAGCCTTCCTGCTGGTGGCTGTTTCGGGCACATAACCCTCCTTTGTTGCACTTCCTCTCCGAATGAAGTGCCCTTGGAAAGGAGAACTGCTCAGTCCCCATTCAGTTAAGCTGAAGCACCTCCCTGACATTCTGGGGATGCTCCTGATCATGCTTTGGAACCTCCTAGGGGAAAGTGCCAGGGGGATGCATTTCTGCACTGCCCTGTGCCCTCACATGCGCCAGGGCCAAGTGCAGGTCATGCACTACTAGTAACTGTGCGCTGGTGTCCCTGGAGGAAGAACTACAGAGAACCATGCCCTGCTGAGCTTGGGGGATGGAAGCTGCCAGCTCATTCATTGGGCAGATGGGAACATGTCATTATTAAAAGTAACAGCTGTGAACGGAGCACTGGGGCCGGGGGAGGAAGATGCATTCAATCCAAGTGAAAGAAAACATTTTAGAGTAAGGCAGGTACCCAAGCACAGCGCCAGCATTGTGAATTGGCAGCTTGCCAGCACCATATTCTTTGGGACAGGGAGTTCTGGACAGTTGGTGTCACAAGGACCCAAGGAAGCAGAGTTCGAGCATTTACTGGGCTCACCCTATAAGCTCTGGATATAAACAGCTCTCACTGAATGCAATGAGGGTCCTATGTGGGGAGTGCTTGCAGAATCAGGCCATCATTTTTCCAGGGAAAAGAAACAACCCCGGTGCTGTGAAAGTGTCCCTGATATGCCTAGTGCCATAGTAGCTGTTGCCACACTCAGCTTGAATTTCTTCTTCTACAGGACTTGCCTTGAGTTGAGTTTCTTGAGGCTCTCATCCAGATCTCTCAGTGACTCAATCAGAAACCTCCAGCGGTTGACACTGACTCGCATGTTTTTTGGGAACCAGGGGTCAAGGATGAAGACAGGATAGAGCTCGCGGCAGTCCCTCATCGCAGCCAGCAGGGCAGGGTTATCATGAAGGCGAAGACCTTTGCGGAACCAGTGGATTGAGCTGTGCTTCATCCTGAGGGTTTGGCCCCAGGCCTGTGCCTTCCTTCTCCTTTGTCTCTGGGTCAGGTCTCATGGGGGTGAAGGAAAAGACACAGAACTAAGCACCCTGAGAACAGATGCACTGTGACAACCCCAAACCCACCAAATAGCACTGGATGGTCCTTTGGCACTTCCCACACAGGAAATTGTCCCACATGTGTAGGGCCAGCCCAAGGTTTTTTGCCGACCTAAACCAACAGGGATTTTGGCACACACACATCCCCCCAGTCACCGGCAGAGCAGCGCCACCACCAGGATCCGGCTGCATGTGTGGAGTGGTGCTGCTGCCAGGGTCCAGCCACAGGCAGGGAGCAGCGCTGCAGGTGGGGAGGGAGCAGCCCCAGCCCAGCCCATCCCTTGGTGGCTCCTAATTGGTGGTGCCCCAGGTGACTGCCTAGGTTGCCTCAATGGAAGAACTGGCCCTACATGTGTGCATTGCCAAGCCCTTAGGAGGAGTGCAGTGCGGTAGGAGGACACCAGATTGGCAACCCTGGAAAGCAATGGCCTTGATTTGCTTACTGAGCAGGAACTACTTGGGCAGAGCAACTTCATCCTGGTAACAGGCTCCATCACTGCACACACAGGGAACTACTCTGTGGGTGAGAGGTCTCTCAGTTTGTGAAATCCTTGGCCTTTCTGGGAACTCAGACCTTTTCTCAGTCTGGAAATGCCACTTTTTGGTATCATGGGCTCCCCTCCACTAGGACAGAACTGCCACCATTGATAATCAGTCATTACCAATCCTCACTGGATTTGAATCAGTGCCCTCCAACCCACAAATCATGACAATTTCCCCAGGTCAGTGCTGGCACATTATTGGACTAATACAATGGACAAAGAGCACCTGCTTTTCATATGGGAAAAAACCATCACATACATGTGCAGACACACCTGCTCGGGGCATTTGGCAGGCTATGCTCTGCCCGAAAGCATTGAAACCTATTCCACAGCCTCTCCTTGATCTTTTCTACATCCTGTAAATAAGGGGTTAAATTTTGCAAACTCTTTCCCTGACAGAGCTTGGTAGGCAGGATCCAGTGGAAGGAGAGGGCTTTAAAACATTAAGACATTAAGTCAATTTGCTGTGTGATTTCCAACATAACACAAATTGCTCCTTTAATGAGCTCCACTCAGTGTAGGCTGAAGAATTCTCAAAGCATTTAGGTGCCCTCTGAAATCAATAATTTAGGTTCATAAATCCCTTGGGATCTGGGAAACTGGGGGAGGATCTGGGCTCACGTATTCACTCAGGATTCATTTCAGTCACGTGGAGGAACAGACTCTTAACTCCACCTGCACCCGGGGTGCCGCTACACATTAGTGGGGCCTAGGCCCCCACTGGCCGCCCTGGCCCTGATCCTTTCCCTATGCCTTGCTGGTTCCCCGAGCCCTTCCCTAACCCCTGGTCCTGCTGCTGTCCCAGGCTGACCCCCTCCTCCATACCCCTTCACCACCGGGCCAGCATGCCTGCCCAGGACTCCCCACCCCCTGCCAGCTCCCTTACCTGGCTGCTGAAGGAGAGCACAGCTGCTATACAGGCTGAGGTTCCTGGCCTGACCTTGCTCTGACTCTGTCTTCTGGCTGGATAGAAGCCATGGCTGCTGGCTGCCTGCAGGGGGTAGTGATGATGTGCCTCTGCACAGCTTAGAGGAGTGCTACTCAGGGGCTGATGCCTCTGGAGTTCCACACTAGCAATGCCTGTGGCCTTCACCTAGTCTGAGCTGCATGGCACAGGCAATGGGTCTTCCCTGACTATAGGCCTATTGGAACTAGACCATTTCTTTTCAGGGAAAACAAGTGATCTGGAGTTAAGCATTCCTGGTAGGGTTGCCAACACTCTGTAAATTTATGGAGAAGCATTAAAAGAAAGGTACAATTTTCACACCCTGTAAATTCATAAATACATGAAAAGGCCCATAAAATTGGGTAGAAACAAAACATACTCTTAATCAGACACTGATTGTTCTCCAGAATCACTTCTTATAACACTCTCCAGATCATTCTCTCTTTTACTGCATAGCCCAAAGAGCCTGATCCATAGAGCCCTGCAAATATGCGGCTGTCTGCATCCACAGATACAACATGGATATCCTTGGCCCATTTCTTGCAGATGCAGATCAGCTACAGGTCCGCCTATTTTTATCTTCACAGACCTAGAGCCCTGCAAATAGGCAGACACCCTCCTCTGCGGATGCAACGTGGATATCCCCGGCCCATTTCTTGCAGATGCGGCTCGGCTGCGGAGCCAGGAATTGGGATGCGTGCAGGGCTCGACTGCTGGGTTGACTTGCTGCCGCTAAAATGGTTGCATAACCGACTACTGCCAGTAAGTTCAGACTTATGTAACACGATTACGGTGCCTATGGCCTTTTCAGTGCGGTCAGGACCAAGGGGAAATAACTTCAGACCTTTAGATCAGCAAAAACTAAAATGCCAGCTGACGACCCTCCCTGGGGAAGAGGCCGGGACTCTAGCGGGACTTTGGATAGTCCCTTCCCCTCCCTGCTGAGCAGGGATTTCCCTGGCATCGCCCCTCACTTTCCCAACACCCGCCCGGCTGTCAGCCAGCAGCAGCGCGATACCCATTCAGTGAGCGCCCCCAATTTCAAGTCCCGGGGAGACCACCGCGGCTGAGAGGCCCCGGCAGGCGGATCTCAGCTTCCTCCTCACCTGGCTGCTCCTCGGGGTGCGGCAGGGGAGGATGCGGGGAGGATGCAGGCAGCCGGCTGGGGGCGGGGCGGGACGGGGCGGGGCGGCGGCAAGCCAAGCCCGGTGCCAGCCCAGCCCTGCCCGGCCGCCTTCCTCCTCGGCGGCCCTATGTGCGCTCGGGCGGGCGCAGCGGTTCCGGGAAGGGCCGCCCCATGGCCCGGCGCCCCGCCGCCACCCCGCGCAGCGACGGGCGGGCGGCAGCCCCAGCGCCCCGGCCGGTGAGTGGCGCGGCGCGGCGCGGCGGGGAAGGAAGCAGCCGCCCCGCCCGGCTGCTGGGGCTGGGACGCGGCGCCGCCGGGCTGGGAGGAGGGTGGCCCGGCGCCGCGCCTCCGTCCTGCCGGGGGGGATTTCCCTGGCAGCCCCCGCTGGTCGGCTAGTAAGTGTTGGAGTAATTTGGGGAGCCTCCCTAAGCCTCTCCCTGCGCCCCCCTGAATTTCCCCACGCCCCCCGGTTGTCAGCTAGTGTTGTACCAATTTAGTGAGCCCCCCAAACCTGCCCCTACACCCCCGATTTCCCCAGCACCCCCCAAGTTGTCAGCTACTAACAGGGTTATACCAATTTAGGGAGCCTCCCCCTACACCCCCTCTGAACTTCCCAACACCCACCCAGTTGTCAGCTACTAAGTGTTACCCCAATTTATTGAGCACCCCAAACCGGCCCCTACACTCCCGATTTCCCCAGCACCCTGCAGTCGTCAGCTAGTAAGTGTTACACCAATTTCGTGAGCCCTCAAACCTCCCCTACATCCCCCTGAATTTCCCAACACCCCCCTGTTGTTGGCAAGTGTTATACCAATTTCGTGAGCCCTCAAACCTCCCCTACATCCCCCTGAACTCCCCAACACCCCCCTGTTGTTGGCAAGTGTTATACCAATTTAGTGAGCCCTCAAACCTCCCCTACACCCCCCTGAATTTCCCAACACCCCCAGTTGTCAGCTACTAACAGTTACACCAATTTAGTGAGCACCCCAGACCTCCCCCATACCACCCCTGATTTCTGCAGCACCCCCCGGTTCTCAGCTAGTAAATGTTACAGCAATTTAGTGAGGCCCCCAAACTTCCACCTACACCCCCCTGAATTTCCCAACACCCCCCCCAGTTGTCAGCTACTAAGAGTGTTATACCAATTTAGGGAGCCCCCCCAAACCTCCCCATACACCCCCTCTGAATTTCCCAACACCCCCCCAAGTTGTCAGCTACTAACAGTGCTACACAAATTTAGTGAGCACCCCAAACCTCCCCTTACACCCTGATTTCCCCAGCACCCCCCATTTGTCAGCTAGTGTTACACTGACTTAGTGAGCCCCCAAACCTCCCCTACACCTCCCTGAATTTCCCAACACCCCCCCAGTTGTCAGCTAGTAAATGTTACAGCAATTTAAGGAACCCCCAAACCTCCACCCACACCCCCCCGTTGTCAGCTACTAACAGTGTTAGGCAAATTTAGTGAACTCCCCCTACCCCCCCCCAATTTCAAGTCCGGGGGAGAATACTGTTCCCTAGCATTTGAAATTAGGACTGGTGAAGGGAGGGTGTCGGAGGGCTCACGAAATTGGTATAACACTGTTATTAGGTGAGAAGTGTGTGGGGGGGGAATTCAGGGAGGTGTGGGGGGTGTTACGGAAATCACTGATCCTCTCCCACTCCCCTGGTGGCCTGTGAAATGGTCCCATCTTTGTACAGCTCTTGGAACAGCCCTGGGTCTAAAGGCCTCATTCTGTGAGGACGTAACATTGCCCCCTTTGCACAAGCTTCTCATGGGGAATGTGCACTGGGCTGAATGAAGACAATACCATGGGGCCCTACCACCCCTCTGGCATAGTCCTGTTTGGACTTGCTGTGTGTGAGCCTTGCCTATCAAGTTCTGCACAGCTCCACCTCTTCTAAACCTTCCAGGACACAACTGTCAACAGGAATTATTAGGCAAGGCCCAGAAACACACTCTGCCTTTTACAAGACTTAACATAAAGAGGCCCTGCCCCAGGTAGCTCCCATGGTGGCGAACAGATGACAGTGTGCTTGAGTCTATGGCAAGTTAGGTGCTAATTTAAGTATCTCACTTCCTTCTTGGGAATGCAGAGGTTCTTTGCAGCTGTGCTCAACAGACTGATGTCATAGGGTCATTTTGGGAGCCCTTGAGCATAGTCACTGCTTAGCTTTTGTAAGGTCACCTGTGCATTTAGTTATTTTTCAGACAAGATTTTAGAATGACCAACCCCAAAAGGATGCAAATCATCTGCTTGGGGAGCAGTGGGTGGATGTTGTTCTCTAGCATAATTCTTTTTCTTCATATGGTTGATGTCAATGAGCAACAACAACTGTAACTTTACATTCAGGTGGTTAAGCCAGATAACTGCGTGTGGAGCGGCAGAGAATATTGCTGTCATGCTCCCATTGTATTTGTGAGTCAGGTGCTGAGTTCTTATGTATTCTATGGTCTGGTCTAGGTGACGACAGTCGCACCCTGGAGAGTCTTTAATTTTCCACTTGAGGAGCAAGCATCCGCATCTGCCACGGTTTGTGCAGATGCAGTTTAGGATTTGTAGGAGACTGAAGCCAGGGATCTTCAGTGTCAGGTCTTTTATGAGGTGAATATCTGTAATCAGAGTCATAACTACAGTGGGGTGAGCGGGGCTTTGCTCCAGGTGTGCCGGAGTGGCTCCATTGAGCTGCTCCATTAAAGGGCACGTTCCTTGCTGCTTGCTCCAGGTGCTGGCTATTGTAAGGGGTGCGTTCTGAGCAGAACGCACCCCGGGCATCAGATTGTTCAGTTACGGCTCTGTCTATAACTCCTCCTGATCTCTGATGTGTTTTCTGAGCTTCATCAGGGTTGAAGGTGCGTTACTGAAGGGTAAACACGTGGATCCAAAAGTGCTTTTGCAGCTTCAGGCAGTGGTGAGGGATGATGTTTGTTTTTTTCACAATCCTTTGGAATTCCTAAAGGTTTGTGGCATCACCATGAAAACACCAGCAGCCAGGATTTTGGGGCTGACTGAGGGTTCCAGGGATGCTCTGTATTCTGCGTTCAGTTGGCAATCAACAAGTAGAGTATAGCTCTTTCCGATCCAAACCTGTGCACAGTGCTTGGCGGCGGAGTACAAGAGGGCCATTGCTGCTGATGTCAATAACAACGATGCCCCTAGCTTGATGCTTGCTAGTTTCTGGACCAAATTGACCCTTGTCTTTGTCTTGGCAGCTGCTTTCTTCAGAAGATCGTGAAAGGTGAGCATGCAATCCAGCATCACTCCAAGATAGGTCAGAGTGGGGTTATGTTGCACAGTGTTGTTGCAGAAGGTCCCTTTCAGAGTACGCTTAGCATTTCTGTTATCAGGATGGAATTCAATAGCAGTTCTCTGAAGATTTGGGTTTAGCCTCTATTTCCAGAAATATTCCTCTGTGGTGTTTAGGTCCACGTTGAGGGTGGACTTGATGTCACTGAAGGTGGCTGCTTATGTTGCCAGGGCAACACCTAGCATCATTGCATTCTCTATCTGTTTGTTGTATCCATCATCTCTTGTCTTAGACTGCAAAGTCGTCAGGGCAGGGGCGCATTTGTATTCAACACAATACAAATATATAACAAAATGTGGTTGATGCCCTGGAGGCTACCTCAAATAATTACATATCGCTGAGTGTTTTTTGTAACCTAGCAAATTATACACACAAAGCCTAATTAAAATGTTTCCGCGTTCTCTGTTCCCCTGCCAGCTTTGTGTAAAGATCATCTCTGCAAGACAGTGTTTGCTAGACAGAGCAGGAGAGGGATTTTGAATCTTAATTTGTGTTCTTAATTAAATTTCATTGTAAGCAAGAAGGGAGGAAAGACCATGTAGTAAACTGTGAGATCAGCTTGCCAGAAGTAACTGTACTGTGTTCTTGGAAGGTGTGTAAGTGTTTAAGAATGTAAGAATGGCCACAAGTGGGTCTAGCCCAGAACCTCATCTTCTGATACTGCTTATGCCAGTTGCTTCAGAGACAATGAAAAGAGTAGGGAAATGGTCGAGGGGTCCATCTTGTGCTGTCCAGTGGCACTCAGAGCTTTAGGCACATCCACAGTGTGGGACTGCATCCCTGGTATCTTGGCTAACAACTATTGATGGACCAACCATCCAGTAATTTATCTAGTTATTTTTTGAACCCAGTCATACTTATGTCCTTCACAACATACCCTGGCGATGAGTTCCCCAGCTTGACTGTGTGCTGCGTGAAGTACTTCTTTTGGTTTGTTTTAAACGGGCTGCCTGTCAATTTCATTGGATGATCCCTGGTTCTTGTGTTATATGGCATAAGCAATGCTTTGTTCACAGTTTGTTTTGTAGATGTCTGTGACATCCCTCCCCCCCACCTTTCAGTCATCTCTTTTCTCAGATGAATAATCCCAGTCTTTTAAATCTCTCCTCATATGGAAGCTGTTCTATACCTGTAGGCAAAAGTCTCTTAGCAGTACCTGAGCATCTGAGTTGAGTCATCTCTGGCAGAAATAGTATAGCAATATCAGTGTCTTCTCAGGGGTAAGAAAGTCGCCCCAGATCTCCCTGGAGTTTGGTGGTGTCCTCTCCAGCAGCCTGCTGCCATCACTGACTGCTTGGAACTTGGAGAGCATTGGCAAGTGGAGTGACTTGGCCAATGCAGATCCCACAGACAGAGCCCCAAAGACTAGAGCTGAAGCAGATCCTGCCTGTCATCACCCTGTGCCAGAGGGACACACATGGAGCCTGTGGGAGCCCAATGGACAAGGCAGGCTGCAGGAAGCCTACATGTGAGTGGGACCATCCCACTGTTTGAGTTGCGCTCTTGGGGGGTGGGGGGAGAGGCAGCAGTTATGTGAAAAAAAACAAGGAGTCGTGTGGCACTTTAAGACTAATGGATTTATTTTTCGCATGAGCTTTCGTGGGAGAAAATCCCACTTTGGTCAGACCCTGTCTATTTGCATCCTGGCAGGGTAGACTTAAGCCCAGGTGAACAACCGTCCGGTTCGCAAAGCAGCTGCTCTGCTCATGTTTCCAGAGATTATTCCTATTTGGCACCATTTCCACAAGCTGTAATCATCTAAGCATTGTGCTTCTCCAAGTAAAACTTGAGTATCAGCAATAAATGGCTTTTGCATCATTTCCTTATTTTTTAAAAACTGCTTATTCAATGAAGAATCCAAACACGCTCTCTTGGTGGCTGCTGTTGCATCACTGAGAGAAGCTGAAGTATTTAGTCCAATGCTGGCTTTTATGGACCAGCTGTCTCCCTGTTGTGCCACAGCCAGTATTTCAACCCATGCCCTTGGTGACTTGTGTTGGAGGGCACTTTAGGGTGTCATGTGCAGGAGAGCTTTTTAGTCAATGGAGTTTAGTACAGGCTAGATGGTCTTGAAGCCTGGTGTGCCCTGTTGACCCAAGACAAGACCCCAGTAGCAGTGAGTGATCTGTTGTGCAGGGCTGGCTAATGTCACTAGCACATGTAATACACTGATCATTCCTTCCCCAGGATTTGGGGGCCAGGGTGTTCTGAAATTTCACAGTGCCTAGCACAACAGAGTCCTGCTTTTTGACTCAGGACTCTAAGGGCTGTGGTTGTACAAATACATGGCATCCAGAACTTAATACAGCATGACAGTAAGCATAATAGTTGCTGACAGGTCATGTTTTCCTTCCCTCTCTCTGTCACAGGCCAAGATTGATGTGGGCGCCTCTTGTCTGTTGCACCTGATATGGCTGGTGAGTGTAAATAAGTTCTGTCTCCGAGGCAGCCTGATCTGATTGAATGAGGGGCTGAGAACAGAAGGCAGAGCATCTGTCCCAGTTCTACCCCAACTGGAAGAGTAACTTTTACTCTTGTGCAACCTCTGCATTCTGTGTGCTAGGGATAACTTTACCAGCTCTATGAAATGCTTTTCACTCATAGCTGAGAAGGGACATTGGTGAACCATGAACAACCCATCATCCATTTAAATTACTTACCATGTAAGCAGGAATGTCGCTGCCGTGGGGAAAGAGCCAGAGCCCAGGCTTGGGCCCTGGCTGCAGGCCCCAGGCCCCAGCCCTCAGCCCTGATTCTGCACCTGTGACCGATCCGGCCTCAAGCTCCTGCCACCTCCAGCCTGGCCCTGGATCCCCAGCCGAGGACAGGGCCGTGAGAGGCGGGTGCTGCTGCTGGTGGCCCAGCCTGAATTCCCGGCCAGGGATGGGAATGGGAGCAGCAAGGGGCAGATCTCCAGCTGAGGATGGGGCTGGGAGAGGCAGGGCCACGCAGGCACTGGCGCTGGGAATCGGGGCATGTGCCTCGTGTGCCAAGCGCCAGCGATGCCCCTGCATACGAGAAGCTAAATGAAAGGTATCAGCTCAGGACAGGGACCTAGCTGTCACCACAGACAGCCTCAGTTGAGATCTTGGCTTGATGCGCATCTGCAGACTCATAAACCTTAAGATCAGACCAAAGCAATATGATCATTTAGTCTGACCTACTGCTCAATGCAGGTCACAAAACTTCACCCACCCCCTCCTGTAACAAACCTCTAACTTATGACCTACTAAACTAACTACGACTATGATTTGAGGACTTAACAACTTAAAGACTTTAAGGTACAGAGAATCCACCAGCAAGTAACCCATGCCCCATGCTACAGGGAAAGGCAAAAAACCATCAGAGCCTTGCCAATTTGCCCTAGGGGAAAATTCCTTCCCAACACCAATATGAAGGTCAGTTAAACTCTGAGCATGTGGGCAAGACTCACCAGCTGGACATTCAAGAGAGAATTCTCTGTAATAACTCAGAACCCATCCTATCTACCCTCCCTTCTTAGGCCACTGGCATATCCACCACCAGTAGTCAAAGATGAGTCAATTGCCAAACTATGCTGTCCCATCATACCATACCTTCCATAAATTTATCAAACTCAGTTTTGAAGCCAACTAGATTTTTTGCCCCTACGACTCCCCTTAGAAGGCTGTTCCAGAACTCTACTCCTCTGATGATTAGAAACCTGCACCTAATTTCAAGTCTAAACTTCCTGATGACAGTTTATATACATTTGTCCTTGTGTCTACATTGGTGCTGAACTCCAATAACTCCTCTCCATCCCTGGTATTTATCCCTCTGATGTATTTATAGAGAGCAATCATATCTTCTCTCAGCCTTCTTTTGGTTAGGCTAAACAAGCCAAGCTCTTTAAGTCTACTCTTGTAAGGCAGGTTTTCCATTTCTGGGATCATCCTTGTAGCCCTTCTGGACACCAGTTCCAGTTTGAATTCATCTTTCTTAAACATGGGGCTTTGACATTCCCCTCGTTGAATCTGGTCCAGTGTACCACAGTGACCCTCTGATCTCCACTCCTGAACCCAGACTTACCCTACTATATGAGATGACTACTCCCTCCTGAGTCAGTTCCCACCAGTGTCCTGTGTGTAATCAGTCCCAGGCAGTGGGTGTGTGCCCTCTGGCCAGTCAGAGGACAGTCTGCCAGTGAGCACCCCCAACCCCAAGATAGCACACTGGGAACTACCGTCCTACAGGGATTGGGAGCCTTCCCCAATCACTGTAGACTCGTAGACGCTTGCTTGTTTATCAAAGAAATGGGTATGCCCAGCCTCACTCATTCACACCCTCTAAATTTGACACTGCTTTAGATAAAACACTAATTTATTGATTAAAATATGATTTTAAGTGAGTATATAATATAGCAAATCAATGCACAATCATTTAATAAAGGAGTCTGGGGTTACCACAAGCAAATACAAGTTATAAACCACATGCTAATCTAATAACATTCTCCCAGATTACTCTCTAGCTCAGTGGTTCCCAACCTTTTCTCTGCTGTGGCACACCTGGATACCTTCAAATTTTTCGAGTCACACCACCATCAAATAACTCATGAATAGTCAAAGTAACTTATAGTTACTTATGAATATTCATGAACCATGGCATAGTGTTTTGGAAATGCTGCTATGTGGGGTGGTAGGGGTGGCAAAACAAGGGAGGCCAGCAGTCGTGTGCAGTGGCAGGAATGAGTGTGGGGAGCAGAGCAGGGCGGGGTGGCAAAAGAGGACAAGGGCAGCTATGTGGGGAACAGCACAAGGGTGGCAAGAGAGGAGAGAGGAAGGGAGGACAAGAGTGGCTGGGGGGGGGGCAGGGGGAGCCTGGGGAGTGGGAAGGTAGGGCAGGGGAGCTTGGCGCAGCACCCAGTTTCCCCTTCTCCACAGTGGCTCCCAGCCACCCAGGGCAAATCCTCACCCCACTGCTGCTCCCTCCTCCTACCCCCCAGTGGGTCCCAGCATCACCTCCCCCAGCCCCCTTCTGCCTGTGATGGACCCTCCCATCACTGCAGGGGCCAGAACTAGGCCTCCAGTCCCCAGCTACATCCCCTACACACAGCCACCTCACAACCCCAGCTACACATCCGCTGCCACCCACATCTGCTACACACACACCTGCCCTACACAACCCCCAGCAGCCCCTGCCCCCCCCAAACCCTTACCTCAGCTGTTTGCAGGCTGGCTAACACCAGCTGCTCCACCCTGCAAGGGGAGATTGACAGCCTCCCAGCCTCCTGCAGCTCTCTGCTGACTGGGCTTTAGGTGGAGCCAGGTAAAAAGGTGGAGCCACGAGAACTCTGCATTCCAGCTGCTCGTGCTATTTTTAGGGGGACCCCTGGAATTCCATGTTCTGGTGCCGCCTTCTATTTTTAGGGGGGCCTGAATGCTGCCTGCCTAAAAATAGGGGGCCCGCAGAACTGTTTTCCGGTGCCTTCCCCCTTACTTTAACCCCTGCCTTTTCCCAGCCCTGCACAGCCCACGAGGGAACTTTAACTTCAGCTCTTGAGGATGCTTGCAGCACACTTTGGGTGTTGCTGTGGCACACCAGTTGGGAACCACTGCTCTAGCTTATTCTCCTCACTCTTACCCACAGGACTGACTGCTGGTGGTGATGAGCCAGTCTTGGCCTTCCTGGCCATGTGGATAGGCCCAGTCTCTTGGGGTTGCTTTCAAGATGGTATTTCTCTGGCAAAAGCCTTTTCCAGTTCCAAGTGTCTGTATTTGTTTTCCAAAATCTGCCTCCTCCCTCCTCCTTCTTTAAGAAAGGGCAGGAGACCTCTCTCCTCTGTCTCACAGCTGTGAGATGTTCTTTTTCCCCACCTGAGCCACAGAGCTCAATTTGCACTGTCATTGTCATGCACCTCTTCAGCCTCGGTGCTGAAAGGTAGCCCTGATGGTCTGAGCCATGTAAAATGCCTGGAAACATGCTTCACATCTGTACACATACATGATGCTGCAGGAAACATGATATCCTAACAATATGACAGAGCAGTCAAAAGGAGACCTTGGACAGTACATTGTGCATTGAGCCACACAATTATACTGCAAAAGCAAACAGAAAGGTCACATGGATTGCCCATTTGTGCGTCATGTGATGGGGGAACAGAACTGTACACAATATTCCAGATGAGGTCTTACCAGTATCTTGTTATAAAGGTACTAACACCTTCCTATATCTACTGGAAGTACATCATTTGATGCATCCTAGTACTGCATTAGCTTTTTTCACAGCCACATCGCATGTGTAGCTCATAGTCATCCTGTAATCAACCAGTATTCTCAGGTCCTTCACCTCCTCCTCCATGCCTTCCAACTGATATGTCCCCAACTTATAGGAAACATTTTTATTAGTCCCTAAATGCATGACCTTGTACTTTCCACTATTAAATTTCATCCTATTCCTATTCCTCCAGTTCACAAGGTCATCCAGATCTTCCTGTAAAATATTGCAGTCCTTCCCTGTATTGGCAACACCTCTCAACTTTGTGTCATCTGCAAACTTTATTAACACACTCCTGCTTTTTGCGTCAAGGTCACTAATAAAAAAAGATCGGTCCCATGACAGATCCCTGAAGAACTCCACTAGTAACTCCCTCCAGCAGGACAGTTTGCCTTTCAGTATGACCCACTGCAGCTTCCCCTCTAACCAGTTCCTTATCCACCTATTTTCATATTAATCCCCATCTTTTTCAATTTAACTAATAATTTCCCATGTGGAACTGTATCAGATACCTTACTGAAGTCTAGGTAAATTAGATCCCCTGTACTACCAAAATATATGTTTTTTTCCTCAAAAAAGGAGATTTGGTTGGTCTGACACAATCTAAATTTTGTAAAGCTATGTTATATTTTATCCCAATTATCGTTAACATTAACTAGTAATCTCCTTAACTATGCTCTGTTTCAAAAATTTTTTCTAAGACCTTGCATAGTACTGAGGTCAGACTAATAGGCTTGTAGTTACCCATATCGCTTTTTTTCCCCTTTCTTGAAAGTAAAAACTATGTTAATGATTCTCCTGTCAGATGGTATAACCCCTAAGTTTACAGAATCATTAAAAATCCTTGCTAATGGACTTGCAATTTCATGTGCCAGTTCCTTTACTGTTTTTGGATGGAAATTTATCTGGGCCCCCTTATTTAGTCCTATTAAACAGTTCGAGTTTGGCTCCTACACCTTGAATGTGGTAATTTCTTTCTCCATAGCCTCATTCCTGTTAGCCACCCTATCACTATCCCTGAGCTCATCATTAGCTTAATTAAAAAGAGAAGCAAAGTATTTGTTTAGATATTCAGCCGTGCCTAGATTATCCTTAACCTCCACCCCATCCTCAAGTGTTTAGTGGTCCCACTTCTTCCTTCTTGGTTTTCTTCCTATTTATATGTCTGTAGAATCTTTTACTATTGATTTTAATTCCCTTTGCAAGTTCTAATACTGCTTGGCTTTTGGACTTTCTCACATTATCGCTACATGTTCTTGGCTCTAAGAGAGAGCTTTCACTTGCTGATCCCTCAGTTCTTCTGCTTCTTGTAGGCTTTTGCTTTCTCTTAATCATTGTCTGAGATGCTTACTTATCCAGCTTGGTCTACAACTCTTGCCTATGAATTTATTCCCCTTCCTTGTGATGCAGGCTTTAGATAGTTCCTGCAACTTTGATCTAAAGTGATTCCAAGCTTCCTCCACCTTGAAGTCCAAGAGTTCTTCAGTCCAATCCACTTCTCTTACTAATGCTTTAAATTTTTTAGTTAGCCCTTTTGAAGTCAAAGACCCTGGTCACAGATTTCACTCTAGGCATGCTCATTTTTCTCCCTGTCACCAAACCTAGCAAGTAAGGTGGGAGGCTGTAGGAGAAATGTGATCGGGGTATACAACCTAAGTCAACTGTGTAGCTCCATCCATGTGCAGTGCTGGCCACCTTATCTTTAAGTAAATGGTGGGAGGCTTCCGAGAAGGGCAAGGAGGCAGGAAGAAATTTCCCTTTGGAGAAGAGATTGGATTGTTTCTCATAGAAAGGATACCACTAATGGAGGATGTGTAGCAGAGGCTTTGCATCCAACCACTGCCTTGGCTTCCTCTCTTAGATGAGGATCCACTGACTTGAAGCATGTTTAGATCATCAAGGTGGCCCAGCCCTCCAGCGTGTGAGTCCTGCCTCTGGGATTTTGAGTCAGAATGAAATCCCAAATCTTCCACCCCAGCCTCAGTCCTTCCTTTCAGTGCCTGTCCTATTGCGTAACGATGTAGGGCCTTTTGTTCTAAGTGCCACTCAGGCACTGGACATCAAAGTATTTGGAGTTATCCAAAGAATTGTGGCACATTGTGGCAGGGATAATGTAAGGTAGCTGGAACCTGATTGAGCCGGATGCAGGGATGAGTCAGTCACTCCTGTGTTAAGCTCCAGCCAGTCCGCCAGGCAGGAGCTGAGTGGTGATTCTCAGGGTGGTAGGTCTCTCAGCCACTCAGGAGAGCCAGCAGCTCGGTCTGCCCAGCTCACTGCATGGCTGGGAACTTTCCCTGCCTGCCAGCAGTGACACTGCAGCCTGCTCCAGCCTCGCGCCTTGCTCTTGCCTCCGGCCCTAGCCTGAGTGCCACCCCACTGACCACTGGCCCTGACCATCACATATTGGTTCCTGACCCATTAAAACTCCTGAGCGGGTCTTTGACTAATGGTTGGGGGCTGATTATCCTGCACCTGCTACTGCAGGGTTTGTACATCTTACCCCTGAAGCACATGGTGCTGGAGCCAGAGACTGGACTAGTTAGTTGGACCTCAAATCTAATCCAGTTTGGAAGTTCCCATATAAACCTAACTAAGCCCTCAGTGGAGCAGCAGAAGGAAGTGGGGGAGATGAGAGCTGAAGTAAGCAGGAAGAAGTCAGGCTTTGCAGTTCATCAAGGCTGTGAGTGGGGCAGTAGCCGCCATCACACAGAGCAGTGAGTGGGGGTGACAGCTTTGTCCAAAGACCCACGTAAGCACTGCTCTGCCAACCAACCTCAAGTGTCTGTGTGGAGCAGAGAGCCTCAGTACTTATGGCAAGTTCCAAAGGAGTAGCCATGTTAGTCTAACTCAGAAGAACAAACAAGATGTCCTGTGGCACTTAAATTCTTTTTTTTTTTTATAGCATGAGCTTTCATGGGCAAAAATCTCATTTTGTCAGATGCTTGAAGATGGGGAGCTTTACATTTCCATTCTGTAAGTTCCCCATCTTCAAGTGTTGTTTGAGGTGGGATTTTCCGCCACAAAAACTCATGTGAAAAATAAATTTGTTAGTCTTTAAAAGTGCCACAGGACTCCTTGTTTGTTTTGTCAGTATTTATGAGCTTACCTGAGTCTCATGTGTAGTAAATTACTTGGAGCTTGGATCAACCTCTGCAGGAAGAAGGGCAGAGTGATCCAAGCTGGGATTTTAACATGATTATTTTAAAACTGATGTCCAGTAAGACTAGGGGGTTCAGTTAAAACCTCTCTAAAAGTGAAGATCTTTTTTAAATTGTCTTTTGATTACACCCCAGCCATTCTGATCACAAACAACCTGTGCTCTTTGCTCAGTGCTGTATGGAAAGACCTCTCTATGTACAGTGTTGATCTTCACACTAGGCCCATCTGCCAGGTCCTGGTCCCTGCAGCTCAGCTCCCTGATGGCTCCATGTTAAGAAAGCAGAAGAGAGGCTTCTTGGGCTGTATGGGCAAGGGGCTGTGAACGTGCCCAGGAATCATTTTAGCCTTCAGTGAATCTTACTCTAATCCTTTATACTCCACAGGCTGGCTGAGGCAGCTCCTCCAGAAACCCAAGCAAAGCTCCAGATCCAACACTGTCCCTAAATGGTCATCTTCGTCTTCCTCTTCCTCTTCCTCCTCCTCTGTGACAGCTGCCCCCTCTTCTGCTAGCAGTTCAAAGACCAGCCAAGGACCACTGTCCTCTCCCTCCCAGCTCAGCTGCTCAGGGAGTGCCCGCTGGGCCAAGCGCTATGATGTGTGCATCTGCCACAGCCCAGGTGACTTGGAGTTTGTCGAGGAGATGGTCTCCTATCTGGAGAACCAGCCTGAGAGCATCCGGTGCTTCCTGCAGCTGCGGGATGCCATGCCAGGGAGTGCCATCACAACAGAGCTGTGTGAGGCTGTCCAGAACAGTCACTGTTGGGTCATGGTAATAACACCCAAATTCCTTGAGGATCCCTGGTGCAAGTACCAGATGCATCAGGCATTGACAGAGGCACCGATGTCCAATGGGCGCACTATTCCTGTTCTGAAGGACCTTGACCGGCGAGACTACCCCCTGGAGCTGAGATGCCTCTATTACATCAGTGTGATGCTCAAGGAGAACAGCTTCAAGCAGATTAAAGACACCATCCTGCGCTGTAAGTAAACCGAAGGGTGCAGTCTGCTTATTTATGGGCTCTTGTAGGATGTTTGCTTTTCACTGTGCACCCACACAGCTAAACAGCCTGAAAGCTCCCTTCAATCCAACTCTGCATTTCTATAGCAGCTTCTAACAGCAAAAAGCTTCAGGAGTCATGCCTACCACCAGTGGGGTAGAACGCAGCAGCTGTATGCAACTCACAGATGCTGTACAGCATTCTGGGATGGGACATAAAGATTCCTGTGTCCCTCTGAAACTGCAAGGGATGATCTAAAGTTAAGGGGCTGAGGTTCTGTATCCCATTCTAGTGGGGTGCCATATAAGATAGCTTACTGATAGGTGTGGTACCAGTACAAAGTGCCATGTGACAACCAGCAGGTGTCCTGTAGTGACCCTAGTTTTTGTCCTGTGTCTCTCAGACCTGCAGAACCTCTGTCTAAGCACCACAAGTGGAATAGAGTGACTGGAGTCCTGAAGGTGAAGGGAGCACCTTGAGAAAGCAGATTCCAGCAGAAGAGAAACAGATCAAGAATCCACAGTGCTGTTTCCAAAGTCCCTGCTGTTGCCACCTTTGGTCTCTGTGGAGAGCAGATTCCAGACTGCCTTTGGCTAAGTTCCCTGATCTGCAAAGCACCTACAGAATTGCAGATGGGAGCTGACTACTACAAGGGTTTCTGAACAGACACATGTGTCTCGCATCAGACAGTTCTGCATCAGGAACACTAATATCAGGTGCTGCTGAGAGGACAAGCAAAATGGTTAACACCACTGGAGAGCTGGGGTTACATGTGGCTTCTGGTGATAAAGACTTGGAAGAAGCATAAGGCTTGTTCCAGATTCTACTGTACAGTAGAGGGGATGTGACTTGTATGTTGGTGACGCCAACTGGCAGTGCAGTTGAGGGCAAAGATGGCTAAATGGAGTTTACCCACTTCTCAGGTGGGAACTGTAGAGTCTAGGTTAGCTTGGTCTACCAACTGTTTTTTTTAATCACTGACTCCAAGTCGTTCTATGCATATCGAGGTTAGTGATACCGCCCTCACTTGGAGCCTGGACTGTAGTGTCAGATCCTGTGCTGCACTGCGGTGTCTGCATTGCACTGTGCCACTTAGTCTAGGCTTGCTCCTTTTCTGGGAGCTCTGTTCTGATTGTGCAGCATTGGCTCTGATGGGGGGAGCAGGCTGCAGCTGCTGAAACTCTGATTGGTCCACGGGGGGTTAGAACTGTAGCAGTCCTGGAGCCAAGTGGCCTGTCTGAGTTAAGGGGGAATGTGACATGGCCTTAAGTAGCCAGTAAGGGCTTGTTTGGGGATTTTAAGTAACTATCATGATTTTTAAAATATTCCTTTTTATTTTACTTGAGACAAGCCCTAAGAACTGACTCTGTATGGCCAATGTGTGGACAACAATTTGTCCAGATCAGTAACTGAAATACATTTGCTGTGGGGCCAGTGGAAACCACCTTCTGTGCTCAGTGCTGTTCAGCCGCTTGCTGAAATTTTGCTTTGGCCGCTCCTCTGCACTTCTTGTGCCTTATGCAGAGAGGCCAAAGTGTGTTATGCGGATTTTCCACTGCATCCTTCACCAGAACCTGCTCCTTAGCACTGATTAAGTGCAGGGCTAGGTAAACATACTCTGCACTGCCACCACTCTTAGAAACTGAAGAGTCTCATCTGCAGATGTTCATTAATTACAGGACAGCAGATATCCTGCCTCTAAAGCACATATATGTCTCCTCCTTACCAAAGTACTCGAGCATCTTCTCGCAACACCTCTCTGGGGTGTGGCAGTGCTGTTATTTCCAAGCTGAGGGACAGAAAGGCCCTTGACTTGCTTGTTGGGGATCACACAGGCACTCCGTGTCAGCACTAGCTTTTGAAGCTGGGTCTCCATGGCCTAAGCTAGTGCCTTAACTGCTGTAGCATCCTTTCCTCTCATAGCCAGCTAAATCTTTATGACCTTCCAGAAGCTAGTTTGGAGCTGGTCCAACACGTGCTTCCTGTGTTAAATTCCTCCAAGCCTAAGGAGCATGTGAACTGACATGAAGTTTCCCCTTTGGTGCTGTTGCAGTTACAGAAGAAAGAGCTATACAGGCTTTGTTTTGGTATTTTGGCTATAATGTCATTACTTTTTTACAACTGTAATTTAAACTTTTGTACAAATGAATGCAGAAAAGCTTTTTTTCTTCTTCTCGTGGCTCTAAGAGTGGTGAAAGTAGCTAAATTGAAAGCTTACTGAACTATTTTAGCCTTTGGACTGCTCCCATATTGTAAGCTGGTTTTCTTGTTCTCCCCTTTCCACCTGTCCCTCCTCCATACACACTCTTTGGCTCAGATGAGAAAGGACTCTGCCTTGAGAGAGAAGTTGTTGGGGATTGTTTTTAGTCTCTGATTTTGATATATATATACACACAAACTTGTAACAAACATGGGCCTCTGGGTAGTGGGGGAGGGAGCCAGGCTTGGGCCCCCCTCCCCCCAGGGACTCCAGGTTGTGGTGAAGTGTACCCCTCCCCTCACCCAAATAGGGGCATGGGTAGTGTGTCCCTTGGTTTTTACTGGTTGAGTTGTAACTGAGGAAAGTTGGAAGAGTCATAGAATCATAGAATCCTAGGGTTGGAAGGGACCTCATAGGTCATCTAGTCCAACCCCCTGCCAGAGGCAGGACCACTCCCACTAAACCATCCCAGTCATGGTTTTGTCCAGCCGGGCCTTAAACACCTCCAAAGATGGAGACTCCACCACCTCCCTTGGCAGCTCATTCCAATGCTTCACCACTCGCCTAGTAAAAAAGTTTTTTCTAATATCCAGCCTCGACCTCCCTAACCGCAACTTGAGACCATTGCTCCTCGTTCTGTCCTCTGTTACTACCGAGAACAGTCGAGCTCCCTCTTCCTTAGAGCATCCCTTCAAGTAGTTGAAGGTTGCTATCAAATCCCCCCTCAATCTTCTCGTCTGCAGACTAAATAAGCCTAATGCTTTCAGTCTTTCCTCATAGGGCTTGTGCTCCATCCCTTTAATCATTTTGGTTGCCCTCCTCTGAACTCTCTCTAGCATGTCCCTGTCCTTTTTGTAGTGGGGAGCCCGAAATTGAACACAGTCCATGTTAGTCTGTTAAGATCCTTAGAACAAAAGATGTGGGCTCCTAATTTTCTTTTTAATAGAACCCATCTTTTCAAAAGTTTTTTTTTTCACTAACAGATCTAAATGTGCAATGCTGTAACAGTGAGGATATGTGGTGTTTTACATGCCTAGTGATGGCGTGCCCCTGAAACAGGGATTTAACAGCTCAACTTTAACTATAGACAAGTAACTGACACCTGAGTTAGGGTCAGGGAAGGGTGGTCAGCACTACTTGGAAAGTTCAGGTAGCCTTTCTCTATAGCAAGGGCCTAGGTTATGGTATTGAAGTGTATGAACTGCTTGTAGCTAATGGCAGAAAATCTGTTTAAACAGATCTGCTGTAACCCTAATCAAGCTTAAGAAAGGTTAGCACACTAAGCAACATCTAGGGTTCCCAGTACTTCGTAGTGGCTGGTAACTGACACCAAAGCCTGGCTCTGCCTCTTCCCCCTAAAGTTCTGCCTCACATGCTATACAGCTGCTCTTGCTTACTTCTTTCCTTCTGTTTAGGATTGATACAGTCCAAAAAAATGGTAGGGCACCTGGACACCCAAGGAGAAACCCAGACTGTCCTGGTGTGATTGCGAAAGTGGCAACCCAGTAACATCCCGGGCAGGGCTGGCCCAAGGTTTTTGGCAGCCTAGGCAACAGTGAGTTTGCCCCCTGCCCCCCAGTGGCCCTGGGATGTGCAGGCCAGGTGGTGTGCCCCCCCCCATCCCGGCTGAGCAGTGGGCAGGCTGGCCGAGGGGCACAGGCTAGGTGGTGGGCCAGGCTCAGAAGCCCGTGTACACCCTCCCTCCAATGTTCCCTCTAAGCTGCTCATGCAGCTGAGCAAGTTCCCTGCTGGTTCCCCAACTCCCACTGGGCCCCTTCCCTGCTGCCTGCCAGCTCCCCCAGTGAATCCAACATCTTGCCCAGCTGCATCATCAGCTTTGAGGGAACACTGACTGTAAATAAGGATAAAGCAAGAAAATAGAATTAGATTAGAAATATCTTTCTTTTCTACTCTCCAAATTCACTGGAAGCCTGAGAGGCAGATTTAGTGCTTGGGTTCTTGTCACACACTGTCAGGGGTCTCAAACATGTGGCCCTTAAAGCTATTTCCTGCAGCCCGCAATGACACCATTGTTACCAGTATTTGCAATATCACTGCACGAAAAGGCTTTAGTGGTACAGCTATTGGGGTAGTGTACTAGTCCTCACGTGGCCATTGTGGTGATTTGAGTTTTGAGACCCCTGCACTATGTCAAACATTAGCCAAATAAAAACTGGCATACAGTTTAGTCAGAGTTAAACATACTTCTTAATTAAGAATTCATCCTGATCCTATGACTTAACCCTTCCTGAAATTGTAGAGCCTTTTATCAACAGAGAACTTATTGACATCCCTGTCTTTACTGTACACAGTTATTAATCTTGCTGCCCATATGACCAGTTTAGCAGAGGCTGGAAATTCAAGCTGCCACTTACTGGAGCAAGTAGTTTCCTTTCTTTTTCTGACAAAGCCCATAATAGACTATGCAAAAGGAGGGGTACAATTGTGTAGTGTTGTGAATGCCAAGGGAAAAATAGACTGAAAGATCAGAATTTCTGGATATGTTTTTCTGCTGTGTTGCTACTAATTTATTGCAATGGATTCTGCTTACAACCCTACATAGAGAATATTGTTGCATTTTGTGAAGTTACATTGAGCCAGACTGTTTACACATAACAATCTATCATGAAAAAAATGAAGATGCATTCACACGAACTTAAGAATGATACGCATTCTGTGTATTCACATTATGGTGCTCATCTATTTCAGGAATGAAGAAGTTTTAAAAACTCCGTTAGGTGAAATATAACATCCTTTCAAGATCCAAAGAGGCAGCTGTGATAGTCTAGTTCAGTAAAACAAAGAAGGATCGTGTGGCACTTTAAGACTAATAATTATATTTATTGCATGAGCTTTTGTGGGAGAAAATTCAGTTCATCCAATGCTTTGAAGATCAAGGAATTTAGAAAGTAAGTGATGAAGTTAGATTTTCTCCCACAGAAGCTCATGCAATACAATATATTTATTTACATTTATACTATACTTATAGCCTTTAAGTGCCATGAGACTCCTTCTTCGTTATACAACATACTGGGTGCAAACTGAGTTGCTATGCTGGCATCGCTTAGTGCTTGCGTTAGTGGCTTTCTGTGTGTGTGTGTCTGTTTGTCTGTCTGGGGTTGTGTGTGTGTCTGGGGGTGGATATGGGGGGGGGCACCTGTTCTGGAGGTTTCTGAGGTCAGCAAATTACACTTTAACCCCTGCAGCAGGGCTAGTTTACCCAACCCCTGGCCAAGAGCCTTCTGTGTCTATCTGCTGGTTTCTTTAACTGAACCCCAGTCAGGCTCCTTCCCCACCCTCTTCCCCGAGTCCTGGGTGCCTTCCCAGCTTACCACCACCCTTTCCCCCACTCCGACTCCGCTTCCTGCTTGCCTGCCCCCCATCCGCGCGCCGCCTGCCCTGCTGCTCCCGGGCCACAGGCTGCTGCTGCCGCCAGCATGATCAGGGTGGGAAATTTTAAACTGCCCTAGCCTGATGCAGCTCCCTGCCAGTCAGAAGACTGTGTCTTCCAGCTGGCTAGGGTCCATGGCTGCTGGCTGTGCACTGCCCGCAGTGATTTGTGTGCCGGTGAGTGAGTGTTGCTGTGCGATCATGCAGCTTACAGGGACTGTTGCCTCCCTCCCACTCCTCCTAGTCCCCCCTACCCTTTCCCTATGAGCCACCCCTCCCCCCACACTTAACTGCTGGTGGGAGGGGAGGATGTCCCACCTTGCTCTACTCTGGGCTACATTCCTGTGTGCAGTAGGGTGGGAAATTTAAATAGCCTGGCAGCCCCTGACACCCCTTAATGTTTGGTGCCCTAGGCCAGTGTTTCCCCACATTTTCTCTGCTGTGGCACACCTTGCTACCTTTAATTAATTTGAGGTACACCACTGTTTAGTTTCCAAATGAACTCATGAATATTCATGAGCCACTCCAGAGCTCTTTGAGCAGCTTTTCAAAAAATTTTGTGGCACCCCTGCTCAGGTCTGATGGCACACTGGTTGGGAAACACCGCCCTAGGCAACTGCTGAGGTTGTTTCTATGGTAGGAATGGCCCTGATCCTGGGACTGGTCAGTGAAATACTGCACCACCCTCTCTGCTCCTAAGGCATCAGTGTGGCACTGTCACCCGGACCCATGGGAGCCTGCCTCCAAAAGCCTGGCAGCAGGGATTTCCCTAACACCCCACCTACACCCCCCCGCCCCAAGTTGTCAGCTAGTAACAGTGTTATGCTTAGAGCCCTGCAAATCCACGGATATCCGTGGACCATTTCTTGTGGCTGCAGATCGGATACAGATACACATATTTTTACCTGCACAGAGCTAGAACTCTGCAAATATGCAGATATCTGCATTATATCCGCATCCACGGATACAACACATATCTGTGGGTCATTTCTTGCGGATGCAGGTTGGATACAGATCCATCTATTTGTATCTGTGCAGGGCTCTACCTCTACTAATTTAGTGAGCACCCCCTCTCCTCCAGTTTTTAAGTCCTGGGGAAGCTGCTGCCTGGCAGGGTGTGAACCTTCTTTTCAGGGTGGGGTGGTTCAAGCTGTCTCCCCATGCATGCACTGGAAAGAGGCCAGGCCATGCACTTTCTGGTCATCGTCTTTGGCTGCCCTTCTCTGCTATGCCCAAGCATGGGCCCTCGCTGCTCAGCCTCTACCACGCTTTTGCCTTCCCCCCCCCCCCGGGGCAGTGAATGGAATCATCCAGCCCCCCCTGCTCCTCTTCCCCAGTGGTTCCCCCCAGTAGCAGCCCGCGCTCAGCAGGCGGAGCCTTCCGCAGAAGAGCCTGGAGGACCGAAGTGCCCTCTCGCTTCTTCTCCCTCTCGTTAGCGCGGTTCGCGCGCGCTGACGCCAGGCGGTGATGGCAGAGGCACTCGGCGCCAAGAGGAAGCGGGAGGGGGAGGAGGAGACGCCCGAGCCAGCGGGCGACGCTGGCGGCTCCTTCCCGTTGGCCGAGCTCTGCGTGCGCCGCGTGCTCAGGGAGTCTGCGCGGGACAAGACCATCTTCCTGCACGGGCAGGTGCTGCGGGCCGTACCAACTACTGCTATGGCCGCGGGGCGCGGCACGGGGGGCGGGGTCAGGCTGAGGGGGTGGGGCTATTGGGGCGGGCAGTACCACGGTGCTCGGCGGGGGGATTAGCAAGAATCGGACCCCGCGCGCTGGTGGGGCGCGCCCACCTGTGCTCTGTTGTCTCCCCTGTGAGATGCCCTGTTGGTTCTTTCTTTCCTGAATCCTGCCATGCCAGCTGGGAAAAGGGCGCCATCTTCTGTGGTTTCCCTCCTTTCTCTGCCCTGTTGTGGGGTCCCTCTGGCTGCCTGCCCAGCCTGTGTTTTGGGAGCCAAGGAGTCCTGTGGCACATCTAAAGACTAAGAAATTTATTTATTGCATGAGCTTTTCATGGAGAGAATCCTGCCTTGTTAGACACTTGAAGATGGGGCACTTACAGAATGGGATCAAAATAAACGCAGAGAAGTGTAAGTCATAGGATCGGATCAGACTGTAACAACAAATCAATCGGTGGGTTACTTACCAGTTTAAAAAAACAAGGAGTCGTGCGGCACTTAAAGACTAATAGATTTATTTTTCGCATGAGCTTTCGTTGGGGAAAAATCCCACTTCATCAGATGCTTCGAAGATGGGTGAACTTATAGTAACCGTCCTTCAAGATGGGCTGCTCGGATACATTCAGAAATAGGTGTCTTTGTGTCGGAACGCTGGATTGTTAAGAACTTTTTGCCCTAGCCTGTCAGCAAAAGGCAGGCGGCTATATATGTGGCCACCACCTGGCCCCACCCCAGTTCCTAGGAGTCACCAACTCCAAAAGCGGGGATGGGGGGAGGGCTCTGAATGAATCCAAGTAGCCCATCTTGAAGGACGGTTACTGGTAAGTAACCCATCTTCTTCCACCGCTGCTCAGATACATTCAGAAACAGATTACTGCTACCCATGCTGAAGGATGGTGAGTGGAGCTGGCTCTTCCGCCTTCAGCACAGCATAACTCCGACATGAGTAACTGTTCAGCAAGCAGGTCCTCAAGGGTCTAAGAAATTGACTTAAGGACCTTCATCTTAGCAAGGGTAGCCTGGAGATGTACGACATACCCCAGTGGAGAGAAGTAGTCCCGGAATGCTCAAGCACCGATTGGTGTGCATGGCCATGACGGCTTGAGGTCACCTTACACGTAAGAGGTACCAACACATCATGGCTATGGCTAAGGAATGTGTCTCTAATCACTCCTCCTGAGGGGTATTGGCAGACACCATGTGGAGACCAGAAGATTTAGTGTTCTGGGAGGGACACATGCTGGCATAATTCCTATGGGGGAGTTCTTGAGGCCCAAAACTTGCTGGGCTGGCAGTGGTGGTTATGAGCACTGCAGAAAAACCAGAGGAGGAGAACTAGATTGTCTTTCCCTCAGTCCAGTATTGTAAGGCCCATGCAGGTCCTGGGGCTAGGCCAGGGACTTGAGATGGCTGCGGCCCTCCCGGCCCTGCTTGCAGTGACACCCTCGACAGAGAACATCGGGTACATGAATCTGGCGCACTCGGTATCCAGCAGGAGAGGTGGGTTACCAAGAGCGGGAGGGAAGAATCTAGAGGAGTTACTTCGATCTAGTTCAAAGAAACGGTCAGGACATTGATGGCAACAGCAGACAACTCCATGGGCACACTCATAAGTGAGGCAGTGGGACCAGGATGGAGGGGCCAGATGCCTGGCCCATCTTGTGGTACTAGATAAGAGGAATATAGGTGGGGCATTCTATGGGCCTGAAAGCTGTAATCAGGTCTCTGTGAACTTACCGATAGCACCGTGACAGTCCCCTTGGGTGGGGTGTCAGAATCCATATCCTTGCAAGAGACAAGGAAGTGGTATTACTGCTACCTATGCTCTTCCCCCTTCTTCTTTTTAAATTCAGCAGCTGGAAGGGAGCCGCAGGAATGTTGAGGCAAGGAGTTGGACATGGTAAGGCTACGGCTTGGTGCTGGGCTCGTGAGCACGATAGGCCCAGATAGTAGTACCCGCGGCCTACGGAGCCACTCACTTTGGCCTACATGGCCTTGAACTGTTGGGGAGGACCATCCTGAAATGGGACCGAACTTAGCTAATGCTGCACAGGGGTGCGCATCAGGATTGAGACGCCCTTCAGGAAGGGCCCTGGGTAAGAGTCGGGATGTACAGAGGAGGAGATAGGCTCCTCCAAAGGGAGCGGAGTGAGGGTATGTCACCCCAATGGGGTACCTCCAGCCGCCTCTTCTTTAAGACGCTTATGGTATATCTGAAGTGTGCTCTATGAGTATGCTAACAATGGTATTAGATCTTACTGGGAATGTGAACTCTATTAAGGGTCAGCCAGTTCCCGAATTCTGGTCATTGAGAGGAATTTCAGGATGGATGTAGGGTGGGCGTTGTCAAGTGTGAAACCCTGTAACAAACACTTAGGACGCAAGTATGTTATTCTAAGACGTGCCTACTAAGGCTAGGAGAGCCTTGGGTCATAATGGGAAGGGAGGAATTGAACCCACGAGACTCCTGATTGAGAGTCTCCGGGAGCTAGGCCTGGATAACAACAGTGCTACAGCCGTCCCCTGGGGGGATGAGCTATTTGAGAGACACCCGTGGAGGAAACCCTGGGAGGCGAAGATTGGCCCCAGGGGAATATCCGTCTGTCGGTGTGGTTTCCGAACCATCACAGAGGGAGCGAGCGGTGACTATGAGCGTAATGAGGGACGAAGGAATGAGCTTCCCTGCCTTTGACTGAATGGCGAAGGGAGAGATCTGGATGGCTTCATCACTATTATCAGATTATTTCCTCTGGTTCTCCAAGACCTGAGGGTTTCCCGATTGGGATATCAGAGAACGGCCACCTTAGGGATAGAGAGAGAAAAGTGGCCTCGGTCCCCTCTGTGAGGGGTAAGACCCCGTGTACGGGGGTTCTGACATGAGGGCATGTCCTGGGTAGTGGTGATTGAGGCCCAGGTTGGGAGATTCCCAGGGGAAAGGTTCACCATTCACATGGTTGCCCCCCTTTTTATCTATCTATCTATCTATCTATCTATCTATCTATCTATCTATCTATCTATATTTTTTTTTTGAAAGATGGTAGAAGAACGGTTGGGGGCCCCGTTTTTACGACCTCTCTCAAGAGCATTCACCTAAGCCGAGAAACAGCCAGAAGTAGTGAGTACTGGAGGGTTCATATCTCATGAGAACCACGAGTGAGTTGGCCAACACTTGCATCTAATGGCCAGGTCCCGACGTTTGCATCCGGTACTTGGCAGGCAGGAGCGAATTACCTGCTCCATGGGGTCAGGGTGGGTTTGGGTGCTTTGAGTTGGAAGCGTATGCCCACAACCCTACTGAGGGTCGATTGGGTTGGAGCAATGATTAAACAGCAGCTAGTCTTGCTGGTGGTAAGGGAAGGATGGACAAGGCGGTGAGCTCATTCATACTGTGGGTAGAGGGGCGGGATCCAATAGAGGGTTTTCCGACTATCAGCCTAGGGAGGCAGAACGGTAGGGCCTCATCCACAGGGAAGCGTGCAGGAGGGTAGCTCCTGGTACAAGAATGAACCCACAAGGGGAAGGCTTCGCTTGGTTTGGGTGGGGAACAGTGGGGTTATACACTCTTCGATGTTGGGAGTGTGTTCCATGAACGCCATATGCGTCCCACAGGGGGTAATCGAGTTACCTCCCAAGGAAGTGGAGAGGGGGAAGGGGGGCTTTTCCCCTTGGCGGTGTGTGGTATACAGAGGCGTGATAGCCTCTTGGGGGCCAGAACTGCTGGCTATCAGTTGCCTGTATGGGTTCAGACGGCAGGCTTCCATTCTGCCCTCCGCAGTAGGCGAGGAGGGTTGGGTAGTGAGAGGGTTGAGTCTTCTCAGGAGTTGACGCATTAGGGTCAGATGAAGGGATGTGAGTATGGGTTATACCCTAGTCCTACCTGAAGGGAAGGAGGCTGCCTCGCCTGTGAACTGCCCATTCTCACCAGGAAGGAGAGAGGGAGAAGGGCTATCTGTCATTTCTGAGAGGGCGAGTCCAAAAACGGTGGGCACTCTGCCGCTGTTTGGAGAGGATGATTGACGATGATATTGGTGATTATAACCAATAATGCTGACTAACAGGTCGAGAGCTCTCTCGGGGTTGCCCAGGAGAGGGGCCTTGCCCAGAGAGTCCCCCAAGTGGGATTTGAACTGAAGTTGTGGTGGTGAGGACCAAGTCCCCACCAGTAACTGCTAAGGAGCGGGGCTTACTATCAAGCCTTATGGGACTGGAGGGCATGGAAGAGGCCCCACCTGGAGGAGAAATATTTCAATTCTCCCCTGGGGTCGCGGGCAGTACCCAGAACGGCCCAGGTCTCCTCTGGTAAGAGGGCGTCACCTCCGAAAGGCAGTTTGAGGGCCACCTGTTGTGAGGTTGCGTGGCGCAGGATTATGGCCGAGGCCATAATGCAGGCCATGGTATCCACCGCGTCCCAGGCTGAAAGTGTTGAGAGAAAAGCTCGTTCTCTGCTCTGGTCAATGATGGAGCCGGACAACAGGAGGAAGAATCACCAGTTTATTGACACTCAGAGCTACTGAGTGCGGCCGGCCCTGAAGGACTGGTGCTAAAAGGGTTTTATACCCAGGTACAACAACTTAATTCAAGGAAATCTAAAAATGGTTAATATATTCAAGGTAAACAAGATTAATACATTTATTAGTACCATATAGGGATAGTTTTCATACATATTCATATAAGATAGGAGAATTAGTAAAGAAGGTTGGGCTGGTTCCTCAGAGCCTGGGAATGTAATAAAGAGGAGAAATTGTTGATTAATAGGTGACCTCGAGACTGGTGCAGTTTCCCTAATCTTCTGCTTATAGACTGTTCAAGGATGAGAGGGGCTCTATACTTTTGTTAGTCAGGCTAGAGGTTGAAATAATATTAAGGGAACAGTGCTAAGATGGAGTCACTTATGCTCACAAGTTTGTGGTCTCATACAAATCTCATAACAAAAGGAGGAGGTCCTAGGAAGCTATTTACCTTTCTCCAGGAAGGCGTCATACTCTTCCCTTGGCTCTAGTGGGAGTAGATGTCTAAATTTGTGTATTGACTCCCACACATCCAACATATATCTACTAGTCAGGGCCTGTTTGTTTGCCACCTGCAACTGGAAGGCTGAGGAGGAGCAAACTTTGCAGCCCAATAACTTGAGCTCCTTGGCGTCCTTCGATGTTGGGAGGGAATTGTGGGGGGGTCTGTCCCAGCCCTAAGGCCACCTCCACCACCGTATGAGGTGGGACTGGGTCTTGGGTAAGTGAGGGGAGCTCCAGCCCCGGGACTCTGTACTTGAGTCCCACTGTATCGGAAACCGGGGAGATGGAATTTGGGTTCTGCCAGTGGGAGGAGGCCAAGTCCCAAATGCTAGGGTAGAGGGGTATTGTAACTGGTTCCACCAATGAGAACACTGGCCTGAATAAGGTGTTGGAGAGTGTTTCAGAGGATTGAACCTCCATGCCCGTGTGGGGTGAGACACGGTGCAGAGGATCAAAGTGTGCTGATAAGTAGCCCATATCAGAGCATGGCACCGGGTTCAGTGCTCTTACCAGTGCTGAGTGGGCCGGTGCCAGCGAAGTTAGAGGGGCCCCTTGAGGGCACCATTCCTGGGGGCGGTACCAAAAAGGTGACAGAGCTGAGAGCCGGTGCTGAAGCCATTTGGAGCCCCTTGAATCCCCTTCCCCTGGGCTGGGACAGGGAGAAGCCTCTCGGGACTCAGGGTGGCACCAGGGACGGCAGAGTGATATGGTGCCACAGGGATGGCTGCACGGTACTGGGACTCACAGTGGGCTCTGGTGTTTGGGGGCCCAGGGCTGGTAATGGGGAAGGCAACCAGTGCCATATACGTGGCACCCAGGCCTTTGAAAGGAAGGCTGGCTTACCCTCTTCTAGGTGGGTGTAAGCAACAGGAGGAGCACTCTTGCTGCCTCCAGGGTTGTCAGGATCGGTACCGAGGTTGACTGGTCCCGGGGGAGCCCCTTGTTGAAGAGGCAGGACTGTGTCGGTGCTGTGGTACTGAGATCGGTACCGAGCTGGTCCTGCATCACCCTTCGGGCTGGTGCTGTGCGGCGGGCTCTGGCGCCAAACTGGCATGCAGTGCTGCAGGAGACTCTGAAGCCTTGGGGGAGGAGTGCTGGGCCTGCTCGGAGGCCAGGGCACGGCGCTTTTGCTCTGTGTCCTTGATTGTCCTCGGTTTAAAGGACAGATAGATGGACCACGCGGTGACCATTTGGCTTTCGCCCAGGCACTGGAGGCACTTCTTGTGGGGATCGTTCCGTGGGAAGGCCTTGCCACACTCGGCACAGGGCTTAAACCCTGGCATTGCGGACAACGTCGGAGCACAGTGTTCTGGCCCAGAAAGGGAGACCTTCTTTTGCAGGACTAAGTCCACAAATAGGTTCTCCCAGTCGGGCGAAAGGCTCATACAGCAACGACAGACAGGCTGCTTGAGAAGCAAGGAGCGGGCAGTTCCACAACTAACACTAAGGCAAAAGAAATGAAACTGGGGAGAGGCCAGGCAGCAGCCACGTATATAGCCACAGGGTGGTGTGGGGGGACGGTGGCCGCACGCCCTTTTCTGACAGGCATGGGCAAAAAGTTCTGACCAATCCGGCGCTCTGGCATGGAGATACCTATTTCTAAATGTATTTGAGCAGCACTCAAAGGAGTTGTTAGGATTCAAACAGTGGAGTACAGCAGTGGTTGTCAAACTTTTCCTTGGGACCCAGTTGAAAAAAAATCACTTATGCCCGTGACCCAACAGTTACATCTTTGAGCAGTTCATTCCAGTCTTTCAGTGGCAGCAGCAGGGGTTGCTACGACCCACTGCCTGAGGTTCTGCTACTCAGTACTGGGTCCCAATCCTAAATTTGAGAACCACTGGAGTACTGCAACTAGCAGGGCGGGGGGAGCAAAAATACCTGTTTTAAGGGGAAAAGAACCCATAATCCATATTCAGCCCTGATTTCACAGAATCAGATTTGCATATGAATTTAAATTCTACTATTTCTGTTTGAAGCTTCAATTTGTTATCTATTTGTTTGAGCGCAGCTAGAGTTGAGGGACTAGGGGACCTGGCTGCATTCCCCAGCCCCCCGTAGGGGGGAGGATCCTGACCAACTGAGCTATGTTTCAAGGTGTCAGACACTGTGCCAGGGTTCAACAGGATCAGATAAAATGGTGGATTACTTACCAGTAATGGTCCTTCTTTGAGATGGGCTGCTCACATACATTCAGTTATAGATAGCTCAGAAAGTCTCCAGCCTTAGTCTGTCAGGTCAGGGCATGCGGCCAATGCCCCCTCTATGCCACAGCTGTATTGGTGACCGTGACCATGACCCTCCCAGTCCTATATACCTTCACCACCTCCATTAGCGGGGACAGTGGGAGGGGCCTGAACGTATGTGAGGAGCCCATCTCGAAGAAGGACGATTACTGGTAAGTAACCCACCGTTCTCCTTCGAGTGCTGCTCACATCATTCACTTATAGGTGACTGCTAGCTGTACCTTTGGATGGTGGGAGGAGTTACAGTTTACCCACATTGAGTACAGCTCTGCCCAGAGTGGCGTCATCTCTAGCCTGTTGGGTGATAGCGTAGTGCGTCATGAAGGTATGAATCAATGACCACGTAGCAGCCCTGCAGATCTCTTGAAGCAGGACCTTAGCAAGGAAGGCCATAGAAGATGCTTGGGCCCTGGTAGAGTGGGTTCTAACAGTCCCAGGAAGGGGTGTGTTCGACCTTCTGTAGCAGTCTTTAATATGTTTGGCGCCTGCCACAAACAGTTGGGGGGTCTTGCAGGATGGTCAGGTGCACTCAGTGTAAGCTAAGAGCACTCTCCTTACATCCAGTGTGTGCCCCTTCTTCTGGTTCTGTGTAACCTGGGGATCCGAGTAGAAAACTGGCAAGCACGTTTCCTGGTTAAGGTGGAAGGGGGTGGCCACCTTGGGAAGGAAGGATGGATGGTCATGCAAAACCACTTTATCCAGGGAGAACCTCATGTACGAGGATTCTGAGGAAAGGTCTTTCAACTCTGAAATCCTTCTAGCAGAGGTGATGGCTACTAAAAAGGCCACCTTCCAGGATAGAACCAACAAGGTGGCTGAGTCCAAAGGCTCATGGGGGGCTCTGTCAATGCCTGGAAGACGACATTCAAGTCCCATGGCAGGATGAGCTTACGGGGTTGAGAAAAAAGTGTTTTGACCCCTTTCAGGAATCTCATGGAGGTAGGATGGGAGAAGACTGGTTTCCCATCCACTGTCTTGTGTGGGCTGAGATTGCCGCTAGGTGGACTCTCAATGAGGAAGGAGAGAGGCCTTTTCTCTGAGGTCCAGCATGTAGTCAAGGATCAAGGATATCGGAGCTGATATGGGGTCTAAATCCTTGTCCACGGCCCAAATGGAGAATCGCCTCCAGTTGACTGTGTATGTGGACCTGGTGGATGGTCTTCTGCTACCAACCATGACCTTCTTAACCCTTTCTGAGCAGATCTTCTGCTGCTCGCTGAGCCATAGAGCATCCAGGCTGTCAAGTGTAGGCAGCCCGTGTCTGGGTGCCGGAGGTGCCCCAAGTCCTGAGTCAGGAGGTCCACCCACTGAGGCGGAGTAGGGTTTTTATGGACTTGTCCCATAGGAGCGGGAACCAGTGTTGTCTGGGCCAGTCTGGACCTATTAGCATTACGTTTGCTCCGTCCCTGACAATTTTCAAGAGGACAGTCTGTATCAGGGGAATAGGTGGGAAGGCATACATCAGGGCTCCTCACCAGTTGATGAGGAAGGCGTCGGTGAGGAACCCCTCCTCTCAGCCTCTGAGGGAACAGAACTAGGGACACTGCGGTTCTGTCGTGTCACAAACAGATCTATCTGTGAGGGACTCCATCTGTCTGCCAGGAGGGTGAACACCCTGTTGTGAAGGGACCACTCATGGTTTGCTAGCAGCTTCCTGCTTAGCGAGTCTGCTAACCCGTTGTCCACTCCCAGTAGGTGGGAGGCCTCTGGGGTGAAGTTGTGGCGTACAGCTAATTCCCAAAGTTTGCACGCCTCCTCGCAAAGTGGTGTGGAGTGCACCCCTCCTTGCTGGTTTGTGTAGAACACTGCCGTTGTGTTGTCTGTGACGATTTGGACCGACTTGCCCTATATCCTGTCTAGGAACATTATGCAAGCTAGTCTGATGGCGCTTAGTTCTTTCACGTTTATTTGGAGAGGGGTGTCCATCCGGGACCCATGCCCTTGGATGGAGAATCCCCCAGAAATGTGGGACCCCCACCCTGTGTTGGAGGCGTCTGTTATCAGGGTCACTGAGGGCCTGAGGTCTCTGAAGGGGGTGCCCCCACGGCAAACGGGGGGTCCCTCCAAACCTGCAGTGTTGTCAGAGTGTCCTGGGGGATGGACAGTACCTTGTTTAGGGAGTCCCACCATATGTGGAACACCTTGGAGAGCCAGATCTGGAAGGGCCTCATCCTCAGGCACGCCGTTGGGATCACTGAAGTGGAGGCTGCCATGTGGCCAAGGAGCTGCAAGCATTGGTGGTCCGTGGTGATGGGGGACATTTGCAGCTCTGTGATGATGGTGTAAATGGACTGAAATCTGGAGGGGGGTAGGAATGCTGATTCCCTGCGGGCGTCTAGACGCACCCCTATAAACTCTATGTCCTGGGAAGAGCAGAGCTTTGACTTTTCTTGGTTTATGCAAATACCCAGGTAGTGGCAGAGCTTCACCACCACTCTTACATGGAGCTTTACTTGGTGACTCGATTTCCTGACTATTAACCAGTCATCTAGGTAGGGGTAGATTCTTATACCCCGCCTGCAGAGGAAAGCCACAATGGGTGCCATGCACTTTGTGAACACCCTGGTGGCTAATGAGAGCCCGAATGGGAGGGAGGTGAACTGAAAGTGATTGTTCACCACCCTGAATCTTAGAAATCACCTGTGGCGGGGCCGTATGGCTATATGAAAGTAAGCATCTTTTAGGTTGAGGGCCACGAACCAATCCCTGGGAGACAGATACGGAAGGATCTGTGAGAGGAAAACCATGTGGAACTTTATTTTCCGTATGTGTTTGTTTAAAGCCCTGAGGTCTAGGATGGGCTGGAGGTCCTCGTTGGGTTTCAGGACCAGGAAATATCGGGAGTAAAACCCCTTTCCCCACTTCCCCCTGGGAACTTTTTTCTATGGCCCTGAGGGAGAGGAGTTTCCTGCATTCGATCTCGAGAATGTGGGACAGTTTCTGGTTTCTGAGGGTTGGACGAGGGGGCAGTTTTCTCTCCTGAGCAATTGAGAGAAACTGGATACAATACCCCCTGCGATGGTCTCGAGAACCCACTGGTTGGAGGTGATGTTGGCCCAGTGCTGTTTGAAGCGGTGTAGGTGGTTGGACACTGGAGGGGTCAAAAGTTCATTGCCCTTGTGGTAACCATCAAAAATGCTGCTTCTTCCCCAAAGGGTGTTTGGGGCCCTGCCCGCGTCTGCCTGCTTGTGGAGCGTGGGGTTTGTCGCTCTTCCCCTGATGGGCCTCTTCCTTGTCTATGTCACCGAGATGCTGCTGAGGAAAAACGAGGGACCTCGGGAATGAGTTGTGCAGTTGGATTTGTTGTTTTAGCTGCTGAAGCTGTTGTTGGAGGAATTGATGAGGCTTTAGGGAGCACCTATAGGGTTGCGGGGTGTAGATCCCCAGCAGCCGGAAAATAGCTCTCAAGTCTTTCATGCCATGGAGCTTTGCGTCTGTTGACTCAGCGAAGAGGTTAAGGCCCTCAAAAGGAAGGTCCTGGATGGTGATTTGTAGCTGAGGAGGTAGGCCTGAGCCCTGCAGCCGGGCCGAACATCGCATTACTACGGCCAATGCCATCACGTGAGCAGTTGTGTCTACAGCATCCCAGATGGTCATGAGGGCATCAGAAGAGGCCATTTCCCCTTCCTCGAGCATCGTGTCAAAATCCCTAAGGTGATCCTTTGGGATAATGTTACGGAAGTCCTACATAGCATTTCAAAGGTTAAAAATATACCTTGTCATAAGGGCTGAATGGTTAGCGATGCGAAGTTGAAGGGCTGCTGTGAAGTAGGCTTTTCTGCCAAGGGGGTCAAGTTTTCTAGCCTCCTTATTTTTGAGGGTAGACCCTGGCTGCCCCTGCCTTTCTTTTTGGTTCACAGCATCAACAACCGACGAACCCAGGTAGGATGCTGGAAGAGGAAAGAAAATTTGTCCTGTGGAACATGGTACTTTCAATCAGCAACCCTTGAAACCGGCAGGATCGAGGATGGGGTTTGCCAGCATGCCTTGATGATACTGATACCCCTTCATGAAGTGGGACCAATACCTTTGTGGGTGGGGCCCTGCGGCCGATGTCGAATAGGAGATTAATTACCTCCTGCACGACCCCGAGTTCCAGGTTCAAGTTTGCTGCCATACGGTGCAGCAACTCCTGGTGGGCCAGAGAGTCTTCACTATGATCCAACAGTCTCTCAAAAGTATAGTCATCAGGCGAGGAAGAAGACCAGCCCCGGGAACCACTATGATGTGTGGAGTCTGGATTGGGCTCATCCTTAGAAAAGTCCGAGTCCAAGGAGTACACAGGAGACTGGTCTGGGCGGCGCCATGAGGTTGAGTTATCCTCAGCCGCCATGTCCAGCCAATCGTGAGACCATTCATTGAAAAAAGCCCCAGTATCTTGGAGACATGGAAAGGAACGGCCTCGACTAGGTTGCACCAAAGGGAGGGATCCCCTGATGTTGACGGTGCCGGTGAGCGCTTCCTGCGCCAGGGCGTAGGTGAGGGAGAATGTTTGTGGCGCCGTTTACCCAAATGATTTCCAGTTTTTCTTACCATCTGGAGTGGGGATGACCGGCCCGAGGCTGGAGGAGAAGGCGACGCGGAGGCACAGGAGGGAGCTGCCGAAGCCTGAGAGTGTGGCATGGAG
The DNA here is from genome assembly GCA_007922195.1 of Podocnemis expansa. Lineage (NCBI taxonomy): Eukaryota > Metazoa > Chordata > Testudines > Podocnemididae > Podocnemis > Podocnemis expansa. The sequence continues at coordinate 11,530,560 of ML682025.1, forward strand.
GCGTCCCAAGCGGAGTGCGGTGAAGAGGCCGGGGACGGATTTTCTCTGGGTTGCTGTCCTGGAACCGGGCTCAGTGGTGCCGAATCTGTTGATGGGCTGTTCCCTGTGCCGGTTTGCAGTACTGGAGATGGGCTACTGGGTGGCACCAGGCTAATGGACGGTAGCGTCTCCTGTGCCGAGATGGTCGGTGGTGCTGTCGACAGCGCCAGCCTGGGCTTCGTCCATGGTGCCATTGGCAGTGCTGCCCTCAGTTCAGCACTGGAGCGGCTTGGTGGCCGGAGAGTAGAGGGTCCTGACGGTACCAACGGAGGCGTTGACCGAGTCTTTGGACTCAGCACAGACAAGCAGTCCCGAGGTTGTTGAGCCCGGGCCAGTTGGGGAGCCAGCGGAGCACTTATGGCTTGGGCGGCATTAGAAGCTTGCACATTGGTCCCGGCAAGGGAATGTAGGCGTAGGTCTCTATCATTGCGAGTCCTCCTTTTGAAAGACTGGCAAAGGGAGCAGGTCTCGGTGAGGTGGGACTCACCTGGGCATGTGAGACACTTGTGGTGTGGATCGTCGAGTGGGAAGGCTTTAAAACATCCTAACCACAGCTTGAAACCAGGTATTTTGCATTTTGTGGTAAAGACAGGCACTTGCTTGTGCAAATTTGTTGGCTGATCCAAAACCGATGCTGAGGTAGAAAAAGGAACTGGGAGGGTCAGGGTCATGGTCACCTGCATAGCCGGGGCCGGGGCATAGAGGGGGTGTTGGCTGTGTGCCCTGACCTGACAGGCTAACGCTGAAGACTCCGAGCTACTGTGGGCCGTGGCATGTAGACACCTATAACTGAATGATGTGAGCAGCGCTTGAAGGAGAACATATTTGCTAACCTGTCTTTAAACATGGCCTATTTTCCTGGTTTAGACAGAGACTGTGAGCTCCTTGTGTTTCTTTCCCACTGGGGAGAAGCCTCCTTCTACCTTAACTAGGTTTGTTTCAGTCTCAGAGACAAACTGCAAAATAAGAAGTGCATGACTTGCCTTTAAAATTTTCTTCTTGGTTTTTAAAAACTGCCTTGAATTTCTTGAGAAAAATTTCTTCCTCTGCTTGTGTGCTACATAAATGAAATATCAGGATCTTGCTTCTCTTTGCTTGCTGGAAGATTAAGCTCTGGTCTGGAGTACACTTAAAAATATATCTCAACCTAGCTATGTCACTCAGGACTGTGAAAAATTTCATGCTCTGAGTGCCACAGCTATATCGACCTAAGCCAGGGGTCTCAAGCATGTGGCCTGCAGGCTGCATGCTCTCCTTAAAGCTATTTCCTGTGGCTTGCAACAACACTATTATTACTAATATTTGCAATATAGTTGTATGAAAAGGTTACAGTGGTGTGGCCCTCAGGCTAACACACTAGTCCTCATGGGGCCCTCATGGTGATTTGAGTTTGAGACCCCTGACCTAAGCCATCATGTAGATGCAATAGGTTGATGAAAGAATTCCATTATCCACCTAGCCACTGCCTCTCCAAGAGGTGAATTAACTACATCAATGGAAAAATTCCTTTCAGTGTAGGAAATATCAACAGTATAGTTCAGTAGCAGAGCTTTGGCTCTGTAGCTGTGTTGCTATAGTGTAGACATGGCTGTTGGCAGAAATTTGGAGCCTCTGAATAGTGACAGCAGTCTCTTGACTCCTTTGTACTGACATAATTACTTAAGCTGAGGGAGAGAAATTGTGTTCTTTTCTTCTTGCTTCACTTGTGTTGGCTGGGTTTTGATGTCTTCTGCTCCCCACTAGAGAAAAGAATCAGTGTATAGTTCATGTGCTACTGAATAATAATAAACCATAAATCAGTGAACACAAAATAAATTGGAGTGCTCCTTTAAAAATATTATGAATTTTTGTAATGGACACAGCTTGGTTTTCTCTCACTCAGTTTCCTGAGAGATAAAATTAGTAATGCATATGTAATCACCCAAGGGAAGTGGTGGGAAGCCCATTGCCTCTGCTGGTAAACACTCACCTGGAGAAAAAACTTAAAAATATGTTGCGGGGTACAAACTTGCCTTTGTCTGCAGGTGCGATGGACTGGATGAATTTTTGCTCCTTGATGCTGCGATGCTGTAGATTTTTTACCAAGTTACAAGTTGCCCAAGCTGGTATCTATAGTGCCTGCAGTTTATTTAGTGGAATTATTACTGGAATAATATAGTACCTGATAATATTCCAGCCCTATTCTCAGTTGTTGGCTTAGCAGCGATGAAGTAGAACTGCATTCCTTTTTTGCTCTGTGTGTGTGTGTGTCTGTGCGCGCGTGCGCGCGTGATGCTTTTCATTTCTTTTTAAGGAGATTTAAATCCAGTTTCCATTATAAAAATTATCCAAATAAATGAGATCCTTCTGTCATGCCCAGTAAACACCTGGAATGTAAGAAACTTGGAGAAAATAAACTTCTTAAAAAACTAAAGCAGGTGGAGAGGCTTTCACACACCATGAGGAAAGCACCTATGGTTCTGTTTTAATGAGGAAGGGAGTTGTCATGGGTGCTGAGTCACCTCCAAAGTCTGAGGAGAGCCAGAGAGAGCAGAACTGCATCACACATGATTTCAGCAGTTCACTGGAAATGTGCATGAGCAGCTAGACATTTCTGCTAGCTAGACATGCTGCTTTTCATCCATTTGGTATGTATGCTACACTCACAGAAGCTTATGTGATAAATGAATTGGCTAGTCTTTGAAAGTGCCATAGAACTTCTTCTTTGTTTTGGTTTTGCTGGAACGGATTAACACAGCTACCCCTCTGGAGCTATGCTATGCTTGTTTTGCATATCCACTGTATGTCAGGTTTGTGCTAGATAGTCTGCTTTTTCCATTCCTACTACCCTTCAGTATCACTGTTGGTTTGACCTGGAGCTGTCCCTGGGAGTTTAAGTATTTTTGTAAAATGGCTATGTGTTCGCACAGTACTCTCTGCATAGACTAAATGTTTTTGTGTTAAGTCCGTCTAAAAACATCTAGGCACTGCTGAGATGGTGCTTAAGATTTTCAGCATGAGCAGATGCAAACATAACTAATTCCAATGCTGAACAATGTCGAATGGAATATAGATCCCCTACCACAGTCTCTTGGCTGTCTCTTTTGTAATTTCTTTATCGAGTAACTGAACCTTGAAGAAAAACAGGTTTTCAAAGGTACCAAACAAAAAACAATCTCCCATCGGAGAGTCCTGTGAGATTATCCCTCCTGCTGCGGTATCCAGCTAGGCTCAGAGGAGATCATACCAGGGCAGCAGCAAGATAGCATCAGTCCTTATAATTCTTGTTTCAGTTGTCCCCCAAAGCACTTTAAAACTGTTAGTCTTCTGCACAAATGTTGGGTAAGGATAATTGCCCCCAAAAGAAAGTTGTTTTATTATTTACAAATTGCTAATTTGGGGCAACTAAGCAGTGTTCTTAATGTGAAATTAGAACCTGGCGAAGAGTCAGCATTGATCAAGAAGAGGATGAAACAGTTTTAGCTTCTCTAATGCATGTTCAGTGAACTGAGCTGGTGGGTGGGGGGTGTTAAATAAATGCCAAAGATGCTGTAGAGGACTGGGCAGAGATCTTCTGTTGACCCACCCTGTTAATAGGTGTTTGAAGGCTGCAAGAAAATGATGACTTCTTCTGCCAAGTGTAAACTGTTAACTCCACCCTGGCTTTAAGGAAGGTGGGTAGGTCCCTCTGGGATGTAGGGATGAGAAGTTCTAAAGAATCCTGGAGAACAGCTAAGCCTGTGAGCAGTATTGGACTGGAGTTTTTATATTGAGTTAGGTTTCTTAGGTTTGCCACCTGGTGGCAGATGTCTAGAGAAAGACCTTCGAGTACAGCTGTGAGATCAGTATGGTAGTCCGTGTCTACAACAGTAATGCGACTCGCTAAATGGCACATGCTATATAAATAAGGAGTAACTCTTTCAAAAGCAGCCGTGTCTACAACAGTAATGTAACTTGTTAAATGGCACATGCTATATAAATAAAGAGTAGCACTTTCAAAAGCAGCCATGTCTCATCTTCAGAGAAATTTAGGTGCTTATGTAAGATTTACCTGAGGAGGATGATAATACAGACAACAGGTCTGTCTTTTTACAGGGGGCTGTAGATCCTATCTCTTTTCTGCAAAGCTTGATGCTACCAGAATAGGGCAAAATGGATTTATTCAGCAAACAGTCAGCAGGATGGTGCTCCTTGTGGCTGGGTTTTTCTCACCTTGTAGTTACTATGATTCTCTCTAAGCAATGTTGGGCATGGAAAAGGGAATGCATGGATTGCCCAGCCCCACTCTGAACCATTCTGAGAAACTCTTTCTTTCCTCTGTGTCCTTCTGCTCTGGGATTCCCACCACCCTGACACTTGCAAGTCTCTGCTTAAACTTAATTGTGTCCTTGATAGTGAAATACCTTGCACTGTTTGCCCCTTGAGGTCCTCACTCTCTCGTTCACTTTTGTTAGTGGACATTGGCTGCTGCTTGGGTTTATGTCTGGTTTCTTTTCTCCTGAGTAAATTCAGCACCAGTTATGATGCTGGATTAACAGCTGTGAAGTCCATTCACATAATATATTCAATAAAGGCAAAAGCAGTGTTAGCTTCCACAGTTACTCTCCCTTCTGTCTCAGTTGCCTCACCCCTTACCTTAAGTGGCCCTCCCACAGGACTATGAGAGTAGTTGTTTTCATGAGCCATTTTGAACCCCTGTCTCTGAAAAGACTACCAGTTATGTTGGCTTTTGTGGTCTGAATCTGGATGTTGATTCCTTCCCTCCCCCCAAACTTTATTACTAAACAACCTTCACTTCCAAACCAACCTGGCTTCAAATCTGAGAGGTGCAAAATGCCAAGGTGCCCAGACCTATATAAGCAAGTCATGTGCGACTTGATAGTTCAAATCAACATACCCCTCCATGATATAGAGCCAGCTGTGTATGTGCCTGAAATCCCTTCTGGTGAAATCCAGAAGACCCGGCCCCGGATTTTCAAACAAGTTTTTGCTTTTTAACACCCTGAATAGCTTGCATTTGACTAGTGACAGGCTTCAAAATTGACTGAAGGAAGGAAGGTGGTTCTGTTTTTCCAAAATAGCTCCATTAAACTAACCTTATTAAAATGTCTTTCCTTTGAGAGAGACTTTTTTTTAAAGATAAGTTTAAGCATTAGAGTGACTCAACAATTTCTTTTAAGTCTCGTGCTGCTCAAATCCACTTTACTATGCTTCGAAGCAGGGAAGTATTGGAGTGCAGCAATTTCAAATGGTCTTGGTAACCAAGCATTCAAAACCTATCTAAAGCTTTAGATTATTTTTCTTATTAGCATATCTATTGCTTTTGGCCTCGAGATCAGTTTTTCATGTTTAAAGTGAAATTGAATTGCAAACTAGCTGTTAACTCAAATGCTATAAATAAGATGGATGGACTTGCCACTCAGGGGCCATAAAATGGGAAATCTGTAAGTACTCTTCTAATTCAACTTTTACAACCTTACAGCAGTCTGAAAAGGTCTGACTGTAGCTCTCAGCTCAGTATATAAGCTTGGTATACTATTGGGTTAGTCCTTATTGTCTCCAGTAAATCCATTCTTGAGAGAACTGAGGAGAATGAAGTGACAGAAAATTGCAAAGTGTCTCATAATTTCAAAGCAGCATGTTAATCTTGGATGAATAAATCCTTTAGAGGAAAGGGTTAGATTATATTGACCTCTGTGGGCCAGATTCAGGTACTTGGTGTAAGTGGCTCAAGTTACTCACTTATGGGTGTGAATGGCAGGGGTATCGCTGGTGCCTGGCACACGGGGCACGTACCCTGAGTCCTGGCACCGGTACCCCGAATGACTGGTGCACCCCCTGCCTCTCTTGTCCCCATCCCCAGCCGGGTATCGGAGGCTGGGGCGGCCACGGTGGCATCTGCCTCCCCTGGCCTGGATCACCCACAGCAGCCGCTGCCTTACCTGGTCCTGTTCCCAGCTGGGGATCGGTGGCCAGACTGGCAGCTGCAAGAGCCCAGGGCCTCGACTCCAGATTGGGGGTCAGGGGGCAGGGCCTGGGCCACAGGTCTTTCCCCAGGGCAATGACATTACTGGTGAGTGGGTGTGAGGATGTGGGAGTTGGTGTAATTTACATGCTGAGAGTATAAATGAGGGTGTCTAAGTCTCGGAAGGTGAAGGACTTTAGCGTACCACTTCTTGCATCCTCCTGTTGGTTCGTTGTTGTTACACCTCTTTCATCTTGTTCCATGGTAGATTACAACAGTCACCATTATGTAACGTACCCCACCTGACACATCACCTCTAAGTAAATCTGTGCCATATCTTGTACAGACAGTAGAAGAATTTGGATCTGTACTTAATTAATGCATAACTTGAAACAAAGCAGCAGTGTAGCAGAAGCTATTCACTTCCCCACCATGTGAATAGATTACATCAAGATCTGAACTTTCTAACTCTCACTCATCTCAAAATCTTGGACAGTTTTTGGTAAAGGCCTGAGTTTTTTGGGAAATCCTTCATTGCTGAAATGGGTACATAAAGCAGGTGGCATTCCCAGTCTGCTCCAACTGAATTCTGCACTTTCTGTATCAAGTCAAACTCACCCCCTTTCCTGGGGTGTGGCCTTATTAAAAAGTAATTGACAAGACAACATATTTCACATTAGGCTTTTCCCCCTCTCTGGCTTGGCTGTTTCTTCAAGAAGGTCTCTGTTCAAGACGCTGTATCAATACTTTCTGTCCAGCAGCCCAATTCTACCTCCTTTATATGTGGGATGGAATCAGCGATGTCTCCAATCAGCAGAAATCAGTCAGTGTCTCGTTGTGGGGTTCCAGTGCCTGCTGACAGGTAGAGACAGCCTTGTGTTACAGTTACCCACAAATGCCTTGCCTAGCCCCAAATCCCTGTAAGGAACAGAAGACTTAAAGGGAAGCTAGATGTTCTTATTTCCTCAGCTGCTCAGAGCAAACTCTCTTTGACCAGTGCTTGCTTCTTGGAGCACTCAGTGAGGGTGTATTTGTGTGTTTTGTGATGCTGATGATGCTGTTCAGGGCAACTGCACTTGTTCTTCCTCTTAGTGGTCCAGCAAGGGCATCCACTGTCAGGCTTCCAGCATCCCAGCTGTTGCCTGTCTTGGGTGAAGACCCGTGTCTCTCTTCCTTTAGACCAGGGCTTTCCCAGTATGCGCAGTTCCCTGCCTTCACTGTGTTGGGTGCAGCAGAGACTGGCTGCCCAATTACACCTGCTTGCTTTGTCTTCAGAGACTGAGAACAAAGTTATTGCTACAGTTGTAAATTAGCACGCAGAGATTTCCAAGTGGGCCTATTTTATTCTTAAGGAAAAGGTGTTCTAGATCAGTGGTCTTCACACTTAGGGGTGGGACCCAGCACAGGGATGCAGCACCTCTTGATGCCGCCATCAAAAGATTGGAATGTATTGCTCAAAGATGTAATTGTTGGGTTGTGGGCATAAATGATTTTTTTTCAACTGTGTCCTAAGGAAAAATATTTTGAAAACCACTGTTCTTGAGAAAACATGTAAAAAAGGGAATAAAAGAACCTACCTACATACTTGGCTAATAAGCTTCCCAGAATTCATCCCAACTCTGACGTGGGTTATTGCAGGATTGGTTCCCAACCTGCTGAGTCCTTGGAGTTACCAGTTCATCGCAGCTTCTGTGCGTACGCACAGCCACACACACACACTCAACAATTTCAGCCCCCCCTTTTATGCAGATCAGGGTCTTTGACCTGGAGTTTGCAGAAGCAAGTAAGTTGTGCACAAAGAGTCTCTCCCCCAGCGCTTTTCTCCAAAAGATTGGCTTCAGAGAGGGAGAATTTGCATTCACCTTTTCTCAAGCTGTTTCCTAAGGAAATCCACATCACATGCATCCTTCCCAAAAGAGCTTTGCAGGTCCTTGTACCTTGCAGAGATTGCATTAATCTGGGCTTCCTGCTAAAGAAGTTCCATGCACTCTGCCAATCATACACAAACATTTGCATTTCTAACACAATGTAGCCAAAGATATTAACCTTATATCGGGAGGGTTTAGTTTAATTCAGTAAAGTTCAGTGAGGATGTTGTGGGATATTGTCAGTCTGTCACAGTGGCTGCTCCCGTCCCTTACATAGCCCTCAGCCACTTTGCTGAGTGAAGAAAAACATCTCAGTCATGCAGGTTAAGTGGCCAGAGGAGAGTATGCTACTGGCTGTGATCAGGTGGGCTAATGCTAGGAAGCCACAGGACTAAAGCAATGATGGGAACCAGGGAATATAAGTGCTTAGCTAAAATAAGCTTGATGTACACAGGTTGATCTTGATTTCTTTCTTAGGTGAATGGAGCCTCTGAGGGTGCAAAAGATGCAGTGGTGATCTTGGAGAAGACGCCCTTCCATGAGGAAAGCATCTCTGATCTGCTGAAGAAACACACAAAGCTGCAGCTTCAAATGTCCAATGATATCTATAGCACCTACCACCTGTACCCACCTCCACAGCTGAATGGTAAGAAGACAAGTGCACCCTGACACCAATCTCTGCTGGTATTGAATGTAAAGGACCATGGCAGCTAGTGTGTAGTGGAGGTTTCCCACGTCTTTATCAAAGTATTGTGTGTGTTTTAGGAGAGTGGAGGACAGTGCTTTCCACTGTTACTGCTGCGTCGTGGTGAGGGAAAGGGAACCAGAGTGGCAGGATATCTTACCCTGTAGTACAGTGTCCACAGTGCTGGGAATATGCATCAGGTGTCATCATGCTTGGGAGAAATATCTCTGATCTGGTCTCAAAAGTTATTGCATTAAAAGCCACAGCTTTCTCTGAGACTGACTAGGGCCAAACACATAGGCTATGTCTACACTTAGAGTTTCAGTTTGAATTCCTGAATTCGAATTAGTCAATTTGAACTAATAATTATTAATTCGAATTCAGTCAGTTCAAATTGACATGGCCACACTAGAAAATCCAGTTCGAATTGGCATGTCCATGAACAGGACTTGCTAGTTCGAATTTGGTAGGGGGCGCCATTGTATAGGGGAAAATCAAGCTGTGGCTAATTCAAACTAATGGTGAATTCAAATTGACATGGCCACACTGGGTGAATTTGAATTACTCAGTTCAAATTGACCCTGACTTCGAAGTCAAATGAGGTTTGACCAATTCAAAGTCAGCTTTCATCAATTCGAACTGAGGAATTCCTCAGTTCGAATTGAGGAAAGCCAGTGTGTCCATGCACTTAATAGAATTCGAGTTGATGGCAATCAATTTGAATTCAGCTCTAAGTATAGGCATACCCATGCTGTCTGATTTTTGGGTCAATTTGTTAACCATGTAAAACTTGTACCATACAGCAGGTGGCTATAAATAGAAAGCTTTTACCTTCCTATGAAGTCACACCCCAATCTTAGGCAAATGCCTTAGTTCACTGCAAGGAAGTATGATAAGGTGGCTGTTCCTGTTATCCAACATACAGAGAGCATTGCAGAGGTTGATGTGTCAGTCAGGTCCTTTGCATCTCTGCTATTCAATAATCAAAAGGACTCTAGCTTTGTAGTTTGATACTGTTTGGCGGTGCTTCTGACTTGTCTGTTTGAGTGGATGATAACGAGATGCAATGGTTTTCACAAGGTGGCATCATTGCATTAGAATCTCTGAATATCTTTCTGTAGCAATAGTACTGAGTCGTGAGAAAACGTAGGCACTGGGATTTGATTTCTCTTTTGCCATCTTGCAACAGCCATGTATAACTTCATTTTCTCTTTAATAGCAGCAGTGTTATTCTGTGGGTTTTATGAGTCCTGGGACCTTGTATTTAGGGGTCTCAGAATATATTTTTGGGTGGAAAAACAACTCCAAATGATTCAGGTTAATCCTCAGCCATATTAATAAAATCCATGCCCCTCATGTGTCCAGTTGTCCAATTTCAGTGACAGCTCATCACTGCAAATAAAATAGAAAACCAGTCATTGGCGCAAGAGAGGCACATCTCTGCCACAGTGATTCTAGCCCTCTAAAATGGCAACTGGTACAGAGACTAAACAGTTGGAATAAAAAATAAATTATGTGGATGCTCACTTCTTATAGCTGACACCTGCCATATCTCAGGCATGGCGAACTGAGCCCCAACACATGAAATGTGAACAATGGACTACTTGAACTTGGGCTGTGTAGTGGTCCATACGTGGTTTTGATGTCAGGAACTTTGGAGTTGTAATCTCTGCACTGCTCCTGTCTCCTGTGTAGCTTTAGGCAAGTCATTTGTTTTCCTGCCTCACTCTGCCCATCTGTGAAATGGGGATAACATCTACCTGCAGGTGTGTTGTGAGGAATAATTCATTTGTGCACATAAACCATCTGAGGTCCTTGGATGGAAAGGAAGGTAAAAGCACAATGGGACGGAGGGTGGGAAAGTAGTCCATTTTTGTGATGTGCTTTGAGAATATAAAAAGTAAAATGAAAATACTTGGGTGAGGGGGTTCCTAGGCACAGCAGAAAGCAGTGCTGGTGATTCAGTAATGAGTGTATTTCTCTCTGACTCGTGATAAACAAATTCTCCACATAATTAGGGATACTGTGGTATCAGTGGAGTCATCCCTCTGCTGCAACATAAAACCCAAATTCTGCTGACTTCTGGCTACTAAAGATACCATAAAAGGCCATTTTGTTGCATTGTCTGGATTAGATTCCCAACCTAGGTAATTCTGTTCTGCCTTCCTAAACTTCCCTTGGTCTTTCAGTTGGCAATGGGATTCTTCATCTCCTGATCTAAATATGTAGAGCTGTAGTATGCTTTGTAACAGCTGCTGTGTTCTACCCCAGAAGTGCATGCATTTCTCTGTTGATTTCACAGTAAAATGATGATATTTGTAAAGGGTTTTGGGATGAATGGTGCTGTATAAATGGTAAACTGATATTTTTAAGCTCAAAATCATATGAACATATTTTCCTGATTCTGTTTTTTTCTGATGTAAATCATTTACAACAGTAAGTGGAATAACAGCATGCATGTGAGACAGAGGGAGACTTGGCTGTATGCTTTAACCTCCTCAAAGCCAGGTTGCTTTACCATGCTGACTAGACCCATTAAAGTGAAACATGCTGAGCTATACAAATAGTAAACATTGCATCTCTCTCAAAACTACATCCTACAGACATGTATTTAGTATCCTGTAGACCATCTATGGCCGCAGGTGCTTATTAACAGCATTACATTAATGATGGCATATGGCAGTGGGGAGAAAAAGTGAACAAAAGCTAAGTCAAATCAATGCATCCTAACCCGAAGGCCACTAGACCCATACTGAATTATTAAGGGGAGGGGGGGAGTTCCAAAGGTTATGCTGAGAGAGACCTAAAGGCCGCCCCCAGAAACTTTTAGTCTAGAAACCCACTAGGTCGTCTTAAAAGCCACACTTGGATGTAAGGAGAAAGATGGGGTTCCTGGATTATCAGGCCTGGGACAGCTAAAGGCTTTGCAGAAAATCAACCCTTTGAGCTATACTTAATTATGACTTTGTGGCTTGATCTCACTTTGAAGTTGATGAATCTTCCCATTAACTTTAATGAGATTTGGATTATGCCAATTGGTCAGTAGCGGTTTTACGTTTTCAACATCCTAACTCTTTGACTGCTTGTAAGTGTTGCAAACTTAAGGATCATTTTCCCCTTTCCATTCACTCACATCTTTGCCAATAGTGCTCAAAGGTATGTCTGAAATGTTCACTTTATTACTTTAGTGAACTTTCCTTTCTAGGATTGTCCCCTACCTTTACAAAAACTGACATCAGTAGTTAAACTTTCATAGGGCTATAAAGTATGGATAATTTTTTAACTTTTTTTTTTTTTTAATATTTCCATGCCTTTTGGCTTTGTTATACACTGCTACCTAGTACACACCACACTCATAGTCTCCTGGTGTTGTCTGGGTCATTCTTGCAATGGCTGTGCTATTGACTTCCCTACATGAAAGAGAATGACTTCCCAAGCTTCCTCCAGGTAAGTTATTTGCTGCCTGTTCCCAATAGCTAGCAAAGTGGGTTCTTTTGTTTGGTTGTTTTTATTCATTTCTTTGCAGGTATGACATACCTAAAATGAGTTACGAATTTTGCTCCCAGGAAGATAGGGCAGAAGCAAGTGAAATGCGGATGAAGATATTGCCTGTTATTGGTAGAATGTAGCACAGGGATTTGGAAGCCCTTGTTTCTGCTCCCAAGACTGTTATGAACTTGTGTGCAAGTCACCTGGGTTCTGTTTCCTCTTTCTCACTTCATCTGCAAAGTGGGGATAGTAACTTACTTCCCAGGAATACTGGGAAAGATCTGAAGTGCCTAGGAAGTATGTCGAAACTGATCTGAGACCCTTATAAGTGCTATAGAAGTACTATGTGTTGATAATGTATCTAATGTCATTCTTCTATTCTTTAAGGGCTTGTTTGTTTTTTCTCTTCTATCTTTGGATAAATCTTCTCACACACGCACACACAGGCCTTCAATATGCTTTACTCAATGAGAGAGAGTGAAAAGAGCTTGGCTACTCTAGCTTGTAGTCTATAAGGCATAAGTAGTATAACAATGGCCACCACTGAGTATGTGAGGTCAAGGCAGGCTTTGATAAAGCTTTGTTTCTGGGCACCATGATAAACAGTTTTAGTAGCCTATCCCTAGCTCCACTGCAGAACCGTAATGGCGCCGTGCCCTCTAGTGGTCAAAAATAAAATTGCTGGCACCTAGCTGTGGGCCAGTTTTGTCCACCACTGGGTTAGGGTCTATAACGGATCACACTGAAGAATTTTAACAGGGACTCGTATTAGATGTGGCTTTAAAGAATGGCTGGCTTAACAACTGGAACACTGAAATGTGTCTTGGTGTGTACTGTCTCACGTCAGCCAAATGAGCTGAACTTGTGAGGTTTTCTCCAGTGGTTCTCTTTGTGCAGTTCCCCAGCCCTCTGGAATGCAAGCAGGTGACACCTCTGAAGAGCCACATCTCTTTTTGTGCTTTGTAACATTTAAAAATATCCAGCTTGAGGGCATCAGTAGGAGGGTTAATGGAATCCTTTGTGGGGTGCAGAGGCAACATTGTGCCACATAGCAGCAGGGACCCAGTTAGCTGCCTGCTATACTGCAAGGGTGGGATCAGCAAGATCAGTCCAGGTACTAATTCCCTGCCATTTGTCAGCAACAGTCCTCCCCATTTGGATCAGAGGTGTTCTGGGCAAAGCCGAAGCAAAGGCTTCTGCTAAGCCTCTCTACTAAAATATGGATGATTTATGGGACCTTTAATCTTGCCAGCTCCCTACGCTGACGTCTCATTAAAATTTCACAGAGAAAATGTAAGTAGCATAAATAATGAACTTGGCAAGGGGAGATTTTCCAACCTTCTAGCCCAGTTTTTGGCAGTTTATGTTCTGCTTTCATAGACTAAAAATGATTTTTTGAAAAGGAAATTCTACTTCTGAGGAAATGGGGTGCTTGATGTACCAGCTGCCTTGTTCCCTAAAGAGCTTCAGAAACTGCAACATAGACTTCTCCTTGAGTAAGCTCTGCAGGTTCCTCTTTGCCTTCCCAGATTCATTACATGCTGCTCTGAGCGTCAAAAATCAATGGAGTCTAGTCACTTGACATGCTTTCCTGCACACTTGGTGGTGGGTGGTCCTTTCTTGATTGGTTGCTGTATGGATCTTGGTAGCTGCATATGTCAACCAATCACTCAGCTGACCCAGTTCACAGATTCTGACACTCTGCTTTTAAAGAGTGCCTGTCACTGGAGTTAGGAGGTTAAGTCTCACTTGAATCCCAGAGGCTTGTCATTCTTGCAGACGAGTGCATTGTCTTAAAAGATTTGAAACAAGCAGTTGGAATCTTGAGCAAGGGCACAATGGGAGTCAGCAGGAGAAATGAAGATAAATAGGCCTGAAGCAGGGGAAACAAATCCAGGGGAGAGCTAGTGGCTTAGTTTCAGGGCTCAGCTATGAGGACGAATTTGTTATGTCATGGCTTCATGAGGAAACATGATAATCTCCTTGCCAGATTGTAATTAATTTTTTTTCTTGCATGTGTAGGTGGGGCCAAATGGCATTTTAGCAAAGTTATGAAATTGTGTATCATAAATTATGTTTCCTCTAATTTTTTGTAGGCTATGTGCACAAAAAAATGTGTGTGCGTGCTAATATTACCAGTATTGAATTTTTTTGTGCATGCTTTATTTTGTTGTGTGCTTGGGTTTCACAAGCTATGCGCATGCGCACAGCTTAGAGGGAACAGTGATCAAAATTTTAAGAATTTTTCATTGTTATTTTTATTAAAAGTCAGGGAGAGGTCATGGGCCGTAAACAGAAATTCATGGAAGTTGTTTCTTTCTGAAAAATAATTATCTATGACAAAATGGGGCTGACCAGGGATGAGAGGGTGAGATCAAAGCAGCAGGGCTGGGTTCCCCCAGCTACCTTCAGAACCTGAGAGTTGAGGGCCAGGAGGACCCTTCAGCACCATTTGGGCCCCACAGAGGCTCAGCGCTTCAGTGTCTCTCACTCTCCTTGGCTGTACCCGAGGGGCACGTAGCGTAGCTTGGTAAATATAGCTTGACATCAGAGGAGACTGAAACTTTCTGTATATTCTGCTCAGAGTTTGGTACTTAAATGACTGTTACAATTAATCAGTCTACAATTACCTTATTACCAGGCAGGATGCTGATCAGGTCATAGTGCTGAGGAGGATCAGGTGAGTAGACTGCCATCTTTTCTTGAAGATGCACGACAGCAGGTCAGTAACGTTTTGGTGACCTTTCATTGGCAGACATCGCAGTTTGGCACCATGGACTAGTCCTAAAATTATACTGAGTGATAGATAAGGGCTTTGTAATGTTTATCATGCAGCTGATTTCTAACAAGGACCTGGCATTGGCCACTCTCTGAAGACAGGATACTAGGCTAGGTGGGCCATTGGTTTGATCCAGTACGGCTCATCTTATGTTCTTACGAACTTGGGAGAAGAAGCTAAGTAGTCTGAACAAGGGCAAATGCACATATATTAATATATACATAGTTCCATGTGAGATTTGAAGGAGGAAGAAAACTGAGGAGGAGAGGTATGGGAAGGCTGCTCCTGACCACACAGGCTGCAGAGAAGATGGCTCTCACCCCAGCAATCATCAGATTGTATAGTAGAAGAAAGGAGGCAAAAGTGCTTGATTTGCAGTGGAAACGAAGTAGAGAAGGAAACAATTTTGCAGGCACCTGTGAAAGTTTTCATCTTCCAGACTAGAACGAAGAAGTCTGCTTGGACTTCAGTCAGTATTATTATTGTTTGAATTACTGTAGCATCTCATCATGGACCAGGACCTTGTGGTGTGAGGCACTATGCAGACATGCAAAAGAAGATGGTCCCTGTCCCAAAGATGATCCTCCTATATGTCAGTCTCTCTTGAGTCTTGTAACAATGCATGAATTCATAGTACAAGCATTTGTATCTGGGCCATTACTCTTGCCTTTTATTTCACCAATATCCATGAAAACTGGTGTGGTGCTTTTTTTTTTTTTTTTTTTTTTGACTTTGATGTATAATGGGGGACCGAAAGATCTGTTTAATCTTTTTATTTTTGCTTGTTTTTATCTTGGAGACATCAGAAACTCAGGACTTGTTTTACCTGTTTTGCCAGTTGTCTTCTTGGAGGATCTGGAGAAGTGGTTTGGGAGGTATCTTAGACTTCCATTGACATGGTGACACTCTTGTATTCTAATCTATAGAGCAGTGTTTCTCAACCAGTGTGCCATGGAAATTTTTGAAAAACTTCCTAGAGTTCTGAATTGGCTCATGAATATTTATGAGTTCATTTGGAGACTATATGGTGGTGTGCCTCAAAATAATTAAAGATCATAAGGTGTGCAGTGGCAGAGAAAGGGTTGGGAGCTGTTGCTGTAGAGGTTTCTGTACCATGCTGATCAACTTCATATCTGAGCACCATCCAGTAGTTACGGTACTTTGAGAAACGTGACTGCATAGCTATCACATGTTTGTTCTGTCATCCTCTCTTGCAAGGGAGAAGTGTGTAGAGTGGAATATCTTGTCTAGGTAATGTGTGTGTTTTAAATATAAATGTTGCTCTGTGTTTGTGTAAGAGAAAGCAATTCAAAGAAATATGCTTTGCATTTGGAGCGGAAAGTGGTACAGTTTGTGATGGTCTTTGGTTACTAAGGAGTTTGTTCCATGGTCTTGTACTGTGCTCAGAGATGGTCCTGTCTCCTGCACAGAGAAACTTTACTCTTATTGTTGAGGGTTCCAGTTTTGCCAGGCGGGCAGAGTTGCTGGCCACAGTCTTTGTTCCAGAGCTTTGTTTTTTTACGTACCTGGGGAAGAGGCCCTGGTAAGGACCAAGACCTTCAACTTAATTTATAATTCTATAGGAAACCATTCTAGGGTGGAGAATAGGCTTGATATGTCAGAGGTAGCCTGCAGTGCCAAGGAGACTCACCAAAACATTCCAAACCAGTTAGTTTCTTTAATGACGAAGCCTTCTTGATTTGATATGTTGCACTGCTGTAATGTAGTTGACAAGCAACAGAGGAGTGGATAACTGAGGCCAGATCTTTGTCCATCAGATAGGATGGAGTTTCCTAGCGAAGCAGAGGTAGTGGAGAACACTACTCATGGATGCAGATGAGAACTTAGCAGCATAAGCAAGGGATCCAAGAGTGCTACTAGACTATGGACTGAATAGACAAATCAAGACTGGACTGCAGCTGCAAGCTCTTCAGGGTACTTTCCTATGACTGCCATCATCACCTCTGTCTTGCTCAATTGCAGCTTCTGCCAGCTGTTTGTCATCCAAGAACTGATTTCATCCAAGAATTAGGCTTCCTTGGTGGTGGTTATATGGATGTCTGTGATGAAGGATGAGTAAAGCTATCCTTTGTTTGTATATTGCTGGCACTTGAGTCCATGTAGTCTGACCAGTTCACTTATTGATTGCATGTAGGTGTGTTCAGAAGAGCTAGAAAGGAAATAACGTTTGTTTGTTTGAGTTAAACAGCTGTTTACAATGCAAAAACAAATCAGAATAAATCCATTCCCGCCTCAGTCAAGTTTCAGTTTCTTGCAGCTTACTCACAGACTATAAGGTCAGAGAGGACCAATATGATCAAGTCTGGCCTGCACAATGCAAGCCACAGAACCTCACCTACCCACTCCTGTAATGCCTGTGGGAACTCATCCTGTTAGTTCTGCTGTCACCCATCAAGTCTTCTGGGAAAAGTGGGGTTGGCAAGGTGTGAATTTTTTATACAAAAACAAATTGGAGGGGGGACCCTTTCCAGTCCCCCTTTGTCTAGAACAAAGAAGAAATTGTCCCATTTCCCTTCTCCCCCAACCCCCCCCCACGCTTTTTAAACTTACTTTGCAGGCCACTTTTATATCCTTATCTACAAGGAAAGAGACACCTATATTTCAAGTGGGAAGTTCATTTGAAAATAGTTTGGTTACTGTTAGCTTTTGAGTAATTGGATGAAGGCTATCTTGTTGGAATCAGACCTTGTTCATGGCACTGGCTGTAGGGGGCAGTGGGGACTTGCTGTTGGAGAATGTTAACCAGTTTCTCATACCCATACGTGACTTAATAATCAGAAGAGAAATGGTGTTCAACTTCTAAAAATAAACCAGTCACTGCTCTTGAGAAAGATCATTTGGAGCTAAACCTTTGTGATCCATCGTCATAGATCTGTGGAGGCAAACATTAAATATTCTTTTAATGTGCTAGAAAACTGGTTTGAACTTATTTCCCTAAAACCAGTGCTGTCTGTGTAGTGCTGGTTTAAACATACATTACACATCAATGCCTGCTACACATTAATGCCTGTTCAACAATTTTCTTTTTCTCATTCAATAGGGAAATTACTGTAAGTTGGAAAATTTGAAATGCTGACAAAACACAGCCCACAGTTCCATAACTAACTTTGCTGAATAAGAGGAGAGCAGAGTTTGCTTCTACAGCAGTAAAGTTTATGATGCCAAAGTCTCCATTATTAAAAGCCAGAAATTAAGCTACATATTTCTTAATGTTTTATTTGTGCTGACCTGTTCGTTTAGTTGACATCTGGTTTATTTTAAGCTACTATCCAGAGGCTGTCATTCATATTTTGTGGGACAGCATGAGTGTTCCAACTGTGTTTAGTAAGCAGTGTTTCCAAATTCCAGCAAGAGGTGGTCTAGATCACTGAGGTGGTGTATTTTCTGAAAAATCTGCACTGTTTATTTTAATGGCACCCAGAAGCACTGTTGAAGTTCAAGGTCTTTAATTATGAACCATGTTCTGGAGGATTTTGTAATGCACAGCTATGCATTTTAATGATTAGCAAGCACCTTGGTGTCTGTCATTGTGTGTAGAAGAGCTGTGTGCTTCTGCAACCCTTGGAGAGAGAAATGTATTAGTCTCTTGAGCTCCTTCACTTTAGCACATCAGTGGTTCAGATTCTAGTAACTTCATTGTGCTGACCACAGGAGGTGGAGAGGTTGCAGAAAGTAAGTGACTGTCATATAGGAAATTATACTTTTTTCTACCTGACTAGATCCAAACGGTGTCCTGTTCCAGGTTGCAGAAGTAGAAGATATTCTCAAATCAGCTGCACCATAAAATCTTTTATCTTTGAGGTACCCTGGTACTTTCAAGCCTCTCTCCTCTTGTCAGTCAGTTGCTGTCTGGACCACACTACACGCTGAAACAATTTGTAAAGCTCCAGAAGTGATGCAGGGTAAGAGAACAGAACCTGGAAACAAAGAAAGAATAAGTGAGAGAACAGATGAGGAAGAACAACTCATAAAGGGAAAGCTGGACTTTTGAAAGATCTTACAAGTAAACCTGTACTTCTTGTTCCAGAGCTGTTTGTAGATGTTGATAATACTCTTTCAAGTCCTCTGTGGTTGGGGAGCTAGCTAGTTGAAAGATTTCTCCTTCCAGCCCCTAACCTTTCCTTTACATTAAAGATGTGCTTGTAATTAGCTAAGTCATGGTTGTTGCTAGATGTGGACTACTCAAGACCAGAGGCTGTGATCTTTAGCATCTCCCCAGTTATGGTAGATTCTCCCCAGCTGTGCAGCTTGCTCACTGTGGCTTTCCTTGAGAGTTAGTGTTGGCATTTTGAGATGGCTCATCTTATAACCAAGCATTTTCCTAATAGGGTCTAACTTATGAAACCTTTTTTTTTTTTTTATCCTGGTGGGTGGATGCATAATTAGGGCAGGGTTTTCATTGTAGTCAGCTCATGTCAGTTATGAAAGAACTTGTAGGTTAAAGCTGGATACTTTTCCATGTAGGTTAAAGCTGGATACTTTGCTGAGAGAGCAATACAAATGTGCTCACAAGTAAGAGGTAACTGACAATAGCACAGTAGTGGAGGACATTTTGTGTGTAGATTGACAGTGTTCACACTGCTATTTTGCTGGTTATTTAAGTGAATACCTGAAAGTTAAATTAGACCAAGAGTAGAATAGTAATAAGCTAAGGGGGGGGGGGGCTTGGGATTGCAAATTTCTTATTAAAATTTTCCCTTGTTATTTCTTCAGCATCCTAGCATTTCAGGAACAGTGTTAATAATATTTCTTCCTCTTCTAAATAAGTGATCAGTTGTGAGCCATGTATATTGTCACCTGATCCCATCCGAAAGGAAAGCACAAAGCTGTTCCCTTCATGCAGGCTTCTTGCCTTCATTCAAACCCAGAATACATTTCAATTTTTTAAAAAAAGCTTTCCTCATCAACATTCCTGTCTGTGTGCTTGGGTAGGATGAGAGAAGAGAGCACAAGGCTTCTCTGCTCCAGCTAGCTCAGCTGGGACTCCCCATCGTTTGCTGCTTTTAAATTTGCATTGGATTGAAATGCGATACGCTTAGCTAGATATGAATTTCTAAGATGTCTTGGACAGACCACAGGATGGAAAGGGATGTTGCTAAAGAGCCAGAATACTAAACACACCTGAAACTGAGGTGCCGCAATATTTGTATTAGCCTTTTTTGGCCCTAATGAGCCATTCTTCAGAAAAAAAACAATTTTGGAGCTGCTGACTGTCTAAAGAGGGACTCTTGCTTCTTTAACTAAGCAAGGTAAAAAGCTATGGCAAAAACTGTCCTGACATAATACTTGGTGACTGAGTTAAATCCAGGCAAGATGTGGACTTCCATCTACATGCTAGCTCCTGGTACACCATATTTCAGCCTCATTGTGTTTCAGCATTTTAGTGCATGTTTCTGGATGTTGTAACAAACAACTTGACATCTGGAGCTTTGCAGCATCTTGCATCCAAATATGGCAGCAGTTCCAGGGGTTTTGCTATTATTCATTATTCAGGTTTGTTGCAACACTTATCGTGAAGACTTCAGCTCAGGTTTAGCTGAATCAGTGCACGCAAGAGTGGCTTCTTGCTGGTGTAGACAGAATCATAGAATCACAGGATTGGAAGGGACCTCATAGGTCATCTAGTCCGACCCCCTGCCAGAGACAGGACCACCCCCACTAAACCATCCCAGTCGTGGTTTTGTCCAGCCGGGCCTTAAACACCTCCAAAGATGGAGATTTCACCACCTCCCGCAGCAGCTCATTCCAAGGCTTCACCACTCTCCTAGTAAAAAAGTTTTTTCTAATATCCAGCCTCGACCTCCCTAACCGCAACTTGAGACCATTGGTCCTCGTTCTGCCCTCTGTTATTACCGAGAACAGTCGAGCTCCATCTTCCTTAGAGCATCCCTTCAAGTAGTTGAAGGTTGCTATCAAATCCCCCCTCAATCTTCTCTTCTGCAGACTAAATAAGCCTAATGCTTTCAGTCTTTCCTCATAGGGCTTGTGCTCCAACCCTTTAATCATTTTGGTTGCCCTCCTCTGAACTCTCTCTAGCATGTCCCTGTCCTTTTTGTAGTGGGGAGCCCAAAACTGAACACAGTATTCTAGATGTGGCCTCACCAGTGCAGAATAGAGGGGAAGGATCACATCCCTTGATCTGCTGGTAATACTTCTTTTGATGCAGCCCAGTATGCCATTGGCCTTTTTGGCAGCAAGAGCACACTGCTGACTCATATCTAGCTTCCCATCCACCATGACCCCCAGGTCCTTTTCTACGGTGCTGCTACTTAGCTGAATGTTTCCCAGCCTGTAGCGGTGCATGGGGTTTTTACGTCCCATATGCAGGATTTTACACTTGTCCTTATTGAACCTCATAAGATTTCTATTGGCCCACTGTTCCAATTTATCTAGGTCTCCCTGAATCCTGTCCTTGCCCTCCAACGTGTCTACTGTTCCCCCCAGCTTGGTGTCGTCTGCAAATTTACTGAGAATGCAGTCTATTCCATCATCCAGATCATTGATGAAAAAGTTGAACAGAACCGGCCCCAGGACTGACCCCTGGGGCACACCACTCATGACTCGGGTGTCTCAGTCAGTGTAGCTGTACCAGTTTAATCAGATTTCACAGGGATAGGTGCCTTCAGCATCCCAGCGTGCATTAGTATAGGCAGAGGTCTAAGGTACCATGTGTGTAGATGCACCAGAATGAGTCTGTGGGACGTGATGAAACTTAGGTGCCTGGGTAACCATTTTGTGCAATCAAACGGCCCACGGTGACTCTTGTGTAGTGCCTGTTTCTTTTCTCAGGTTTTGTCTACAATAGAGGCTTTTCACTCCAGTTAACTGTCAAGTATGAGTTGTTCCAGGATAAATCACAAACATTTGTGGAGTCTTTGCACTAGCATGTATAAGCAAATTAGTTAATTCAATTTAAAAAAAAAAAGCCTCTAGTTCAGAAAATCCCTTAGGCACCAATGAATTCTCTGAACCACAGAGTGAGCAGAGGCTAGAGTGACTCACTGTTTCTCAACTCTTGCAGATTTCATATTAACATTATTTTAATGTACATCTAGTTACTCAGGAACTGTATCTTTTTTAGAATTTTTAACCAATGTAGTCGGCCGCTGGGGCTGGAAAGACTGAGCAGTTTAGTGGTTAGCTTTGCCTCATTGATGTCTGCGGCTAAGTGAAGCTGTTGAGTGTGCATCAAGCTAATCCCTTGCATACCAAATCTGGAGTGCCCAGGAACTGAAGTCAAAGTCTGTATTTGGTCTGTGTTTAAAACAGCTTCTCTAGCTGTAGTCATGTACGCTGATTAGTGGTCTCAGACTGTTCCAAGGTAAATGAGATCTTTAGAAGGCAAATTATCATAGTCTGCCTTCTGCTTTCTTTCCTAATCTTTACTTTTCGACCACAGTTGTGCCTTAAGGGTATATTTTTCATTTCCCTGGCATTGGGTTCTAGAAATATATAAAGTACATTAGCTGCAGTCTCCACTGAATGCAAAAACTCAAAAATTGTAGATCTAATGATACTTATTTCTTGTTGACAAATTTTTCATTAAACATGGGGAATGAGCCACAAATGGTGTTATGCAGTCTCCAACACTGGAAAGCCTAGGTTTATTGGGAAGTTCTGCAAAAAAAGCTGGACGAGGAGTAACCTTCCAGAGTGTATAAGAAATAGTGGTCTCCAATAACTGAGTCTGTCACAGCTTGAATCTGTACCCCTTCTTGCACTTGAATGCAAAAAATCGAGAGGCAAAAGTTTCTCCTGGAAACTTGTATTTTTTTCAGAATGGTTTTGTCAACGTTGCTTTTGTGCTGCAAGTGTGTGTGTGTGGTGTCTGTTATTTTAAACTGTCTTATTTTGAGAGGAATTAAACAAAGTAATGGCCTTGTCTTTTGGTATTACCTCATCGAGAGAAGTGCTAATCAAAGGCCAAAAACTGATCTCTTTTGGACACGTATATGGTGGGACACAGACCAAGCTGTCCTTATGGTTCACATTTTCATATTTCATGTTGCCAGCATTTTCCTGCACATTTCATTAAGCTGGGTTTGGCTTGAAGTGAAAAGGCTCTGTCTCCTAGCTAGTACAGCTCTGACCTAAAAATGTTAAGTCCTGGCTTTAAGGATAAAGAGCTATTTATGTTAGCTTGGCCTTAGACATATATACTTTGACATATATGCATTTATGGTAAGCACAAGACTCTGAGCCTTCTAACCAAGACTCTCCAAATGCTTCATGATGGATAAGTTTCTTAGACTCCTTGAGGATGGCAAGTATGATTGTTAACTCCATGGGGATGAGGGGACAAAATCATTTTGTGTCCAAATGCTTTTCCCACCATTATACAGTCAGTGGTTAGCAAAGTGACATTAGAGCAGTAATTAAAACTTAGGTGTCCCAAATCCCAGTTCTGTACCCCAGCCACTAAACCATATTGCCATCCATATCTATAAGGTGCTGAGCATCAGCATATGTCTTGAAGCATAAATCTAAATGGGCAGATGCTGTGAAACATTTGTGGAGGTGATGTGGCGGTGAATTCTGGAATTAGTTAGGTGCCACCAGAGGAAGGACATAAAGGCCAGTAGTAGGGCACCTGCCAAAGCAAGGTGGCCAGGGATGTCCCCTGGACTTAGGTCCATAATACATGCCTTAGCCAGTTCATCAAAGAAGGCTAAGGTGGAGTTCATAAAAGGCTTGGTCTACTGACCAACACCAAGAACCAGTGAAAGAGAGAGACAGAGAGAGAAGGATATGCCTCTTTTGACCCAACTGAGGGAAGGAGGGCTATGAGGTTGTGCAGGAGGAGTCAAAAGGCATCTGGCAAGAATTGTTTACTTGATGGGAAAATGCCTACATGGTAACCGAGGTACTGAGTGTCCTCTCAGAGGCCCACGGCAAAGTAAGGCCACTGGTAGCTGAAGGGGCAGGGAGAACGTGGGTCAAGGGAGTGTCTGTAGGAGCCCGCTGTGTGAAGAGTTCTAACCATTACCCTTGGGATGTCAGCAAAAAAGGGAAAAGTCCCATGGTTAAAATCAATGAGGAACCGACCTCACTCGGCCGCGAGTGGGTTGGAAGGAGGGGGAAAGGCACAATATTAAGCAGTGCTTCTACAATTAAGTTATATCACCTCCATAACTGATCACCTCCTGTCACTAGCAGGGAGGCAGATGGATAAGGGCCCTGAGTGGACCGAAGCCATAGACTTCATGGAACATAGGGAAAAAAAGGTGGGGGGGGATAAGATTCTGAAGGCCTCCCAAGCACTGAGTAGAAGAATTCATGAAGGAGGTAATAGGGATTAAGATGGGAACGGTTATTTCCCTCTGTTAAATACCCCAGAGCCAAGGCAAGCACAAGAGGGTGATCCTTCTGGGCAAGGGAGGCACCACCCTATAGGGAACAGAGGGTGGTAACGAGGCCAAGGGGCTGATGACTGCCCTGAGCTTGATCTGGGAAAGCTGAGAAGAAACACATAGGTCCTGGATTTGGGTGCCTACAACCATTTGTGGAAGCGCCAGGAGGACGGAGAGGATTGCCACCTGTCAGCAGCAGTAACCAGTGGCTCTTGTGGGATCAGTGGGTGAAAAACTGACGGGAAGGTGTCAGGAGTTGTTGGATCTTCCCCCTGCAGATGAGGGTGGGGGGGTAGTAGTACAGCGAGAGGTAATGTGCCTCTGGAATGCGTGAGCTCAGGGAATCGAGAATGACGCAACTCACTGAAAGAGTGTACCTGGTCCTGGGGGTACAGCACGGGGTATTGCCCAGGAGGGGGACTGGAACAGTACTATGCCGATCTCCAGTACACTGGAATGTGAGGGGAGATGTGTCCGCCGTGGGGAATTGACAGAGTCAAAGGCTCCTATACTGGAAGAGGGGGGCACATGAGGTGGGAAGGCAACCAACAAGGATGCGCCCACCATGCACTGACCAGGTGCCTGATAAGCAAAACTGCTAACCTAATGCCCAGGAATCCAACCCCAAAGGACAAAGCATAAACAGAAGGAGTAAGATATGACATAACCTGGGCTGATGAATGTACTCGGCTGGGAGGATCAGGGGACGATGATTATGGGGCCCACCCTGACAGAAAGCCAGTTGATGACTCCTTACTTTTAACCCTAGGGAGACGGTGGTCACCAAGACACGCTGAAAATTGGGATCCTCCTGTGTCATCCCCCCCCCTTTTTTTGGAAAGGAGCCCCCATCCCAAAGTGAAGGATCTCGAGCTGAAAACTTGTTACCTATACCTGAGAATGGGGTATGGTCCCTTACAAATCTCTGTGGAGGTGTCCCATTGCGCCACCTGGTGGCGGCCTAATCAATTATGGACTGTTGGGGGGAAGGGGAGACCTTCCAATACCGTGACCCAGAGGGTCCTTGGTATTCACACTTGCAGCCTGACAGCCAAAGCCCTGTCCCAGGCATGTCCTTGTAGCTGTTGAGGGTTTGGGGTGGCCAGAGGATTGCAGGGGGCATTCTAGAAGAATGCTACCCAGAAAGAGGCAACAAAACTGCCAGGAAAATCGTTCCGGGGGTGATTTGCATGGTGCCCTGCTACCAAGTTATACTCCCCTCTGAACATAAGGGATGTATGTTTGGTTCCCCTGTAGTCCTATGAAGGCTCAACTAATGTTATTCTGAAGGGTACAAAGCCCCAGCATTACGTTAACCCAATTTACCTTCAGGGGTAAGGAGTGGGAGGCCCTGGGAATGGGGGGATCAGAGTATGCTTCGCAGTCCTAGCTGGGGAGAAGGACCCTGAGGAAAAACAAAACATGCAGGGTGTAGAGATTGTTTAATGCCCATTCTGGGCTGGGAGGACGGCTAGTGGGCCAGGAGGGTAGCATGACAAATATTTTAGGTCCTCTCAGGGGTCCTGGTCACCGCGGAGGGTAGCATCTGTCCCTTCTGTGAAGAGGGACCCTCCCCCCCCCCCAAAGGGAGGTCCAAAATGACCTGCTGGGAGGAGGGAGCACACTTGCCTCCTGAAGCCATGCTGCTTATCTCAGGACCACGGCAGAAGCCATACTGCAGCTTGCCGTGTCTGAAGTGTCCCAGGCGGATAACAGCAAGTCTTGGGACACCAGCCTCCCCTCTTCAACAAAGGCTTCATAATCTGCCCTATTCTCTTGGGGGAGTAGATGCCTGAATTTATTCATGGACTCCCATACATCCATGATGGACCTGACCACCAGAGCTTGGTGGTTGGCTATTCTGAGCTGGAAGGCAGAGGAGGAGTAAGCCTTTCCGGCCTAACAGGTCTAATTCCCTTGCCTCTCTAGACCTCGAGAGAGGGTCATGGGGAAATTGTCCAGGACCTAAAACTGCTTCCACCACCCCTTGAGATGGTACTGGGTGGTAGGCAAGAAAGGGAAAATCTTCCGCAGGGACCTGGTACTTTTGTCCTGTGGTATCTGAGACCGGAGCAATGGACCCAGGAGTTTGCCGTCATGCAAAGGCAATCTCCTGCACGCTAGGGTGCAGGGGAACTGTTATAGGCTCGAAAGGTGATGTGAGCCTAGGGCCAAATAGAGTGTCACGGGGTCCCGGTAATGAATGAGCCTCTAACCCCATGTGAGCACACGCGCAGCAGAGGAGATCAAAATGTGCTGTGAGGTCCCCTGTATAGGATCGGGGCCCGGGGTCCAGGGCTCTGCCGGGTACCAGAAGACACGGGGCTGGACTAGGCTGATCGGTACTGCAGAAGAGTGAAGGGGTCTTCTAAGGAGACCACTCATGGGGTCAGTACCTGTAAGGTGTCGGTACCCAGGACTGTGGGCAGGGCCATTTACTCCCTCTCCAGGTCCCCTTTTCAGGATTTAGGGATCGAGATGGTTCCCAGAGCCGCTGTCCCCTAATGGTACCAGGTGCCTCTTCTTGGATTTGGTTTCTGGTACCAGGGAGCTCGGTACTGAAATTAGGGGGGGAGTTCAGTGCCTTTTTCAGGGCAGCCGGGCACCCAAAAGGAAGGCCGGTTTGCCTCTTTCTGAGTGATACTGGGGTGGGAGGCGTTGGCAGAAGCAGTGCCTTTGCTACCTCAGAGACCTCCGGGATGGAGGGAACCGGTACGAACTCCTGCCAGTCCCAGGGAGACGTGGAACGGCGCTGACACTTTGGTACTGGGGCTGGTACTGGGCGTATCTTTTGCTCTCAGGGAAAGCGACGCTGGGATGTTTCCAATGCTGAGCTGGCATGGAGAGCAGAATGTAGCCCTGAAGCTTCAGGGAAAGGCTGCTGTACTTGCTCCAAGGCCAACGCACAGCACCTTTGCTTTCCTTTTGTTATCGTCCTAGGTTTAAAGGACTGACAAATAGAGCATTTGATGACCAGATGGGCCTCGCCCAGGCACTGGAGGCACGTCTTGTGGGGATTGTCCCATGGGAAGGCCTTGCTGCAGGCAGCACAAGGTTTGAACCCCAGCATGGCAGGCGGCAGGGAGGAACGGTATTCCTGCTCCGCAGCGAGCGCTGTGTGGGAGCTCTGTCTGGTGGAACGATGTCTACGAAGAGGTTCTCCCAATTGAGCAAGTGGCTCATAAACAAGGCAAACAATAGGCTGCTTGCGCAATCTCAAGGAGCAGGCTGTTCCAATACTGTCGCTGAGGGCGGAAAAATGGAACTGAGGAGGGGCAGGGCCATATGTATAGGCACAGGGTGGCCAGAGGTTGTTGGCCACCATCCCTGCCCTGACAGGCTAGGGCTAAAAAGGTTTCAGACCACTTGTGAGCTGAGGCATGTACACTTACTACTGAATGTATCCAAGCAGTGCTCAAAGAAGAGGAGAGAGCTTCTGTAGTTTTCTTTTGGATACCACTTCTCCATGATGAGTCATCTTTTCACAATCACGCAAGCCATCTCAGCTTCTGGGCCTGATTGTCCTAAATGCTTCTGTGCTTTGGAGAAAACCAAATTAGGGGCATTTATGATGGGGAGCATGTAAATGGTGAGGCACAGGCTCCATGCCTTGCTTTCATTTGCCTGGGAATCCACCAGGAATCCATCTGCCAGAGCCCTGCAGACAAAGAATGAGCAAGAAAGCCTCACTCCATCACATAGCCCCTGTCTCTGGCAGGGAGTATCCACGTGTGTATCTGTACCAAAGCAAATGCTGGTAGCAGCAGTACTGACTCTTCCCTTTCATCTTCCTTGGTGTATGGAGCTTGTTGGCCAATAGGAAGCCTACTGCCATGGTGGAGTGGATGGCACAGCTTCTGTGTATAGTGAGCCACGCCAAACTCAAAGCCATCTCTGGATTAAGACTTTGAGATCCTAGGATGGGATTGGCTACAGAGGAGCCAAATTTGATTATTTGTGTAACAGTGTAAATTCCTATGACCGGCTGTGCCCTATAGGGGGTCACAGTCTAACTCTGATGTACCACAGTGGTACAAAATGAGAGTTTGGATGGTAATTGGTTAGGAGATAATTAGATTATTGCATGTGCCTTTTGGCAGCTCTTTCATGTATATCAACTACAGGAAAGTTTGAAACCAGTGTAGGGTGCCCAGGCCAAGGATGAGGGTTGGCACTGGGAGTCTGTCTAGCACAAAACAATGCCTCACAAGGGAAGGATCTGAAGGAGAGTTAGCTGCATAGCTCTGGAGATCAGGAAGATTGCTCCATGCTTCTTTGGGGGCATGAGGAAATCAACTTAAATAAAAAATTCTGTCAGAGAGAGAGAGCTCAGCAGAGCAAACAACAATGAGAATTGCAGCTGCGATGAAAATAGGCAAGGATAAGTGAGTGAGAGAGAAATCTGTGCACCTTAGGAAGATGGAAGTCGAGGGGGGGGACAGACTCCCCTTCTGCATCCCTTGAGATCTGTTGCACAGAACCTCACCTTGTTGCCTAGCTTTATTTCCATGTAGACCAAGCTTTCACATTTAAAACAGCCTCCACCTTGAAAGATTCAGCCAGGGGAATTGACTTTGCTTCAGGAATGCCTCCCACGCACCATAGAAAGACAGCATTTCCAGGGTTAGAAAGTAACTAGCTGAAGGCCAAAACCAAGGATTAAGGAGAGGGGAGGCCCCCGGTGGCCTATTTGGAAACCCACTACTCTCCGCTCTCCTCACTTTTCCTGCCAAGATGCTGCCTCTGGAAACATCCTCTTGTGTTGGCCTTGACTAGCAGATGACTGTTAAATATGAAGGTTTCTTTTCTCCAGCCCCCTGCTCTCAGTCTAGCTCGGGGTCTCAAACACATGGCCCGGGGGCTGTATGTGGCCCCTAAAGCTATTTCCTGCGGCCCGCAACAACACTACTGTTACTGATATTTGCAATATTGTTGTATGGAAAGGTTTTAGTGGTGTGGCCCTCGGGCTAACATACCAGTCCTCATGAGGCCCTCTACTAGTTCCCATGCGGCCCTTGTGATGATTTGAGTTTGAGACCCCTGGTCTAGCTGGTAAGGGGTAGAAGAACCACCATTCTGACTTACCCTTCAGACACCTCCTCAGGAAGTAGGGTGGTTAACTTCCCAGTGTCTCTAGTTTCTAGTCAACTAGACTAGTTGCTCTGCTCCCTGTTTGGCCTTAATGAATTAAGAAGCAGGCTACTAATCAGAGTGCCCCATGCTCATTGCTGGCATAGGAGGGCAGGTAGACCTAAGCAGCGTGTTGCTCCTCTGCATGCCCTTGGAAAAGCACCTGTGTGCTTCAGATGAACCAAACAGGATGTCTGTTGATACCAAGGCTGCCTCCCCACCCGGAACTTGCCTCTTTCCCTTTCCTGTAATAGCGGGTAAGTGGGTGGGTGGGAGTTGGTTGTGCTCTGAATATCTGCCTGAGACTCAGTGGAGGATCTTAGTGGTTGCACTACTTTGCAAAAGAGAGATTTCAAGTTGAGGCAGAGACACCTTTTCCTTTTGGGTTATACCACATCAGACAGAGCTGTTAAGAAAAGACTTCTGAAATGAGTAGTTCAGATTCCTCCTCCTTGCTGGAGATGTAACAAATTTTCATGTCCTTGTACCTCTTGGAGATGCTGCTTCTTTTTAAGCCACCCAGGAGTTTAGCTCCCACTTAGACACTTAAGGCTTTTCTAGATTAGATAATTACACTAAGGTGCCAGGCCTTGTGTCACAGGGTGTACAGCCATGCACCCCTAGGCTATAATCTATGTAACTTTTCTGTTCACTTTTGCAGTGTAATTGTATGGTTTGAGGCCAATTATGCCATGCAAAGCTCCCTTTTGAATGCACATAACATATTCTACATAATTATCGTGGTATCATGTTTCCTGCAGCATCATGTGTGTGCACAGATGTGAAGCATGTTGCATAGCTCAGACTTTCTCAGCACAGAGGTTAGAGAGATACATGATAAAGGTAAGGCAAATTGAACTCCCTAGCTCAGGTGGAACAAAGGAAATCACATTGGCCTGAGTGAAAGGCGAGCAGAGGGGGAACTGAAAGGAAATTCAGAGACTTTGAAAAAGGGGAGAAACATTTGGCTTCAGTCAGGAAAAGACCATCTTGTAAGCAACTCCAAGAAATTCAGTCTGTCCACATGGCCAGGAGGCCTAGGCTGGCTCAGGCTGAACACCACCAACAGCCAATTACATGAGTAAGAATGAGGAGAATAGACTAGAGAGTAATTTGGAACAGTGTTATTCGATTATCATGCATTTTATATCTTTTGTTTGCTTGTGGTAACTCCTGACTTCTTTATCAAATGCTTGTGAGCTGCATTTTTTCTCTCAAGAGCCGCAAGTGGCTCACAAGTCGCAGTTTGGCTGCTCCTGCTCTATAGTGATTGGGGAAGGGTCCTAGTCCCTGTAGGACGGAAGTTTCCAGTGTGGTTTCTGGAGCAGGAGCCGTTGCTCAGGGACTGTCACCTGAGAGGACAGAGGGCACTCACTACCTGGGACGAGTTACATGCAAGAGGCTGGTGTAAACTGACTTAGGAGTGAGCGGTCACCTGGCAAAATGAGGTAAGCTGGGAATCAGGAATGGAGATTGGGGCCTCACAGCGGAGGGCGCTGTTGCACCTTGATATGGTTTAATCAAAGAACAAAGAAACCAGTTGCTGAGCACTTCCATCTTCCTAATCACTGGATGATGGATTTGTTAACGACGACTGTCGTTAGAGCTGTACCTGGGACATCAAGACTTCAAAGAGAAACAGCTGAACTTGAATTAATATGCAAGCTAAATTCTGTGAAAGCAGGACTTAATTGAGACTATGGGTTCTTTTCCCATTACAAAGGGTAATTTGACTTCAGGCTTCCCATGGTTTGAGCTTGTAAACTGCTCTGATTTGCTGTTACTTTATGACCTGATCCTATGTTTTACACCCCCTTGCATTTAGTTTCATTCCTTTCTGTAAGTTCACCCATCTTCGAATCATCTGAGGAAGTGGGATCTTCTCCCACGAAAGCTCATGCAGAAAATAAATCTGTTAGTCTTAAAGTGCCACACAACTCCTTGTTGTTTTTTTTTACTGGACTAGACTAACACGGCTGTCCCCTTTGAATTTAATTCTTGCACCTTATTCCAGTTTTTTCTGTTCACCTTGTCAGGATTGCTGTGGAAATAGTCATGTTTTTGCCAACTGGATGTGCTGTGCTGTGCCACATGGATAGTTATGTATCCTGTGTCTTACCCGTTCACCCAGGCCTATGGTATTCTGAGTAGCTTTCTCCTGGATTGTGGGATGCCCACAGAAAACCAAAAGAATTGTGGGAGGAGGGTTCAAACTTCTGTATCTTCCCCACCAGTATCCCAGATCTCACCTGTTACCAGCCTCTTTCTCAGACTCTTCCTTTTGGGCTTTTTTTCTTCTGGGCTTTTCTTCTGGAAGATTCTATGATGGGCATGGGTCCGTTGTTGAGAGAAAAAAGGTAGTGCCTGGTGTATTTAAGAGCCAGCAGCTTTATGTAACCATGCACCAGTTCTCTTCTCCTCCAACCAAGCCTCAGAGCTGATCAGCTGAAAGGGGAGTTTTTCCGTGGTTGTACCATAAGGGATTGCTGTGGCTAGTCCATCATGGCATCCTTTTCAGAAATTCAGTCGTAGTCACAACAATGAAATAAACAGCTCCTTTTCTCTACCACTTATAAACGTTAATGAGGAGAATACACCAGCTGGTCTGGGCAACATGACCTACTTTCTGTTTCCTTGATTTCTGAAATATTTGTGCCAGTTGTTGTGCACTTGGATCCTGGCCCATTGCTGAGACTCCCAGGTGCTACTGGAGTAGTAATAACAATGGAGGCATGTCCTGAAGCTCATGAGGGGGGTAAGAACTATTTAACTATAACTCCCTGAATTGCTGTAGCATTTGTGGATTGTGCTTTTGGCAAGCTGAAGGCAGGAGTTGTCTGAGATGCAGTGACTGCTCTGAGGGTCATCTTCTCTATGTTATCTGTGCTGGTTGTGTTCATGAAACCAAGGGGTCATGTCATCAGAGGACTGGGAAGCCAAGTTTCAGAAGCTGCTTGCCAGCCTGGAGCAGTCCAACAAACACCCATTATTATGGAGCTGTCAACAGGTGTGCCAGGCTATCTTTGGGAAGAGTGTTAGAAGAAAGGAGCAGGCCCACTCAAGAATAGCTGATACTTTATTGCTCTTTAGCAGAATATGTTCTGTTCTAAAGAAGAATGATAAGTCTGTATTCTGTGTGAGTAGCTGTTGCACTTGTGTCTGTCAGCTAACATGTGCACTGTGCCTTCAGTGGTTCGGGAATGCCTCTTTTGTTCTGTGTCTGGATGTAACTAGTTGTTAATGTCTAATGAGCCAAGTTTGACCTTTCTGTACAATAAACTTTTGCAACTCTGTTTTGAAACCAAGAACAGCACTATTGTCAAACAGCTGAAGCATCATTAAACAATAATCTGTGCTGCATGTCTCACTGAAAATGAAATAGTTAGTGCGAGAGCTGCATACCTAGGTCTCCTGAAAGGCTGACCGCTTCATCTAGGTACTTGAATGGCAGCTGAGTTCCTTGGAAAATCTGGCTTGAATGTGTATTTATACATCAGAAAGGGTCTATATAATAACTGTTGATTTTCCTTTTTTGGAATT
Source organism: Podocnemis expansa (assembly GCA_007922195.1). Lineage (NCBI taxonomy): Eukaryota > Metazoa > Chordata > Testudines > Podocnemididae > Podocnemis > Podocnemis expansa. The sequence continues at coordinate 11,563,405 of ML682025.1, forward strand.
TTATGAGCCTAGCCCATACCATAGTGAACTTCTACATCCTTTTCATCTTAGAACCTCAAAGCACTTTGAAAATAGCCAGTTTCCAAAACACCCTGTGGGGGATTGTTGCCATTTTACAGATGCGGAAGCAGGCATACAGAGGTTGAGTGAGTGACTCATGTGAGGTTGAACAGTGAATTGATGGCATTCGAGGCTAGAAGTCAGCTGTCCTGTGTCCCAGGTCTCAGGTATTCTCAAGCAGACATGCTGCTTCCATGAAAAGTGATGCTGGGGGAGGCTTTTACTCAACCTCTCTGGGAGCTTTCCACTTTAGTTCACTCTGGGATGCATAACAGTTTCTTATTTTTTCTGAATTCTCTATTTTTCTCCCTAGAATGGTATTTGCCTGGCTGACAGAATGAATTTGTACTTCATCTGCCCCATTAGAGCATCTGATACACAGTCTCCTTTGCTTGAAATAAATTCGTCTTAGCCTCTTCTCTATTCCTTTTCCATTTCTTAAGAGACAGTGGGCATGTCTACACTGGGGTGGGATTTAAAGATTGTTTTGAGCCGTCAAATTAAGAAAATTGGAGGAGCATGGTCACACCATGCTCCTTGTGCTGGGTTCCTAAGTCCCATTGCTTGCCATTAGGTTGAATGTAAAAATATTGCACTGTGGGTATCTAACCCACGGTGCAACAAAGTGCTGTGGCTTGTGGGAAGTCACCTGTCCTCTTGTGATGCAATGTATAACCCCCCCCCCCACTGACAACCGAACAGGGAAAGCTTTTTGCAGTTTTTATCTGCTGAACGCATGGAGCCTGTTCATCTTTGCAGTGTTATTGACAGCATTTCAAATGCATCTGGGCTTATTCTACAGTATTTCCAGGAGCGCAGTAGGATCCTCAGTGCATAAACTGCAGTGTTACTTAGGCTGCCCTGCTAGAAGCCATCAAGCAAAATAATTCCTGCTGTGTGCAGGCCATAATGCTTAATGTGCAGAGAGCTGTTTACGGGCTTGGGAAACGAGCACAAAGTGGTGGGACTGCATTGTGCTGACCATGTGGGATGATGAGCAGTGGGTACAGAATTTCCATGTGCAAAAGGGTGCTTCAGCTTTGCAAAGAGCTCTCCCCACCACTGCAACATATGAATACTTGATTGAGACCAGCTCTTACAGTGGTGAAGCAAGTGGCCATCACTCTGTGGAAGTTAGCAACCCCAGACTGTTACTGGTCAGTCGCAAATCAATTTGGAGTTGGGAAAGCCACCGTGAGGGCAGGAGTGATGCAAGTGTGCAGGACGATAAATAGAATTCTCCTGGGAAGGGTAGTGAGGTTGGGAAACTCCAGGACATACTGGATTAGTTTGCTGCTATGGGGTTCTCTAACAGTGGGTCTGCAATAGATGAGATGGATATCCCCATTTTAGCTCCAGCATACCTTACTGCTGAGTACATAAACTACAAGGAGTACTTCTCTATGGTTCTACAAGGACTTGTGCACCACAGGGAGTGTTTCACAGACAGTAATGTGGGCTGGTCTGGGAAGGTGCATGATGCACCCATTCTTAGAAACTCAGGTCTGTTCCAAAAAATTCAGTCAAGCTTTTTCTTTCTCAACCAAAAAATCAGCATTGGGGATGATGAAATGCTAGTAGTGATCCTAGGGGATCCTGCATACCCCTTGCTCCCTGGCTAATGGAGCCATGTACTGGTTACCTGGATGCCAATAAGGAACATTTCGGTCATAGGCTTGGCAAGTGCAGAATGCAGTTGAGTGTCATTTGGGTGTTTAAAGGGGAGGTAGAGGTTCATACTGACTAGGCTTGCCCTACGGGAGAAAAATATATCAGCAGTTATAAGTACTTGCTGTGTGCACCATAATTTGTGTGAGGCATAATTTGTGTGAGGCACGTGGGGAAAAGTTCCCTCAGGGTTGGGTTGCCAAGGCCGAAAGGCTGGCTACAAATTTTGAGCAGCCAAAGGCAACCATTACAGTGCAAGTTTGCCGTGGAGCCCTGTGTATCAGGGAAGCATTGAAAGCACAGTTCTTCTTCGAGCGTTGCTTGGATGCATTCAGTAATAGGTGTCTCCATACCGGAGCGCCGGATTGGTTGGAAAAAACTTGTCCTGGCCTGTCAGAAGAGGGGATGCAGCCACTGCCCCTCGTGCCACCCGTGGCTATATATACAGCCACCTCCCCGCCACCTCCTTAGTTTCATTTCTTCCACCTTCAGCATCGAAATTAGAATGTCCACTCCTTGCAACTCACAAGCAGCCTGTCTCTTGACCTTCTACTCACTGTCCAGCGGGGCACATCTCTTTGTGGATTTAACTCCACCGCGAGAGTCCCCAACACTGGACTGGAATATCATATCGACAATGCCGGGGTTTAAACCCTGCTCTGAGTGCGGCAAGGCCTTCCCCCAGGACGACCCCCACGGGAAGTGCGTTAGGTGCCTGGGCAAAGACCACATGGTCTCGGTGTGTTCCATCTGTCTCTCCTTTAAACCAAGAATGATTAAGGAGAGGAAACAGCGACACTGCGCCCTAGCCTTGGAGCAGGCTCGGCACCCTTCACCCGAGGCTTCGGGTTCAGGCCCGGCACTGAGACCCAGCTCGGCGCCGGAGCCTACGCGGCACTGTGCCACTCGTGGCCACTGCCACCGCACCACCTTGGTGCCAACTCCGGCACTGCAGTGCCTACCTGGCGCCTCGGCACCGATTGAGGTCACCCTCAGTCAGCCTGGCACCATTGGCACCGGGCTTGCTTTGGCACTGCGCCGTATCATCTCTGGTGCTGACGACACGGTACCACCCAGCCTCATTGGTGCTGACCTCACCCTGGCACTGGCTGACTCCACCCTCAGCACCACAGAACCCGGTGCCACAGGAACAGGAGCCTTCCTGCCCAAGCAGTCCTCCCTTCCCCAGTGAGGACTTGCCCATGACTCATGCGGAGTCGCTTCTCGTCCCGTCCACCCTGGAAGCGGTGGAGGCAGCACAAGCCCTGCTGCTCCTCCCTACTCCGCCTGCCCCACCTCCAATCAGAAGGGGCAAACCAGCCTTCATCTCAAAGGCCTGGGTTCATCCGGGATGCTCACCCTCACCTTCCAGTCCCCCATCTTCCACCCCAGCGGGGGCTGACACCACTCCACCGCCGGCACTGTGTCAGGAATCCCGATTCCCTTCCCCCATTTCCAGCCCTGAAGAGGGACCTTCTAGGGGCTCCAAACAGCCCTGGCACCACACATCGGCCCCATCACCCTTCCAGTTTCGGCCACAAGAATGGTCCCCTGAGGGAACTCCCTCCCCTCCGTGGCGGACCCCCAGTGCCGTGCTGTCCCCAGCACCGGAGTCCTTTACGGGAAACCTCTTGGCGCACTTTTACCTTTTGCCCTGGGCCATAGCCCATTTAGGTATGGAGGTGGAGCCCCTAAGTCTCCTCCCCAATACCCTGTTCGGACCAGCGTTCACCACCACGACGCCCTTAGCAGTCCCGCCCCACTCAAGCATATGGGACCTTGCACGCTCCCAGTGGCAGAGTCCAAGCTCTGTCCCTCCGGTTTTGGATACGGCGAGCATGAAGTATCAGGTACCTGAATTGGACTACCCCTCACTTGCTGGCCACCCAGTTCCCCCTAGGGACGTGGTCCAGATGGCAATGGGGGCCAGAGAACCCCCCAGGGACCCCCCCCAAAGGGAAAATAGGGAGCTGGATCTGTTAGGCCGTAAGGTGTATTCTTCATCGGCCTTTCAAATGTGAGTGGCAGACAACCAGGCCATAACCAGCAAGTACTTGCTGTCAGTGTTCCCTCTAAGCTGCGCTGGCGCGCTGCAGCGCAGCCCACCACAGCTGCCAGCGCAGCGAAGGCTGCCGGCAGCGCACTGCCGGCAGCCGGAGTCCCTGCACAGAACTCTGGGGCTGGGAGTTTTGAAAACTCCCGCCCAGAGAAGCTCCAGCAGAGCATGCCCAGAAAATCTGGGCATGCTCTGTAGAGCTCCTCTGGCCTGGGAGTTATGGCTGGGCCCTCTGGCTCCAGTCCAGCCCCAAGGTAAGTTGGGGGGGGGGGC
>ML682025.1:11567561-11635680 GCA_007922195.1 Podocnemis expansa
GGGGGGGCGAGTGGGGGGCTGTCAGGAGGGGGGGCTAGCAGGAGGAGCGGGGGGGCGAGTGGGAGCTGCCATGAGCAGGGGGGCTGCCAGCAGCGGGGGGGGCTAGTGGGAGCGGGGGGGCTGTCAGGAGCAGTGGGGGGGCTGTCAGGAGCAGGGGGGCTAGCGCGTGCGGGGGGGCTGTCAGGAGCGGGGGGGCTAGCGGGTGCGGGGGGCGATGCCGGGAGTGGGAGGGGCTGTCAGGAGCGGGGGGAGGGCTGCGCAGCGGGCCCCGCGGTGGCGGGGGGGAGCGCAGTGAGCAACCAGAGTTGCTCAGCTGCCCTCTCCCATTAGAGGGAACATTGCTTGCTGTGTGTCTGGGAGTCACTCGGGAGATTTAGAAATATGCTTCCGCCTGAGGCCAGGGGCGAGTATGATGCCTTCCTGGAGGAAGGCAACATAATCTCTCAAAACCTCCTTCTTTCAGCCCGTGATGCGGTGGACACTGCTGCCTGCACCATGGCCTTGGCAGTTACCCATTGCAGAATAGCATGGCTTAGGGAGGCTAGAGCGCCCCCTAACGCACAGCAGGCGATCCTTGACCTGCCCTTTGAAGGGAATGTCCTGTTTCCCCCTGAAACCCTCTCTGTGGTGGGCACAGCCCGGGATCCTCGAGGAGAGGCCAAATATTTTGGCCTTCTTCCTCCTAGGCCCACCCCCCCGACTTAGCTCCCCACTTTCCTGGGAGGGACAACCCTTTTTCCTTCCCGCCTCACTCATGGCAGGAAGAGGGCCTTCACCCACCCCTCTCCAAGGACGGACCCCTCTGACCACTGCCATCCTCTTTACCCTTAGGGTGCAGGGGGCCCTAGGGCGTCACTCCCGCAGACGGCCAACCCCCCCCCCCCGTAGGGAAGACAGCTCCGGTGGGACCCATCCCAGTCCTTCCTCATTCTTCCCCTTCCCCAATCACGGGAGCAAGAATTTGATTGGGACACTGGGGGCTGACAATACAACAACGCCCGCCTATGGTGCCAGTACCCCAATACCGTAGCTACCACCCTTCACCCTCACCCCTTAAGCAGCGACTTCCCTGAAGATGGAAACTGCCCCTCTCCTATTCCTAATAGCCTTCCTTCCCGAATACTCCCCACTGTGTTCCCCACCCTAACCTCTCGCCAAGGGATGGAGGTGCATCTCATTGTAGCCCCAGCTGCGGCGGAGCTCTGAGACACGCACATCCGAAGGCTACTCGCAACAGGACTGTGCTTGTGGCCATGACGCGTGTCCCAGGCACCTGGCAATTCTGCGGTCCCCTCTTTCCTTTCTCAAGGACCCATTGGTGCCCACTGCCGTTCTGATGGCGCGATACACATAGAACCCATTCTATACAACTTATAATAGTTTGCGGTTGTGCCCCTTTTATTCGCCCTCTGGCTCCCTATGGGGTGAAAACTTTGTTGGGTTCTCTGATCCCGGGGTGCCCTTCAGATGCGGCAGGTGCCACCTTGTTGCGGTCCCATTCTCTAGTTTAAGAAGGACCCTTCCTTGGCAGCGGAGTTCTTCAATATCCATGTATTGAAGAGTTTTTCCTCCTTGGCAGCCCTGGCATGGCAAAGTGGTAGCGTTATCCCTCTGGCAAGCACCATAGGTACTGAGTCTGCGGCCTTTCATGGCCCTCCTTCAATTCTTCAGTTGCCGAGGGGCTGACTAGACGGTAGTAAGAGCTCTCTTCCATCCCTCTCCTTCCCCCTCACGCTGAGTGAGAGCTTCAAGAGGCAAACCCTGCAAGCGTAGACTGGCGGGGCCCTTCCCTACATTCTAGCGCCCTGCGGGCCCTAGTAAGTCCATCTCGTCAACATTGCTTCAGGCCACCTTGCGGTCAATAATTTTTCCGGAGCCTCTCTCTTGTGAGAGCCTGGTCGTGGTGCCGGCTCAGCTGAAAACGCGTACTTCTGTGCTACCAGGTCATTAATTAGCATGCCGTAGGCTCCGTCCTGCTTGGCTCAACTCTATATGCCATGGCTAGTGTCTCGTGGTCTTCTCAGTCACCCTAGAGCCCATCTCACGACCTTGTATCCTTATTTCTCTCTTTTAACTAGATGGCTTGCTGGGCCGCATCCTAGATAAGGGACATTGTTATCTCCCTTACTTCTCCCTGTGTATTCAGTAGTCGCCAGATCAGTCCATGACTACGTGGCTTCTGCAAAGCCTTTGGGTGCTCTATGCCTACCCTTTCTTTGTTCTCACATGAGATGCGGCCATATGGCTAGTCTCATTTGCTAACTTTTAGTGTTCTCCTTTGAGTGCACGTGACATGGCCTAGGCCAGACATTGTAGTCTGTCGGGTACATTTCATGTTTTCCTCCTAGGCAGCGCACCGGCGCAACCCGTTTTCTTAGGTTGCATCCTTTTCTCCAGCTCAGGTGACCTTGCCCGACCTGCGTATGCGTTCTGCCTTGGTGGGTTCAGTTTTGCCCTGTTCTGGTTGACCCTCAGCTCTTGCTTTTTCTGGGCCCATCCGCCTCTTGTCTTTGGTGAGCATCTTGCTGTGGGGGCCTCTACCTTACAGGGTTTGTTGCTGTGCTGAAGGCGTAAGTACCAACTCCACCCGCCATCCATCAGTATGGCTAGTAGTCACCTATTACTGAATGAATCCGAGCAGCGCTCGAAGAAGAATGGTGGGTTACTCACCAGTAACCATCCTTCTTCGAGATGGACTGCTCGGCTCCATTCAGGTCCCTCCCTCCATCCCCGCTTCTGGAGTTGGCGACTCTAAGGAACTGAGGAGGGGGCAGGGAGGCAGCCGTATATATAGCCATGGGTGGCGCCAGGGGCGTCTCTGGCTGGGAGAGGGACCTGGGGCACAGGCACAGGCCCCATCCCCAGGCCACAGGCCCCACCCCCAGCCTGCAGGCCCCGCCCCCTGGCCAGGGCCAGGCGCCACTGCGCCGCCGTGGGCGGCTAGGTCCAGATGGGGCTGGAAGCGGCTGCAGGAGGCCAGGCCCCGCATCCCTGGCTGGGGATGGGGTCTCCGCAGCTGCGGGCAGCCGGGCCCCAGATCCCTGGCTGGGGATGGGGCTGCTGTGGCCGCCTACGGCTGGGCCCCGGATCTCTGGCCTGATTGGGCCGGAGATCCAGGGCACTGGCACTGGGGTTCAGGGCATGTGCCCCGAAGTGCCCAGCACCAGCAACACCCCTGGGTGGCACAAGGGGTGGTGGCCGCCTCCCCTCTTATGACAGGCTAAGACAAGTTTTTTCCAACCAATCCAGCGCTCCGGCACAGAGACACCTATTACTGAATGGATCCGAGCAACCCATCTCGAAGAAGGACGGTTACTGGTGAGTAACCCACCGTTTTGCAGTGAGCAGCGGTGACATTTGTGGCAGCTGTCCTTGTGCACTCCTTCCCCATCCCCCACATTCCTTACTGCCTGCCTCCCCTTCTGTCATCCATAAGGCATTGTGATGCAACACCAAAAATAAACATAGGTATTGAAAACAGGTTTTGGTTTGTACTGGACTTGTAAGAGCAGACAGACTTATTAATGCTTGTTATTAAATAAAACAAAACCCCACCAGCCAGAGAATGAAAAACACTTACAGAAAGCTATGGAAAGATCCCAACTCCAGGGACCCAGACTGCTTCAGAGTAACAGACAGAGATCTGCTGGGAATGGAGTAGATGCCTAGGTGTAAATGCAAGTCCAGTGTCTGTAGTGCTGGTGGGTTTCTATCCATAGTTCCTTGCATTCTGGGGTGGTTACATGGTATTGTGGTGTCGCTGTGGACACAGTTTGGGGATTTTATTTAAAAAAAAAAAAAAAGTAGCCATTGTCATTTTGGTGTAAGGTGTTTAGTTACCAGCTCTGGGGATTGAACCACCTTTCTATGGGACAGGAGCATCATAGGAAGTCATGGCTTGGTTTTTAAAGATACATATGCACCTAGTGGCATTTTAAAAAGCAGCTCAATGACTCAATGCGTGACTCTCCACTGTGGGGAGTTAGGCCCTCAGTGAGATTTTTCAGTCTCCTGTTTGTGGGTGTTAAGCTCTTAGGTGCTTTTGAAAATTCCGTGTGTGTCTTTAGGCACCTTTAAAAATCTGTCAAATCAAATCAAATCATAGGGCTGGAAGGGACCTCAGCCACTACACTATTTGCAGGGCCCAGGCTTTCTTCTGAATTGTTGGCATCTAATCCCTCATAGGGTGGGCCCAGCAGTTGGTTTGGCAAGCGAATCAGTCTGTCTTGCCCATTAGGACATTAGGCACTCTCACCAGTGCACTGAAAGTGGCACTGAGATCCTCCTTCCCCAGCTCATTGCTCCTAGGCCCCTGGAAAGACATAAAGGGAAGGACAGTTTCAAATTACTGCTGAAAAAACAACAAGGAGTTGTGTGGCACTTTAAGACTAACAGATTTATTTTTTGCATGAGCTTTCGTGGGAAAAGATCCCACTTCCTCAGATGCTTCGAAGATGGGTGAACTTACAGAAAGGAATGAAACTAAATGCAAGGGGGTGTAAAACATAGGATCAGATCATACAGGAACAGCAAATCAGAGCAGTTTACAGGTTCAAACCATGGGAAGCCTGAAGTCAAATTACCCTTTGTAATGGGAAAAGAACCCATAGTCTCGATTCAGACCAGCCTTCACAGAATTTAGCTTGCATATTAATTCGAGTTCAGCTGTCTCTCTTTGGAGTCTTGATGTCCCAGGTACATCTCTAACGACGGTCATTAACAAATCCATCGTCGAGTGATTAGGAAGATGGAAGTGCTCAGCAAGTGGTTTCTTTGTTCTTTGATTTCTGATATCAGCTCTGTGCTCATTCAGTCTCTTACGGAGCGATAGTCCTGTTTGTCCAATATATAAGGTGTAGGGGCATTTCTTGCACATGATGGCTCCGTAAGAGACTGAATGAGCACAGAGCCGATATCAGAAATCAAAGAACAGAGAAACCAGCTGCTGAAGACTTCCATCTTCCTAATCGCTCGACGATGGATTTGTTAACGACCGTCGTTAGAGATGTACCTGGGACATCAAGACTTCAAAGAGAGACAGCTGAACACGAATTAATATGCAAGCTAAATTCTGTGAAGGCTGGTCTGAATCGAGACTATGGGTACTTTTCCCATTACAAAGGGTAATTTGACTTCAGGCTTCCCATGGTTTGAACCTGTAAACTGCTCTGATTTGCTGTTCCTGTATGACCTGATCCTATGTTTTACACCCCCTTGCATTTAGTTTCATTCCTTTCTGTAAGTTCACCCATCTTCGAAGCATCTGAGGAAGTGGGATCTTTTCCCACGAAAGCTCATGCAAAAAATAAATCTGTTAGTCTTAAAGTGCCACACAACTCCTTGTTTTTTCACTGGACTAGACTAACACGGCTATCCCTTTTAAAAATTACGGCTGGTCTGGGCCAGATTCCAGCTGAAGAGGAGCTCTGTAACCCTTTGAAGTTCCACCTTGAATTCTGTATCCTGTGGTGGGCAGCCCTGAGCAGAGCCAGGCCAACATGCCTTTGAATGTGCATTCAAGCCAGCCCTTACTAAAACTCTCTGTGGTTTGGTTTTGAATGCTTCTTGGATCCGAAGGTGGGGGAAACTTATTGGGAATTGCTCCAGGTTTCCCCAGATCATTTTCTCAGTTGTTTGTGATCAGCTTGCAGAAGAGCTCAGAGCTGCTGTATGTTTTCTTGAGTAAATATTGAAAAACTTGAAAAAATATTTCAAGTTACAGAAGAAGTGATAAATACACCTGAGCTCAAGAGACCACTTCCTGGGTTTCCTGTCTCCAATTCAGAATCTGTTGAGCAACTTCTGATGTCACTGATTTGAATGTGAAGGTACTACACTGCCAGCTTTGAGCAAGGATTGTTGATTGGCAATTGGGCAGCAGATGGCAGAGACTCTAATAAGCTCAGGCCATGCCCCTACAGCCACTGTCTTAGGCAAAAAGTTTGGGAGCCATTGACTTAATATAAATAGACGCTGACTCTGCCATGCAGTGTGGTGCTGTAGCCCAGTCAGAACTGCCAAGGAGTTCCCCACTGTTTCCACTGAAGTGTAACCTGTAGGTCCTGACACTGGAAGAGCCAGGCTCACAGAAGGGAAGAGTAAATTACATCCCCCCTGCAACCTGTGTTCTCCCCTTCTCTTGGTGGGCAGAGAGGGAAGTTCCAGGCAGTTATGCCACCTCTTTTCCTTTGTGGTTTTCACTGGTGGTTGCATCTTTAATGGGTCAGTGAAGTGTGAATTTTATAGGTACCCTACTATTAAAGCTGCTTCAGGATTGGCACAACCTGCAGTTGCTCAGGCCATGCCTCCTTCTGTTGTTCCCTGATGGAGTACAGTTTGTGACTGCTCCCTGCTGTTGCAAACTTCCCTCCCCATCCCCAGGTGGCCTTTTTACCTCCACAACTCCTTCCAGAGATTTCCACTAGGGAAAACCTGAACTCAATCTGACCTAAAGAAAAGATGAGGGAGTTTAGACTGCCCACCTGCCATAAATCTCCATTTCCAAAAAAAAAAAAAAAAAAAAAATACTGCTTTCTGTGCAAGGCTAGTGTATTCATTTTATTCATCTAATCCAGGGGCTCAAACATGCGGCCCCTAGGGCCATTTCCTGTGGCCCACAACAACACTGTTACTGATATTTGAAATACTGCTGTATGAAGAGGTTTCAGTGGTGCCCCCCCCCCCCCCGAGCTAATGTACTAGTCCTCATGCGGCCCTCATTGTGATTTCAGTTTGAGATGCCTGATCTAATTGGTGACAGTTTGAGAGCTGTTCCCATGGAAGTGGTTCTGTAGATCCGGACTGCTGCTGCTGTCACCATTGGAAAACAGGTGTGCAAAAATACTTTCACCTGCATGTCCCACTCAGCCTTTGCTGGAACAAAGCACTCAGACTGTTTCAGCAACTGATTATCTTGAGTTGCATGAGCCATTCTTATGTCACTGAGCAATATGAATTGTGGGGCATAGAGCTTATTTAATTTTTAGGCAAATCTCCCACTATCTTGGAAGTAATTTCTGTAAGTTGTTAGCATGATGTTGATTAAAAATGAGAAACAGTTTGTCAGAGAAAGAAGGATATAACTTAGATTTAGCCTCTTTTAATTGTAATGCTGTAAACGTGTTTATTTCCAGAGATAAAAACCACAGTGGTGTATCCAGCTACAGAGAAACACCTTCAGAAATACCTACGCCAAGAAGTGTATCTCATCCGTGAAACTGGGGAGGATTACAAGAACATTACACTACCCTTTATACAATCCCAGAGCTTCAGCATCCAGGTACGGTAGCTTCTTGCTTCTGTAGCCCAGTATTATCTGGGGCATTTAGCTGTTCCCCTAAGACATCCCAAGCTGGAAGGGTCAGCCTTTTAGACAATATCATAATACCCTGGATTCTAGTTTGTGTGGCACTGATGGCAGAATTGAACACATAATACCATGTTCCAGTTTAGATGGGGTTGATGTAGGTTTGGAGTAACTCTGAAGTTAACAGAGTGGGGAGGTCTCCAAAGACCTTGCAGTAATGGTTTGTCAGATGTCCTTTGTTCAGACCAGATTTGGTTGTCCTTGGGTTCTAATCCATAGAATTTTTTACTAGCTTGGTAGCTACCTTGATTTTAAAATTCCTGTACAGGGTCTTACTCTTAGCAACTTCTGATGGCTTTCTCCCTCACTATCTTGCTGGCTGTGCATATGGGAGCATGTATCATTGATGATGTGTGAGGTAGCAGAGAAAGAGACAAGCTGCGGTTCTGTGGCAAAGCTAGGCACCACACTACAAACCCCAGATGCCATGGCAACCTGGTGTACGAGTTTGTCGAATCTTGATCGAGGCCTTCTCCAAACCAGCTTCTCCCCTCTTCACCCCTCTCACCAAACTTACTAATGTTGTTTTCTCGGCTGAAGCTCAGAACCACTACTTACTCATCCTCCTTCCTCTTGACTTGTCAGCTGCATTTGATACTGTTGACACTGTTTTCCTCTTGATAACTCGTCCTCCCCTGGCTTTCTTGAGTCTGTCCTCTCCTGGTTTTCCTCTTACTTCTGTACTCCTTCCTCAAATTCTCCAGCTTTCGGGGGGGAGGGAGGGAGAATTACACAGGGCTTTAGTCTTGCTCCCTTCTCTTCTCCCTCTGAACCTCATCTCTGGCTAACTTCAGCTCTTGTCTATGTCAGTCACTTGCGCGCCTACTTCTTCAAGCTGGGTTGTGTCCTCCTGTATCTAAACAAGGTCTCGACAAATCAATGCTTTTGGTTGCCATGGCAACCAGTTTTAGTAATCTATCACCGAGCTCCCATGCAGAAATGTAATGGAGGTGTGCCCTCTGGCAACCAAAAGTAAAATTGCTGGCACCTACCTGTGAGCCAGTTTTGTCCACCCCTGATCTAAACTAAAAGTTTGCTCTGTCTCTTTTACATGGTTCTCATAGATGTCCAGCCATCAGCTTAAACTCAGCATAGCTAAGGCTTGAACCCTGGGCTACACTACACTGGAAAATCCACACTCCTACACACAGTTATAAGCAACATAACTCCTTAGGTAGTCAGCATTCTGTTGACAGGAGGGCTTCTCTCAGAACACAGTTCTGTGTTAAATGTAAGTTACTGAAAGTAATAAATGAAAAGTTGAAGAAAAAATTTGACAGGATCAAAAAATGGTTTCCATGCTTTTTTTTTTTTTATTAAAAATAAGCTGGCTAAAAGCAGCACATTTCTTTTGCCTAGTAAAGTTTCTAAGCTGCATTAAGTCTACGATCATTTGTAAACTTTTGAAAGAAACACCATAGCATTTTCTTCAGAGTTACAAACAGTCTCCATTGTTGATGTGTGCATAACTTTGAGATTCTACTATAGCTACTGCCTTTTTGAGTGGTGGTGTGCCTACACCAATCGGAAAAGCTCTCCCACAGGTGTAGGTAGCATGTTTACCAAGTGCTATTGAGCTGTAAGTGCTGCTGGGTCCTGAGCTTTTAATCTTTCCTTCTAAGCTAGGGGCCGGCAACCCAAAAGATAAGAAGAGCCACTTTAAAAAATTCCTTCAATAGCCAAGTGTTTTGAGAGCCACAATGGGTGTAACCTCCCGGTAGAAGGTGGGGGGAGCTGAGCCAGGGTCCCCAGATGGGGTGGGGAGCCTGGAGTCTGCCATGGGCCACCTGCAGAGTCCCCTGGTTGAGGAGGAGGAGGAGGTGGTGGTGGTGATCAGGAGCCCAGAGCTGCAGGGAGGCAGTCAAAGAGCCACATGCAGTTCCAGAGCTGCAGGTTGCAGACCCCTGATCTAAGTTCTCTCTCCAGCATCTTTCAGTGTCACCATAGACATCATCACAGTCCTTCCTGTCATTTGAGACCATAACCTAAGCGTCATCTTGGCCCTCTCTAGAACCTTACATCCAAGTTACGTCTAAATCTTTCCCATTCTGCTTGCAAAAAACATTCCTGGCTCATTGTTTGACTACATCACCCTTTTCTTTGCCTCTTTCCACTGGCTCTGCCATTTACCTTTATACCAAACACAAACTACTTGTCATCTCTTTTGAGGCATTTTCCTTAAAGCTCTCCTTTCCTGCAATGCCTACAAAAAATTTGACAACAGTTAAGCTGCTGGTGTGCAGAGACCCGTTCCCATCATATTTACTGGTATGTCACTATTTCCTTGCACTCCTTTTCCTGCATCTGTATCCAGCTGTTATCTCATCTTACACTTAGTCCTTGACCTAGAGAGCTTAGAACTGTCTTCTTCAATGTTCATACAGCACCTATCACTGTCGGGTTCTGGTCCGTGCTCCCAGTGCAATATGAATAATAATATTTGAGTCACCTGAAGTTTACTGCATCAGACTCTTTTGAATGAGGTCCTAAACCTCTGTGTTATGGCTGGATACTGAATTCCCTCAGTCCTTTTCATAAGACACAGTTGCTGTGATGGCCTATCCAAAATCCTCTATCGGTGCGGTAGTTGCCACCCAAAAATTTGAGAGGTAGCTGCATTTTAGTGGTGCAGTTTAAGTTTTTTGGGAACATTGAGGAAGAACAATACTCCTGAAGTGTGAGACATTGAAATCGTTCTTCTTAAATTGTTTCATCACAACGGGTTGTTGGTCCTTTATGTTACTGTTTTGTAACAAGCTCTGAATCTCTTCTGAGTTTCTGACTATTAGAATACTGCTTATGGAGAAATTCAGTCTTGTGCTAGGAAGATGGTCACCAGAGGCAGAGAAATGCTGTCCTGAGTAGCCACAAACCCACCACTTTGGATGGTTTCTGTCACTTCTTTAATTTTGTTGTTGTTGTTGCCTTGTTGGAGCAAAGGGTTTGTTCTTTCTTACCTGCCTTTTAACTAAACAGTCTCACTTGCCATCACACTTCTATGCTTCGCAGGGTAGAAGAGAACAATTCTGCTAGTCTGCTGGGACCAACTCATGCTGATTGCACAGAAGTGGGAGTAATTATTCTGGAAATGCAACATTGACTCTAATTAGTTAATATTTGTGGAGGGCTTTGAAAAGTGCATTAAAAGTGGTGATTGTAATTAACATCCATCTAATCTGAACAGCAACTGATATAAAATCAAACCAGCACATAATCCAAACTGTTTCTAAACCTCTTTGCTACAGCCTCCATGTGTTTGGCTTCACAAAATTGCCTTGGCTGAATCCCAATGAGGGAGTTGCCTGACTGGCCACAGGTAAGAGTCCACTGAGGCCGTGTGTTAGAAATAACCTTTTTCTCCAAAGTGCTGCTCTCTCACTGGAATGCTGGCTCTTTAGCAGGATTGTGCCTGGTATGCAGGGGTGTTATCCACATTTATCAGCTAGCTTATGCAGCATTGACCTGGTTAAGGAGAGGGCAGCTGTTCTGATGTTTGTTTTCTAATCACTTACAGATGAGCATGGTTTGACTTTTTTGCATCTAGTGAGGGAGGCCACTTTGCTGACTGCAATGTGCTCTCAATTACTCTCCTGTCTCATATCCTTTTGTTTGCTCCATTTTTCAGTTCTCATGCCAGTGTCATCAAACTACAGGAACAGTACTATACAATAGGCTTTTATTAGCTGGGAGAAACCAAGAGGATGTTTGTGCAGATTACTGTAACTTTCTGGAGCAAACATTTTTCTCCAGTTATGTCTAGACTAGGGGTCTCAAACATGCGGCCCGCGGGCCACATGTGGCCCTCAAAATCACCTCCTGCAGCCTGCAGCAGAGCCAGGATTCATGAGGTCCCAACCCCTGCAGTCCACGCCCCGCCGGCTGGGAGCTGGCAGCTAGGTTGCGGCCGCCTGCCTCACACCCCGAAGCGCTGTCACCGTGCTTCTGGGCCAGGCCATGCCTCCCTCACCACCACCCACAGCTGTGTTTTGACCTGCTCAGGCCAAAAGCGGCAGCCGAATTCAGTGTTGCTGGTTTGCTGCCTGACCCCCAGCCACGCGCGCTGCATTTGGCTTTGTGCTGGAGCAGCGGGAGGCAGCGTGAGACCTGTATCGCTGACTCCTGGCTGTGCTGCTTCTCGCCTCCTCCCCACTGCTCTGGCACAAAGCCAAACGCAGCGGACGTGGCCAATGGTGGGGGTGGGGATTGGCAGCGCTGAATTTGGCTGCCGCTTTTTGCCGGCTCCCCCAGTCTGCAACAGTGGACAGCCAGCACAGGAGCCTGCCCCTCTCCTAGGCTGGCCAGCCCCACCCCTGGTGCCGGCAGGGTTGGTTGTGGGGGCCCTGCACCCCTATAGGGACGGTGCTGGTTGCTTGCCTCCCCTCAGGGGCTGCAATTGTAAGCAGTCCTTGTCATTTCTGTCATTCTTTCTTTGTTTTTCTTTATCTTCTTTTTTTCTGTTTTTCTTTGTCTCTCCTTCTTTCCATTTCTTTCTTTCTTGTTTCCTTCCTTCTGTTTTCTTTCTCTTCCTTTCTTTCTTGTTTCCTTTCCTCTTTCTTTTTCTTTCTTTCTCTTCCTCTCTTGTTCCTTTTTTCTTTCTTCTTTCCTTCATTTTCTCTTTTCTTTCTTTCATTATTTTTCTTCTTCCCTTCCCTCTTTTTCTTCTTTCTTCTTTCTTCCCTTCCCTGTTTCTTTCTTTCTTCTCTTTCCTTTTCTCCTTTCCTTCCTTCCTTTTTTCTTTCTTTTCTTGTTCTTCCTTCTTTCCCTCTTTCTCTTCCTTTCTCCTTACTTTTTTCCCTTCTCTTCCTTCCTATTCCCTTCCCTTCCCTTTCTTTTTCTTTGTCTTTCCCTTCCTTCCTTCTTTCTTTTCTTCCTTCTCTTCTTTTTAAAAAAACTTTTTAAAAAATTTATTAAAAAGCTTTCTAAAACTTAAATTTCAATCAATTAAACTCAATTAATTCTATTTACAATCCCTTTGAATTAAATTAATTATTTTTAATTAAATAAACTGGTAGCCCAGTTGTATGAAAAGGTTTCAGTATTGCAGCCCTCAGGCCAATATCCTAGTCCTCATGTGGCCCTCCTGGTGATTTGAGTTTGAGACCCCTGGTCTATATCAAATAAACTGGGAGATGTTCCCCAATATAATTGTGTGATATACCATAGCCACCCACTTTGGATACTGCAGGCTCTCATCTTCTTCCACTTGTTGAAACCAGCAGAGCAGAAAATACAAGAAGGATATATTAAACAAACAAACCAACAAACAAAAAACCCAACTTTCCATTGTGCAGAAAACAGTCTGTTTCACACCTCATTCTCCATTGTTGCAGATGGAAGTATCTTTGAATCCAAGGCATGGATAATTTTAATGTCATGTCCCCCCTCTGGCTTGCTTGCATGAGTGTTTCTGATCAGGCATCTTCCACTGTCTGGTCTGGTAGATTAAAATTTTATCAGCTGATCCCCTTTTAGTCACACACCACCTTTCTTTTTGAACCTTGTAGCAGTTTGACAGGGCAAAATTGTGGCTTCAGAATAACTAAAATGGATCTTCAGCTGCTTGCCTGACTCCACTACATACCTTAACTGACTTTTTCAAAGAGGGTCAAAGCTGATGGCCTGACCTAGGAACCCAAGAAAAAGTTGCTTCAAGTCACATGGAAGAAACTGAGTCCCAAATACAATTTCTAAAAAGATGCTTTTAAATTCTGCGAAGAGGAGCTTAGGACAGATATACGTCAGTGGTGGAGAGCTGACCTTGTTGTTTTCGACAGTTGCTGATGAACCTACTAGAATTCAGAGCAAGGGAGTCTAAACACACTGAATGGTCTGTTCCTCGTCTAACTATATCTGAGCTTTTACAGAACAAATTCAGGACGCTTCACAAAGAAGAGAGAGATCAGACCCATTTTATAGGTGGGGAAACTGAGCCACTGGGGATGAGCTATCCAGCAGATTTTTGGCAGAATTAGGATAGAATCCAGGTATTTGAGCTCCTACTTGCTTGTTCAGCCTATTTAACAGACACCCTATGTTTCTGAAAATGAAATAGAGTGATGTCCAGAACAAATGCACAGTAACCACTTTCTGTTGTATGATGTCTAGCAAGGTAATGAGAATCTTTGCAGTGCACAACTGGAAACATTGACTTCATCTGCAGATTGTGAAGCTCTTTCCAAAGGCATATTAGCCTTTTTTTCCCCCTGCTTTTACAGATGGGGGAAATGGTTGCAGAGAGAGGAAGTGACTTTCTCTAGGTCACACTGTAAGGCATTGGCAGAACAGAAATAGAACCTTGATCTCCTGGGCTGAAGAGAGGTACTCAAACTTCTGAACCACACTGCTGCAAGCAATCCGCACGAGGCATCCCTAAATACTATATTTGACCATAGTGCAGAGGCCGGAATGCCAGAGGAGGTGGGCAGATGGCTTCCACCCATTTGAGTGTGAGCTGAGGAATAACACAGATGGCTAGTTTCGATCCCCACTTGGCACAAAGATATCTTACTATTTCTGCCTTTCACAAGCATCTGTTTCCACATCCACAAGCTGCCTCGTCAACTTACGGTCCTGTACTTTTTCATTTCCTCATCAGGATGCTCGGTACTTGCAAACACTGCTGTCCTGCCTCAGCACTAGTGTCCCAATACAAGGCATTCGTCTGCACCACCTAGGACCCTGTATCCCTTCACAGAAGCAAGGGCTTGGTCTCCTTCCAGGCAGAAAGGCAATTAATCCAAGTACAGCTGGTATTGATGGGCATAGTTGTTGGAAGGAGAAATGTGAATGGCGAGAGCAAGTCATTAAAGTATTTAAATCCTCAATCAAAAGCTCCAGCTAACAGTGCGGAACCAGGTGGTTGTGCTTACATTGGTCAGGTAACCTCCTGGCTACCTAGTTCTGAAACTAGTGCTGGTCTCCCTGGTAGCTGCTTCATATTCCCACAGTTCCTTGGTATGGACCCTCTGGCTGGTGTTTTCCTCTTGACAACTATACAACCTGTAAGAAAGTAACACACACAGAGTAAAGGAATTTTTAAATACACTCACTCTAAGACAACACAAGAAATATACAAATTTATGGGAAAAATAACATATACATTCAATTTCCTCCCCACTCCAAGCCCTTTAGCATTTTATCAATCAGTGTCTTTTTAGGGGGTCCAGGATTCCTCCTCTTTTCCTGTTTTAACCTTATCTGCTTCTGAGGGACTGGTCTTGTTTCAGTGAGTCTTTTTTGTAAGGTTCTCATTCCTTTGTCAGCTGACCATCAGTTCTCTTTTCAGATGACCCACTGCTGGTTTATAAGCCCCCATCAGGTAGAACAGATTCTTCTGGGCGGTGACCAGCTCATTGTCTTGGAATTTTTCATCTAAATAAAAATTGTCCATGTTAATTGCTTTCCTTTGTTAGTCGTCTTCTTGGTGCAGGAATTTCTCTTGACTCCATCCTGGAGGTTGGAGCACAAGATGTAGGGAAACTGTAGACATAGTGACAAGTTCCAGAGGAGTAGCCCTGTTAGTCTGTTTCAGCAAAACAAACAAGGAGCCCTATGGCACTTTTAAAGACTAACAAATTTATTTATCACATGAGCTTTCATGGGTGTCATTCCATTTCATCAGAAACATGAAGTGGAAAATAGTGTGTTAAGTATATATATACATGCAGAGAAGGGTGGGTCACAAGGTCAATTCAGACAGTTCCAGAGGGGAAGTCTCTCTGTTAATCTATTTTAGTAAACCAAATAAGTTGCTTTTAATTCAAATGGTGTGGATGTTGGTTTAAAGTACAATAGATCAGAAGGTGAGAATGTTAAAAGAAGGGAAATTATCTTTGACACCATCAGATTAGGTCTCAATAGGGACTTGGAATGGCTAACTTACTACCAAAGCCCTCTGCAATCTTGAGCAGTCATGACACTTCTTTGTGTCTCTGCTTCTCTAGAAAATGTGAATCATGTCTTACTGGCAGAGGTTGAGATCCCTGTGGCAAGATCTATGTTCACTGTATAAAAAGCAATAGAAGGGCATAGTGGAGTCTTTCCTGCTGGGATCTTAGGGTGTGTTCACACAGCAGTCTTATTTCAAAACAACAGAGGTTGTTTTGAAATAAGAAAGGCCACGTTCACACGACGCACCGTTGTTTCGAAACAACTTAAACCCCATGTGGGGACGAAACAACGCCGTCTGAACATGTTGTTTCGAAACAACAGTGACTCGTTTCGAAATAACTGTTGTCTGAACATGCTATTTTGATTCCTGCTTTTTTCCTTGATTCGAATTAACAAACTGTTAATTTGAATTACCTTATTTCGAAATAAGGCATTATTTCGACACAACTTGTATCGAAACAGCTTGTATCGAAATAACCCCGTGTGTGTGAACATAGCCTTAGATGTTAGTTTCTGGTTTTTTAGCTTTCTCTTCTCAGCAAGGTGGCTGCTCAGGCGTAGTTGTCCAAAGGTACTATTATGCAGTTCACATTTTATTCACCATGGAATTGTCCCATGGCATGTTGGCTTAGAACTGGAAGAAAGAGTAGAACTCAGTAGTAGAACTCACCATGATCAATTTCCTGGGACTACAGGGAACCTAAGGCCTTGGTAGATCATAGATTCAGAGAAGTGTAGAACTGGAAGGAACCTCGAGAGGTCCTCTAATCCAGTGCCTCACAATCAAGGCAGTACTGCATAATCACTAGACCATTCTTGACAGATGTTTGTCTAACCCAGTGGTCATCAAAGTTCGGGGTCGTGGCATTGGTGCTGCTCTGGAGTGGGGGCTGCTGCATCATGCTCCTCTCCCGGCCAGCGCTGCTCCAAGGAGGGGGGCAGCTGCCCCTCACTCCCCAACTAGCTGGCCACTGATCCTGGGAGGTGGGGCGGCTGCCATTTGCTCCCCTGTTGGTTGGTGCTGCTCCTGGGGGGGCAGCCCACTCCCCCACAGTGGAGGGGTCGCCGCATGGCAGAGGGGTCCAGAGCTGGGTCCTGAGGAAAAAAGTTTGGTGACCACTAATCTAACCTGTTCATAAAAATCCCCAGTGATCGAAATTCCACAAACTCTCTCAGGTGATTTGTTCTAGTGCTTTCCTATCTTAACGGTTAAGAAGTTTTTCCTAATGTCCAACCTAAATCATCCTTCCTACAATTTAAGCCCATTGCTTCTTGTCCTGTCCTCAGAAGTTAAGAACAATTTTTCGCCTGCCTCCTTGTAACAATTTTTTATGTACTTGAAAACTATTATCATGATCTCTCTGTCTTCTCTTCTCCAGACTAAACAAACCCAGTTTTTTCAATCTTTCCTAATATATCATGTTTCTAGACCTTTCGTCATCTTTGTTGCTCTCATCTGGATTTTTTCCAGTTTGCTCACATCTTTCTGGAAATGTGGCATCCAAATCTAGACTTCAGTGGAGTACAATTAAGGCCTTACCAGCTTGGAGTGGAGCAGAAAAATTATTTCTCCTGTCATGCTTACCCAAATTCCTGCTAATACATTCTCAAAAGGTTGTTTGGTTTTTTTGCAATGGTGTTACAATGTTGATTTATATTTTGCTTGGGATCCACTATATCCTCACATTCCTTTTTTTATTATTCCTTCCTAGGCAGTCATTTTCCATTTTTGAAAGTTACAATTGATTGTTCCTTCCTACCAGGAGTATTTTACATTTGTCCTTATTGAATTTCATACTGTTTACTTAAGACCATTTCTCCGGTTTCTTCGGATCATTTTTAATTTTAATCCTATCCTCCAGGGCATTTACAAGCCCTCCCAAACTTGTATTGATATTATCTGCAAACTTGATAATTGTACTCTCTGTGCGTTAATCAAATGATTGAGGAAGATATTGAACAGAAGAAGACCCAGGACTGATCCCCATGGGATCCCACTCAGTATGTCCTCCCAGCTGGACTCTGAACCATTGATAACTACCCTCTGGAAACAGTTTTCCAACCAGTTATGCATCCACCTTACAGTAGCTCCACCTAGGTTGTATTTCCCTAATTTATTTATGAGAAGGTCACGCTCTCACACTAGACTGTATCAGAAGTCTTACTAGTCAAGATGCCTTCTCCCTTAGCTCTCTGAGATGAATCTTGCTGTGATTGGTTTCCTTTTTAAAGCTCTATTCATATTACAAATTATTTACTGAAGGTGTCAGGTACAAGCAACATCACCATGAAGTCATTTAGCAAAACAGGGTGACTGAACTTACACCTACTGTATTGTAAATTTCCTTAAAGAGAAATAAATGGGATGACAGTGGCATAAAACTTTGACAACAGATCTTAGCATTAGCAGAGTCCTTTCACCCTGTGAAACTGACTGTGTTAAAGCAAGATGGTTTAACGTGGGGGACGATCAGCTGTATTTTATAATCTTTTGATTTAGCCAGGGTGGATGGAGCTAAGATACTTTAAAGCAAGGCCTAATGGACTATTTTTAACCTGGTTAAAAAATGGATTGGTCACATCATACAGGCAGGAGCAAACCATATCATAACACACAACATGTTCTGTGGTGGCTAGCATGCTTATGAATAATTATTGTGATAGCCCCCAGTCAGGCTCAGAACCCCATCGTATTATATTCTGAATATAATAAGCTCATAATAAGAGAAGAGTGCCTGTTCTAAAGACCTTCAAGTCTGCTTGCACAGCAAAGAAAAATCTGTGGCTTGCCTGGACCTGCCATCTTTGGCTCCAGGGATGCAGGCTATGGAGCTATTTCATCGCTGCATAGATTTCCAGATTCTGGCAGAAACCTGGGCATTGGGACCCTCCCACCCTGCACAGTCCTAGAGCCTGGGCTGTAACAGAATCATAGAGAAGTAGGGCACAAAGTGCCTTCAGCGGGTCATCTAATCTATCCCCTTGTGCTGAAACTAGTAAACCAAGACCATCTCTGGCAGGGTATTGTCTAATCTGTCCTTAAAACCCTCCAGTGGGGGGATTCTGCGACCTCCAAAGTTAACCTGTTCTATTGCTTAACTGTTGGTATAATTAGAAAGTTTTTTTCCTAATATCTAACCTAAGTCTCCCTTAATGCTTCAGAGAAAAGCAAAGGTCCCTCATAATACATCTATGGTATATACTCATGTATAAGCCTAGAATTTCTTCCTTCAAATCCCCTTTGAAAAAGGCACTTGGCTTATGCGTGGGTCAGTTTCATACCCAAGGGTACTGGTAAGCTGGAGAGCACTGGAAATTCAAAAAATCCATCAGAACACTGCAGCAGGGAGCAGCCGCAGCCAAGGCTGGGAGTTTTGAAATCTCCCATCCTGAGCATGCTCTGAGCATGCTCAGGACAGGACTCCGAGCTTGTAGCGTAGCTGCTGGAGCAGCCAGGTAAGGGGGTCCTGGACTGGGGGTTGGCCTGGGGGAGCCAGCTGCAGGATGAGGGGGGTTCGGAAGAGAGGCGAGTCGGTCCTGATTTTGAACCTCGGCTTATATACAGGTCATGACGTTTTTCGGGTTTCTGGGGTTAGTAGCTGAGGGTCAGCTTATACATGGATCGGCTTATAGACGAGTATATACAGTAGTCAATTTTGCAATATTATACATAACTGGAAAATTCTCTTCTTTATCCTTCTTGATCAGTAAATGCATTGGAGCATATCTGATTATTTCATGGATAATTAATTACAAATATTATTGGCCTTAAAATTATTTAGTCCTTTTTCAAATCCAAGTGTAACTTCCATTTGCAGGGAATCAGAATTAAAGTAAGATCTTGAGCTGAAGTGTACAAGCATTTGTTTGCTATCTTTATAAACTATGCATTTCTCTCTTCTAGTGGGTGTATAATATCCTGGAAAAGAAGGCTGAGGCTGATCGAATAATCCATGAAAACCCCGATCCTTCCCATGGTTTTGTTCTCCTTCCAGATTTTAAATGGAAT
Source organism: Podocnemis expansa (assembly GCA_007922195.1). Lineage (NCBI taxonomy): Eukaryota > Metazoa > Chordata > Testudines > Podocnemididae > Podocnemis > Podocnemis expansa. The sequence goes on from ML682025.1 coordinate 11,586,827, forward strand.
CAAAAACAGGTTAGCTTCTCCTTTGATTCTCTAGTTCTTTAAAGGGACAACACCTGTCTCAAAGTAGCACGCAAGAAACTACCTTAGCTGCAGTTTTACTAAAACTTGAGATTATTAAAACAGCAAGTTTTAAAAATTAAATGTACTTTTATGATTAATGCTTCTATTAGTTAATTATGTGCCATTAATGCAACACTTTAAGCTTCACTCTCTTTGACAATGACAACAGACTAGTCAGTTTCACTTTTGTTTAATAACTTACTAGTAAACTTCACTTTCTGATTCTTATACACTTGTGCAAACACTGCCAGGACCAGTTTAAAACCAAAGTTATTTGTTGGTCTTGGTCAAATTTCTACTGATTTCTAAAATCTTCATTTTTTGTAACCCCAAATATTCTACATATATTGACCTGACAGTGTCCCTGTTAATTGACACAATTTTCCTTCTCTCTTGAATGTTTAACCGTTTGCACTTGTATCACAATTACTGTAACAGCTCATATCACACAGTCATGTCATAAACAGTTGCTTAACCCTTACTGGAGTGAACACTCCTCCTTCTGAACAGCTTAAAGTTCATAAACCTCAGTTCAGCCTAAAATTCTAAATTTAGTGGTTCTTAAATACTATTTTGTGTGCTAACACCTGATATGCTTAGTGCATTCCTTTTTGTGGAGTTTAAACCCTAAAGCTCAAAATAACAAGACTCCAAGGGTGCAGTCCTGGTTTCATTGAAATCATTGGCAAAACTCCCAGACTTGGACCTGGAATTTTGTCTTGGCTTTCTGATTCTCAGAATGCTTAACAAGGATAAATTGGAGAAGGCTTTCCATTGTTCCACTTCATAAGACACACAGACAAGGACTCATGAGCACCCTAGGATAATGCCGCAAAGTAATTTCCTATCCTTGTATTCAAGTGGGATCCAGCAGATAGGGTACCAGCAGACTGTTTCTGGCTTTGTCACTGACATTCTGTGCCATATTGGACAAAACATTTAAACTTTGTGTCTTAGCCTTCCCCATCTATAAAATGGGGATAGTGTTGTTCATCCATCTTTGACAAGTGGTTTGAGATGTGAGGATGTAAACTGCTACTTATAATTAACCAGACCCGCTGTCGTTGGTGAAAATATTTGCATATATGAAGTCCAGAAAGCACAGGTTTTAGTTCTGTAGTACTGAAACGTGACTACAGCCAGCATGGGAGATGGAAAGGTTAGAAATGCTGATGAGCACTCCTCTAGAGGGTTAGTTTGTCAATCTTAGAGGAAACAGATCAGATATTTAGGGCAGGTGATATCTAGATTGTGGTGTTTTCCTTGTTCTCCACTCCTTCATTAAACAAACAAACAAACAAAAAGATCAAACAGAAGGCCAAGAAGTGTGAGCCCTTCCATTTCATCCTTGAATACTGACAGGCATAAAATATTACACATTCCCACAGGTCCCCACTGCCTTTAAAAGTATAGAATATTCTGGTTTGGTTTTTTAAACACAAATTTAGTCTCCTGGCTTCTGCTCCTTTATGATGCTAGAACTAACTATGAGAACTAGTAGGAGGCTAGAGACTGGTGCAGTACATCACACCCTTTCTGCTCAGTGATGTATGAGACCTGGGCCTCCTGGGATAACCTTCTGAATGTGCCAAAATCAGGGTAAGCTGCAAAACCAGTGGCCAAATCCCTAAACCACTGACGAGTGGTACTCAAACCAGTCTCCTAGTCAGTAACAAAACATGCTTCTGATTCCCCACTCTGATCATCACCAAGCATAATAAAATAGAAACAGCCCCTTTGTTGCACATTGGTTCCTCTGGTCCCTACCTAGCCACTGGGTCTCTTAAAGAAATCGGTTCTCCTGACCCCAAAGGGCCAGCCACATCACCCAGAACAATATAAATGTAGGCTTGGATCTTACCCAAAATACCATGCTGCCAGCCAGTCTTTTAGTAACTACAACTAAAGGTTTAATATAAAAAGAAAACAAACAAAATGTGAGAGATGTTAAAGGGTCAAAGTGAATACAAATGATTTGGAGTCCATAGAAAGCAAGTTCTTGAAGAATCTGTAGTTTGCAGGTTAGTCCAATTCCTGATTTAGAGTCCGTACAAAGCAGGTCCCTGAAGCATTTGCAGTTTGCAATTTAGTCCAATTCCTCTAGTATGCACCCAGCACCTGGGTGGGGTTCAGTCCCAAAAGAATAGTTCCAGCAGAGGGTATCACTTGCAGACAGACTGAAGACAGAAGACAAAATGGAGATGGGGCCACTGCCTTTTATCCTCTCTCAAGAGTCCTTGCCAAATCAAAATGGAGTTGGGTCACATGGCCAGTCTGGCTGACTCATTAAACAAGTTTCTTCATAGTCTCACTGTAGCTGGAAGCTTCCTTAATGGGCCAGTAAGAGTGGTTCTACAGCCACCCGTCTGGGAATGACTTAGAATCCAATAACTTGGAAACACATAAAGCAAATATATTCCTAACTTCTAATACAGACATGACACTTACATATGCACCATATAATCATTCCTGGAAGATTATAACCTTTCTATTGATACCAAACATGGCATATCACATATGAATTATTGCAAATATGAAATATTAATATGAAAGATAATCATAGACAGTCTCCTAGACCCTGACAGCATCACAATGTACATGTTTGGAAATTGTCCGTAACAGAACAACTGCTCAATGACCACAACTCGATTACTTGATAATTATCTGTTCTATTCATTCCCTCTGAAGTACCTGGCATCAGCTACTGTTGGGAGGACAGGATTCTGAGCTAGATGGACCATTGGTCTGACCCAGAATGGCTATTCTTCTGTTGAGATGTAAAAACCCATAGAATATATATAAGGGCTGTCTCAAGTAATGATTCATTAAAGCAATACAAAGATCAAGGGAGCCATTTAGATTAAATTTCCAGGAGCTAAATCCACCAAATTTGTAGCCACCCCCCACAAGCAGGGAGCCTGCCCAGAACTGTCCAGATATTGACGAACACTTCATCTTTGGCCCCCAAAGCACCAGGAAGTGGTGTGTGACTGTGAATGGTTTCAAACAAGCACTGGCCCCTTTGGAGTCAGATTCATTCCATGTGTACTGGTGCCTTAGGCAAGCAGATTTGTCCTTCTTCCTTTTGCACCACCTCCAAGTGCTGTCCAAGTGGACTCCTGATCTTGGCCACTCTCAGAGTTTCCCCAGCTTCATCTTCCATCTGCTTTCCAGTCACCAGGGGACTTGTGTTCTCACATGCTTTCTGTCCAGTTGGGCAGCCTCTTTCTATGGCACATTCTGGGGGTGAGCACCTAAGGTGCTTGGCCTGCCGGCCCATCCCTTTTAATTAGACTAGAGCTTTCCCGTGTGACATTTGTGGGAAAATGAGCAAATCCACAAAGAACAGACTGACTGGATCATTCCCTTCAGCTCCTGGTCCAGTTGTGTTGCATATGGGAGGCTCCCCATAACCATTAAGAGAGGGACGGGACCAGCAAAAATAAAAATCAGGCTTGTGAGCTTATTTAGGGACGAAATATGGTCTAGTGAGGTAATCTAGGTTCAGTTCCCACCTCTGCCACTTGACTACTGTGTGACTTTGAGCAAGTCCTTCACTTCTCCCTGTCTCCCTTTCCACATTAGTAAAATGGGTATAATGCTTACCTACCTTGTGAGGTACTGTGAAGTGTAATTTCATTAATGACTGCAAGACACCTGGAGGCACTTGAATGAAAATCAGTTTAGAACTGCAAATTGTCCTCTAATTCTTAGCATGCTACTGGTATTATACAAATAATAAATCATTTTATTTTGAGAAAATGGAGCCTGAACGAGGACAATCCTTTAAGAAGTGGGAGGAAATGAGTGGAGCAAAGACAGAGGGTATGTCTACACTGAAAAGATTTTTCAAAATAAGGAGGCTTATTTCGAAAAAAACTTTTTACCTATCCATGCAAGCATTTTTTTATTTCAAAATTAGCACTTTGTTCAAAATAGTTATTTTGAAAAAAGCCATTCCAAGCTATGGAATTGGCTATTTTCAAAATAACGGCCCTATACTTTTCCCTGCCTTCGTCTGTTTCAAAATAGAGAGTCTAGTGAAGACTTTCTATTTCAAAATGATAATTCCTACCTTATTTTGAAATAGTCTTCACTAGAGTCCTATTTCAAAATAAATTTGAAATAGTTATTTTGAAATAACTATTTTACAATATCTTTGGCAGTGTAGATATAGCCATAGAGCCTTTCAGTGCACTATGATCTCTTGCATTCAACAGGATGTAGACACAGTTCATAGTCTTGCCCCAGAAAGAGTGGAATAATGTATTTCAGATCAGCTGACTTTTGAGAAGTTCAGGCATATGTAGTCAGCAGAGAGGAAAATATCTAGGAGAAGACATAAAGAAGATAAATTATAATCTGAAAAACACTGAACTAGTTGGACTACAATGTATCTCGAGTTCTACAAGGAGCATATTGGATTCAACTTGCTCTCTGTCATCGCAGCCATTTCAGCCGGGACTCTTCAAAGCACTCATTTATTCTGAGCTGTCTGAGTTTTGATTCATCTGATCAGCACACTCAGCAGGCTCCTTCCCAGAGCCCTAGGCTACTCCATTATGTTATGGCAGCAACACATGGCTCCCAGTAGGGCTGTCAAAGCATCTCTTGAGCTAGGATGCAGAAGCCTGCTCAGTGGCATTGTGTTCTGCTAACTTAGCACTTTAATTGAGGTTGACGCATGTGCAGCTCTTTAATTGTTTAAGAATGGTGGATTGCAGCAGGAATTTTTGTTTGTTTGTTTACTCTTTGAAATTTGTTCTGTGTGTCAGTGACCTCAAGAAAATAACAGAAGGCGCTGACATTACTCACAGTCAAAATGTGAAATCTTCATAGGCTCCCCTTTCCACATTATATAATGCAATAGGAGGGAGGCGCTTGCCGGGTATCTAGAACTGTGATTTCAGGCTAGTGTCTTCCAAAATGTATTCCAAAAACCCTCTGTGTAAGAAGACTGGAACTCTTTGTGCAGTAGATGTGTTGGGGGAGCTTTTCCTGCTATGTGGACAGGTAGTGTGTCTACTGCTCTGCTGCAGAGAATGACATCTGGTCAGTCGTGTGTAATTCTGGCTTCCTCTAGTGACTGAGAACCCAGGGAGTTTATAAACCTTAGTCTGATTACAGATAATGGGTGGCTTTCATGGGTTAAACATTTGTTCTTTACACAGGTTCAGTGTTCTCTCCTAGCTGGCCTTTATAAAGCCTAAGTAGTTGTAGGGCCAGATTCTTAATGGTGACTTCAGTGGGAGCACGCTGGTTGGCATTAGCTGGGAGTCTAGACCACAGCATGCTTGGTAAAGGATGGTTACGAACGCCATGTGACCACTGAGTTATTACATATGTCTGCATGATTGTCTTTGCATCTTTGCACTGACTGCTCACCAAAGGCGGCAAGTGGGCCGAGCTGCAGACCTCCCCATGTAATTGTAACTTTCACATTGAAATTGTGGGCGAGATTCTGTTCCAGCCCACTGATGTCAGGGAAATGGGAATTCCCACATGGACAAGCTGAGTTGTCCAAGTGTTTGAACTAGTGCAGGAAGTGCCTCTAATTATCCATTTCAGCTGCTGAGGTTTGGATTAGAAAGATATTCTCCAGGATCACCAGGCCATATATAACAGGAGTAAATTGATGGCTAGGAAATACAGTAGCTGGTTTTTGGCCTGCACAGAGAAATGCATTTTAGTTAAACATGCAGCTAAAAACCTTTTAGATCTCTCTAAGGGTTCACTTCTTTTCAAACCCACAGGAGCCCTGAGGCATTGCCTGAAATGTTGTACCTTACATCATCCAGAGCCTTTTTAGCAACAGGCTTGCTTATTTCAAACAGCAACATACAGATGTTGCTGTAAGGAGAAAGAGTGTTGCTTTGCTTCTGCAGTCCACTTCTAATAGGGAGCTCAGGGTAACTTTAATAAGATTCAGTTCTACACTGTTTTGTCTAGGAGCAATAAAGCAAACCCCCTGAGCTAACTAGGTCAGCCTGAGAATGATAAATAATTGTTGACTAATGAAAATCACTCTGTGCCTTGGAAACGAAAAGATGTAATCGAAAGTGGCATGCTTTGGGTTTTTGAGCTGGCATCCTGAGAGCCACCTTTCCAAATAAACTGCTGTTTCAGAAAAGCCAAATGAAATGATTTTACCAGTGAAAAGGCATAAAGGATCTTTGATAGCTAAATTATTAATTTATACATGTACCTGAGACTGAGAGCAGCTGAGTCAATGCAAGGAGCACAAGCTGAAAGAGGCTGTTGACATAGATGAAGGAATGCACTTTGGAAGCACAGGACAGTTGATAAAACATGCTACAGAAGCTGCATTTCTGCAAAGCTTTGCCATCACACGACAGAAAACCTGCAGAACGTAGATAGTGTTTTCAGTGTGACTCTAAACGGGCCCCCAATTTCAGCTGGGATCTCTAGATGCTGCTGTAATACAAATAATAGCACACATATGCATATTATTATTAATTGTTGACATCAGAACTTAGCAACTGATTTAATAGTCATTAAAACCCTTGAACTCAACAAGGATCTTTAGAGAACATCTGTGTGCGTATTACGTGAATGTACTAGCTCGCCAAAAAGATTTGTTTTGTTTCTTGCTGTTATGATTTATGTCCCCAAAGCTCATCAAATGTTTGTTTCACCAAATATCTCAGGCAATGCTGGGAGCCTGGCTGATCATCTTGTAGATAAGATATAGCACACTGCATTGGTGTTGTGAATTGACTCATTAACTCCTGAGAGATAAGTTAAGTTATTTAAAGAGACAGAGTGATTGGAAACTGGCTCAGTTTGTAGTACCAAAGCAAAAACATGTGACACTTTTGGATTTTGAAACCTGAAGTTATGCTTTTGGTCCTTTGAATTCTTAGACAAATCTCTGTCTTAACATCTGTGCAGGGGGACACATTTGTTCTTGTCCTGCAGGGATGCAGTGCTTAGAGCAAATGACTGAGAATCTAGATTCCTGATTTCTGTTCCCAGTTCTGCCATACCCTTACTCTGGTTTGAAGAAGTCTGTGCCTCATTTCAGCCAGCAGTAAAATGGGAGTCATAAGACTGTCTGCCTCACAGAGATGTTGTAGGACTTGATATTAACATTTTAAAACTGAATTTGAGATGCTCACAGAACAGTTTCTGTAAAAGTATAAATTGTCACCGTGGAGCGTGGGTCAGTTTGCTAATTCATTTAAGCATATTGGCAGTAGGAAGGTATGAATATTCAAGGTTAAAGAGAAGTTTGTCAGATGATGGAAGAAGAGATAAGATATGCTTGTAAAGATTTGACCCTACAGCACTAGATCATCATTTAATTTTCTTTAACTGCTCTATTTACCATAGCGAAGGCATCAGCAGAACAGGCTAGGTGATGGGAAATAAAACCTTGGCAAATACATTATTTACTGACTGAGAGAGAAATGTCAGTTAATGGTGTCTGACTAGCTATAGAGCTGGCTCAATAGTGGGGGAAGCTCCATTCAAAAAGAAATCACTCCACAGTATAAGGGAGAAGATATCTAGTGTGCTATTTCACAGCTACTATTCAGTCAAATCTAGGTGGATGACAGCAGTTCATATCTAAATGGGGCAAGACCTCCTCATAGTTGCACTAGTACCAGCTGTATTTTCTGTGAAGCTCTAAGTCAAGACCTAGCTTCTCCAGATACCTTTTATGTTGCATGTTGGTGGTAAGAATGTCCTGTCTCTGCAGATAGATGACCTGTACTTGATAGCTATCTGCCACCGTCGGGGGATAAAGTCACTGCGAGACCTCACCTCTGAACACTTGCCTTTGCTGAAGAACATCCTGCAAGAAGGGAAGGTGGGTGTTACAACATTTGTCTGTCTGCCTTCCTATGGCCCTGTTACCATAGTAGTCAGACACCCATCAGGGTCTCTGTTTCACACATGGAAGATCAGGGCGGGAACTGCCTCAGCTTCAAACTTCAGCCTGCTGACGCTGCCTTCCTGATAGTCATGTTTTAGGCAAGGGAGTTGACCTGTACTGTCATGAGAGCTCTTTGCTCAGGGAGTGGCCTGGAAAGTGACTACACATGCCGCAAATGGCATGCACAATCTCTCTGCGTGGAGTTTTGTCCTGAGTCTTCATACCAGCCAACCTATATCCTTGGACCAGCATTTACAGTTTCATATGCCAACCGCACCTCTTGTGCTTGGGGACAGTGACTAATTTTCTCCTGCCAGGGGTCACTGATGAAATAAAAAGTGATTTTCCACATGACCAGAGGTTGAAGGCAGCATCACCAAATGGAACCACAGTATAGAGCAGGGGTCTTAAACACATGGCCTGTGGGATGCGTAAGATCTGAGGAGTTACTTCCTACAGCTCGCAACAAGAGCCAGAATTCAGGGGGTCCCAGTCCTGTCCGGCTTTTCAAGTGGCCCATGCCCTTGTGGCTGGGAGCTGGCAACTGGGCTGCAGCCCCCTGCCTCCCACCTGGGGTCCTGTTGTTGTCTGCAGCACTTCCGGGCTGGCCCACGAGGGCCTCCCCCTGCCCACAGCCATGCTTAGCCCTGCTTGAGGCAGGGCGAGAGTATTTTGCCCAGCTTCTGGGTCAGACCTCCCTGCCTCCTAGACAGAGCAACTGACTGGGGGCAGGGTGCATGGAGCCAGGCCTTTCTGGGCAGGCTGGTGCTGGCCCCCATTGACAGCACGACCTTGGCTGGCCAGGGAGCTGGTAGTGTCACAGGGCCGGCTCCTGGTGGCAACTTGGGGTCCATGGCTGCGGCTGGGTGCAGGCAGCAGTGGCCTTGGCTGGCTCCCAGACAGGGCCATCTCCCAGTGTGCAGCTGGGAGCTGGGCTGTCACTGCTTGCCTCCCCTCAGGGGTTGGGGTTGCAAGCAGCCCTTTCCATTTCTTTCTTTCTTTCTTTCTTTCTTTCTTTCCATTTCTCCTCCTTCCTGTCTTGTTTCCTTCCTTGTTTCTTCTTTTCTTTTTCCTTTTTTCTTTTCCTTCCTTCCTTTCTTTTTTCTTTCTTTTTTCCTTTTCCTTCCTTCTCTCTTTCTTGTTTTCTTTTTCTCTTCATTCCTTCCTTCCTTCCTTCCCTTCCCTCTTTTTCCTCCTTCCTTCTTTCTTTCCTTCTTTCTCTCCTTTTTAAAAAACTTGAAAAAATTATTTTAATTAAAAAGCTTTCTAAAAATTAAATTTCAATTAAAAATTCATGCAAATTCAATTAATTAATTCTATTTACAAGCTCATTGAATTCAATTGATTATTTTTTCATTTATTTTTAATTAAATAAACTGGTGGTCCTGGTGTATGAAAAGATTTCAGTAATGTGGCCCTTGGGCCAATATCCTAGTCCTTATGTACCCCTTGTGGTGATTTGGATTTGAGAACCCCTGATGTAGAAGAAATGGTTTAGAAGTATAATGATCCAGTTTGAAAGAGCTTTGCATTTCCTGCACATCTGGCACATTCCTTCCCATTCCAGAGGTGTGTGTGTTTGTGAAGAGATGAAAGTTGTGAGGTAAATAGTAATTTCATGTATGAATGTGGCAGGTCTGCAGGCCACTGCCTAAGGTTTATTGTGTTGCTATATATAAAACACCTCTATGCTAGAGGGAGAAATTAGCAGATGAAAAAAGAAAAGTCTAAGTGATACCTAAGATTTATTCACTAGAGGCCTGCTGGTTTACAATAACCCTGCTTGAACTGCTTTAGGTTTTAATAAAGGCTCTGTGTCTAGGAGAGCAACATGTGTCTGTAGGACCATGGGAAGCAGTTTCTGGTTTCCTCTCCTCAAACTCCATGCTCCCATGGAACATAGTGGGAAACTCTATTGTCTTACCAGCCTGGTTTCTCCTCTGAGGTCTCTCCTGGCATAGAATTCCAGTAGTTAACATCATCTTCAGTAGCTTTACTAGTGTCTTCTTCATGGGTCAAACCCAATCTTCAACTCCCTGTTCTGTGAAGATGTCCCAAGAAGAGCAAAAGGATCTTCTCTAGCTTCAGAATTTGAGCCAGGATAAGGATTTGCCATGGCAGACTGCTGTATTCCTTATGCAGAGATGGTGACTTTTGATGGCATCAGCTCATCGTAAGACTGGACTGGACTCAGGCTTTTGACAAAGTCTGGCTCACAGCCCAGAGCAGGAGAGTCCATCTTCACTGGATTCAGCCTCCCACCAGGTTATTGTCTGTTGGCTTCCAAGTCACAGCATCAGCTGGCTGGTCCTGATTAGAGCTACTTATCAAGGGTTGTGGTGGACTCTTCTTTCGTTAAACATTATTTAATCAGCTCTGTAGTGTACAGAAGGTCAGACTAGATGATCCCAGTTGTTCTTTCTGGCCTTAGAATCTCTGAATACAACAGGGGTCGGCAACCCCCACCGTGTGTGCCAAAGATGGCATGTGGGCTGAGCCTGAGCTACATGCAACAGCACTCAAGCTCCAGCGCTGGCCACAGTGACCCCGTGCTGCATGGCCTGGGGCCACAAGAGCCATGTGCCATGGCTCCAGGCCCCCACTGGCTGTGCTTTCCTATTGGGGAGCGTGGCCAGTATGGACAAAGAAGCTGCAGTGCATGGGGCTCCTGGCCTTGCCTCCTGCTAGGCAAGGCTGCTGGAGGGGAGCAGAGTAGGTTGGCCCGCCTGGAGCTTCTGCTGTTGGTGGGAGCTGGCCCTGACCCCAACCCCAGGAACCGAAGGCTGCCTGCTGGTGGGGGTGAGAGCCAGCCCAGGCCAGGAACAGGAGGCCTGCCCCTGCCTCCTTTTGGCCCTGCCCCTGGCACCTGCTAAGGGTGTGGTGAGCAGGGCTGGCATGGGGACCAGCAAAAGTTGCTGCCCCCTGGAATACAAAGTTCTGTAGAGGTGCTAGGCATTATTACTGTGATCTTTACAGAAACTAGGCATTGAAGTTGCTTTCCTGAGTCAAGCAGGAGGTTTGTCCCCTGCATTGGTAACTTGCTTCTAACCTTTTGGTCATTTCTCTGCTCCAGAAGATCTTGTCTAGGCCCATAATACAGCACATTAAGTATCAGGGAGTGGAGCTCAAAGTATGATGGATTTCCCTTTCCCCTTCCCAGATGTATTGGAAATTCAGACAGTAATTGCACCAGGGAAAGCAGAGATTAATTAAAAGATTGGGTGAGGGGTCATAGCATTCCCAAACAGCACAAAGCGCAGCATCCCTGACAAATTCACTATCACTGTTTATAGCTTTAATTAAACCAATTCGTAAAGGGATCCTGTGAGGAGCGATAAGGCTGGCATGGAAACCAGTGAAAGCTGAGAGGGATGCACTGTTGAGGGGAAATGTCTGGCACACCAGCAGGCCTCATTATGGAGGTAGTTAATGGGAAGTAGGCTGCCTTCTGATCCACAAACCAGCTTGTAGAGGGCAAGCTCCTGATCTGTCTCTCTGGTGGCCCTGCAAGGGGAGAGGCTCAAGGGACTTAAGTGGAGTGGCTCCAGACTGATAGTGGCATTGAGATCACAATCTGGCCTATAGTTACTGCTCTTCCTATGCTGGGTGGGTGCCAAGCCTGCAGACTTCGCTTGCCTGGCCCCTAGGACATGTCCTGGTTATTTGAGATCACAGCTGGAGCAGGAATCTGTTTTGGAGAATAAAATGTATGAGTCAGTGGGCTCAACTATATATGTCCGGGTTGGGAGAACATGGCTAAAACTACTCCCATGTCTTCCGCCACAATGACTTTCACATTGGCTGGGGAAACTATCCTGCCTCCCTTTCCCTTCCTCTTCTATATGTGGCACTGGGATGCTTTCTCCCACAGCAGACGCCATCTCCCCACTCCAGCTCGCTCACCTCCTGCATCCCTGCTGGTGCAGTACACAATAGAGCTTGGCCACTGAGGCATCATCACCTGGACATCTGCTCTTATAAATCCTTTCTGCAGAAGTATGTGAAGCAAGCCCTCGTCTCAGTCTATTGTTACAGCTCTTTCCTTAATATTGTCATTGTGTGATTTGTCTGAACCTAGAGTAGTTCTCCACCCACTTCAGTTCTTCTGCAGGCTTGCACGTGATGGCCAGAGAGCTTGGCTGATAAGGGCTTTTAGGCAGGGCTTGGCTGGTTGAGGCTTTGGCTGTCTATTCCTGCTTTCTCCTCCCCACCCCTCCCCCCATCCTCTTCTTTAATAAAGCTTTAATGTACAGCTGGCCTGTGTCTGCACAGGATTATTATTCTCACAGAACTGAGAGGTGGATTTACAGCTGGGCAGACGGGCAGCCAAGTATCTAGTATTGCATGACCTTGTCCATCACTTTCCTTCTGCAGGAATCTGAGAAGGAGGAAACTGTAAAAACATTGGAGAACAAGTTTCTCAGCCTGTAACCAAAAGCTCGTCTCCTGTTATTCTCGGACTAGACTTACAACTCAGAGCTTGATCCCTCCTGGTCATTACAGGTCCCATGGTACTTTTTCTAAAGCAGGAGTATTAATCTGTTGTCCTGGCTACATTCCAGTTGAGCAATTGCATGCTGCTACTTAAATCTTATTCCCATCCCACTTACACTTGGTATTCTGCGCGTTCTGTTCTAATGATCCACAGCCTGCTGTGCTCTTAATTTTTGTGTGCCTTCCACCTCAGAGGTGGCTGATAGCAATTCCTTTATAAAATTTGGAAAGTTTCTCCTGAATGTTTGGGGATCTTTGGATGAAAGAAGCTGTATTGATGTCCCTTGATGTTAATTCAGTTTCCCAAGAGACTAAGCTTCCATCCAGTTCCCTGCCCTTGGATAGGATGTTAAATCATTTCAGTGAATTATTTGGGAGATTTAACTCACTGCCCTTTCTCCTCCAGGAAGCCATATTAAAGCGCTTTGGTGTGGCTGGCTCCCAGCTGCGGATTTACTTTCATTACCAGCCATCCTACTTTCACTTGCATGTACATTTCACCGCTCTGGGCTATGATGCACCAGGCTGCTCAGTGGAGAAAGCTCACCTTCTGGCGGAAGTTATTGACAATCTAGAGCTCGACCCTCAGTACTACCAGAAGCGTACGCTGACCTTTGCCCTCCGTGCAGATGAAGCCTTGTTGAAGAAATTCCAGGAAGCAGGCAGAGTTTGAGATCTTGGTGATTGGAAATGGGTTCGTTTTATATGGATTGTTATATGAAGCTTTTTATGGGTTGTTTTTATTGTCTTTGCCTTTTTTTAAACTCAGTTTTATAAGAATCTGGATTGTGTTCCTGTTGCTCTTGTAGATGATCCTTGCGTTTCTCTCCATTAAATGTTGTTGGAGTAGCAACTATGCATTAGTGCGAAACATGGAATGATGTCCTCTGTGCTCTACTAAAAGGTCACCTAACGTCTATGACAAACTAGGAGCTGGTGGGGTCTGCAATAAGGCTCCATACAGCAGCAGAATTTCAGTCCCCTTCTTTGGAAATTATTTATTTCCATAAAGCAAATAAATAAACCAGATCCTTTTGTTCTGGTCCTTTTCAGGGTCTTTTCCCCTCATCGGTGTCTCTTCTAGGGCTCTAGCTTTGTGGACCATTTATCTAAGGACCATGTAACCTATAGGTTATCTTCTGATTCTCTGTCTCAAACCTGTTACTTGGGGGCAAGCTAATTAGTGGCTAAACCCACTGCCCTTGAAAGGTCTATCCCATTCTATGCTAAAATACTCCTGGACACACAACAACTTCAGAAAAATGGGAAAAAATGAAGATTTTTTACTGAATTAAATCTGAAAATGGATAATGAATTTGTAGTGTTTTGATATTTTTCATGTCCCTGCACTTTCAATGCACTGCAAAATGTTGTACATATAACATATGATTACACCTAACAAGTTGCATGGGGGAGGGCCCCTTTGTACATGTGGGAGGCAGTTTGGGATCATGGGACATGCACCTTACCTCAATTGATGATTTTTGCTAATGTGAGCAGCAGCAAAATAGCAAACAGAGACATTTCAATTGTCAATGTTAGGTTTCAGAGTTCTTGCTAACAGATTAATAGAGCAGTTGGAAGTTTTTCTTCACGACCTTTTTTAAATGGGGTTAGAAGACCTAACTGGCTTCAAAACTAAGCTGGATAAATTTATAGAGAGGGTAGTATGATGGGACAACTTAATTTGGCAGTTCACTGATCTTTGACTACTGGTGGGGGCTATGCCAATGGCCTGTGATGAGATGTTAGATCGGCGGGTTCTAACTTCGTGCAGAAAATTCTTTTCTGGGTATTTAGCTGGTGTCTTGCTCACATGCTCAGGGAGTAGCTGATCACCATATTTGGGAGTCAAGAGGGGGGTTCTTCCCCAAGGCAAATTGACAGGGGTTCTTGGGTTTTTCACCTTTCCCTGTAGCATGGGACATGGGTCACTTGCTGCTGGTTTCTCTGTGCCTTGAAGTTTGTAAACCATGATTTGGAAATTTCAGGGACTCAGTTATAGGTTAGGGGTCTATTGCAGGAGTGGGTGGGAGGTTACCTGTAGAGTAGTGACAAGGTGTGTTGGCAGTGGCAGGGGCTAGATCCAGGCTGGGCTGCCAGCGGGAGGAACCCAGTCTGGCTCCTGGATTGGGCCCAGGGGCTGGATTGGCCAAGGGGTGGGGCCCAGGCTCTGACCCTTTTTTCAGGGCAACGATGGCTCTGGTAGTGATCATATTGAAGACTGTTTTTGCATATGTGTGGTATGCAAACTACACGTAATAAGGTTTGCAAGGCCTCGATTTCCCAGGGGCAGCCTGCTTCTTCTTTACATGATGGGAAAACTCCTCCTTGTCAGTGAATGAGGTGCCAGGATGTTGTGGCTGCAGAAGGAACCAGTACCTGGCATCTGGGATAAGCATTGATGAGTCCATACAATCCAGGGCAGGTTTTAGAGAGTTCTGTGTAGACTCCATGGATCGCTTGATGGACAGGTGAGCCCCCTTAGCAAATCGCCCAGACAGACTAGGTACAGAGAACTTGTCTGGACTCTGGAAGGTGATCCAGCCAGGTATTCTTGCCAAGAGAAACTGAGATGTGAGTAAAAGCACTCAGACTCCTGTGAGATGTGGGTGGTAGTAATGAAGGACCTATTTTACTCAACTCTGCACCAAATGAGGATCTGCAGTGTCCTGGCTGTGTTGGTCCCAGGACATAAGAGAGACAGTGAGTGAGGTCATGGCTTTTATTTGACCAATCAGTTCTGGTGGAAGACAATTACTATGTACTTGAATGAACTCACATTGAACAATGACAAGACAAAACCCATTATCATCTGTGGGCAAACACTTTTCACATAACAGTCACTCAATACCGTAGAAGCAAAAAATCCTGTGGCACTTAAAGACTAAAATTTATTTATAGCATGAGCTTTTGTGGGAGAAGATTCCACTTTGTCAGATGCTTTGAAGATATTTGAGCTCTCAGTCCTCACTCTCAAAGGAAACCTGCACCACATCTTCCAAAGATGAGCTTGGTACCTTAAATTCATAACATTGCTAGACGCTAAAAAACATGGTTAGAATAAAGACACCAGATTTATGGCTTGATACAGCACTATGTAGTTCACTGTCCCCTGCTTTTCTTTTTTTTTTTTTCCTGTCCTGTGACTGGAAAAGGGTTAATGGGCCACTTCATGCTAGATGGTCCATTGAATATGTGTTAAGCTTCACACTGTGTTCCATTTGTATTGGCTATGACTCTCACAGCTGCCACTTTGGAAGTCTGTAGTTCAAGAACTTGTGTCTCTCCCCATCAGGCAAGGAGTCTGGTGGCACTTTTAAAGACTAACAAATTTATTGTGTGAGCTTTCGTGGGAGAAAATCCCACTTCTTCAGATGCTTTGAAGACAGGGAACTTACAGAATGGGAGGAAAATATTCTTGTGGCAGGAGTCAAGGTGGCACTGTTACACATGCTCTTAAAAGTTCTTTTTCTGTGGGCTTGTCTATGACCAGATAGTGCATAGCTAGCTCAGATGTAAATCTATAGGAAATTTGAAGGCAGACAGTAGATCAGTGTGCACGGGGAAACTTTTAATGTGCAGTAGCAGGGTTTACATAGACAGTGGCTGGCATGCTAACACATTGCTGATTTACACCCCAGTGGTTCTCAACGACTGTGTCAGGACACATGAGTGTGTCACCACAGAGAATTGGGGAGATGGCTGGGTTTGGCCTGGGGGGAGTGAGCTAGTGTGTCCCATTGGGTTGTGACAAGCCACCAAGTGTGTCGCAACCCGCAAAAGGCTGAGAACCACTGCCGTAACTATTCATCTGTATTAGCGGTTTTCAATTTTTTTTCTCATTGAAGAAAAACACTTATCCCCATGACCCAAAACAATAATGCCTTCTGACTAAAGTTTTAATAAGTTGCTAAAAAGGGCAGTGTGTACCAGATTTAACCCCCTTCACTTTAAGTAATAACTAAAATTAAACATCAATGTTACTTGTAAAACATTTTTAAAAGTAAAAAAAATAGCATGTTGAGTTTCAGTCTTTATCTGATGGGTGGGCCTGCTTGTTTTTCATAATGATCTTATTCCAATCTGTATCACAAGATGAAAGTGCTACCCACCTATCAGGTGGGCTGGTGAGTATGTTTCTTATATTATGTTTAGCCTTGTCAGAGTCCCAGTTCACACATGTAGGTGGTGGTGGTGAACCGTAGCAACAACAATATGTATCCAAAACAGTGACAGATCCAATGACGTGTGACATGTTTTGAGTATGCTATTGCTGTTCATTGCAGCAGCTCTTTTTCTTTCTTGTTCAGGCCTGAAGTTTAGCGCCATTATTGACTCAGGATTTTCAAAAGCCAAAGGATCTTTCACTCAGGACTTTTTCTTCAAATTTCTATATCCCTTTGCAGGAAGTAGTGACTAAAATGGTCAGAGCAGTGAGCTAGAATATTGACACTTTTCCTTTCATTCCCATCTTTTCACTGATGTTGTTTTCCTCAGTGTTTTGTCACAGCATTGGGAAGATGCAGTAACTCAAACACTGACTTTTCAGTTGTCCATGTCACAGTGCTAATGACTTTTGGAATCTTTATCCATCTAGTGTCAAACCAAATCATTGCCTCTTACCTGTAATTCAGTTTAAGATTGAGAAAATGCTTGCGTGATATGGCAACTTTATTATCCAACTGTCACTGTTAAACAAATTTGCCAAGTTAGACTGTTTCTCTTCCAGAAAAATCTAAATCTCATTCCTGAGTTCAGACCTCTTTAAATACCCTGTCTGGTGACAGCCCCTATGCCTCAGTGTGAAAGAGGAAGCTTGTATGCTTGTAACACTTCAAAAAGCCTGCTGTTCAGTGAACTGCCTTTAATGAAAGTTTCACTAGTTCACTATTTCCATAAGACCAGGGGAAATCCCCATCATAGCTTCATGGTGAGTGAAACAATGATTTCAACATCATTACCAGCTGCCCCACGTCTTTTTTTTTTTTCACAACTCCACTGTTTCTGCCTGTCATACTAGCTGCACCCTCACTGTAATTCCTTTGCAATTAACCAAGTCCAATTTGTGGTTTCCAACTACGCAGTCATGCACTGCTTTGAATACCTGTGCTCCTGCTGAAGCTGTTGGTAACGTCAGACAACGCAGCAAACCTTCCAGCAAATCATCTTACTGTCCATATGTCTCAGGAACAAACAGGGTTTGCCAACAGGAAATATTGTGTTCTTGTTAAGACAGATTGCAAAATCCCCTGACTGTAACCGAGTAATAAATTGGGCTCCAAATGCTCTACAGCAGTGGTTTTCAAACTTAGGGTTGGGACCCCATACTGGGTTGCAGACCCTCAGGCACTGGATTGTGGTATCCCCTGCTGCCTCTGCAAAAAAAACTGGAAAGCTCATGCAAAAAATAAATCTGTTAGTCTCAAAGTGCCACAAAACTCCTTGGGTTTTTTTGCTCAAAGATGGAATTGTTGGGTGATGGGCATAAATAATTTTTTTCAACTGGGTCCTGAGAAAAAAAGTTTGAAAACAATTGTTCTATAGCATCACATATTTGCAGAAACACTGCTATCACAAGTACACATATGCGCGCGCGCACACACACACACACACACACACACACACACACACACACACAGATGCACACAAAACAGTTTGGAAAATCAGGCCCTAGAGACCCTGAAATCCAGGGTGCTCCTTGTGACATCCTGGGTCAGACATGCCTCATTTTTGTCTCGCCTTCAGCCAGAAGTGTGGTGATATTGGGGCAGCTCACTCTCCTCCCCAGAGCGGACTGCCATGGTCTTGCAAACTCTTTGAGAACTGTACAATGAAAGGAGCTATGCAAGCCCTCAGATATTATGGCAGTGGGCCCAGTAATAAAATATGAATAGCTGTGTAAAATAATTGCAGTTATTAGTCCTACTAAGCAAGAAGTGGTTTTCAGGTTGAATAGATGTTGCACTGACTTTAATGTAAATTGCCATTCAGTCGTTCCCAAAAGCAGCCTGCTGAGTGGGTCTGCTCCCATGCTCACCTGGGCATAACTTTGACCTCTGTAGCTGGGCCAGCTGCCAAACCGTTTGGATTTCAAGACAATGAAAGACGGTGGAAAGCTAAGGAAAGGAAGCCATAATGCATCCTTGCAGGGTGTTAAGTGGGAAGCCCTCTGACAGCAAACAGGGAGAATTATCTCCAACAGATTGCTTCATGACAAGCCCCTGGGCAATAGCGTTCTGAGGCAATCAATGCAGAATGAGGGAGCACTCAGCAGGCAACAAATGAAAAGACAAACCGAGCCACCTTAACATAATCTGTTTAAGTCCAAGGGACACCTGGAAACTGATAGGTAAAGATAATTCAGTACAACCAGCCTTTGTGGGTTACTGGCACATTTGTCTGTTTGGCACTTCCCACTTGGACCAGGCTATTCTTTTTCTCTCATGCACATCCTCTTTAGTATACTGCTGTGCTATTCTTCCCCAGTAAGATGCCTTGTTCCTCCACCCTTGTCAGATGCAGTGCAAAATCACAACAGACTCCTTCTCGAGGACTTTCCTTCTGCCCCACAACTGCCACACATAAGATAAAATTCTGCGGTGACCTAGAGGCCTACTTTCGTCGTCTAAGACTCAAAGAATATTTCCATAACACCACAGATCAACGCACTGACACACAGATGCCTTCCTCCAAACACTACAAGAAGACATATTCTTCATGGACTCCTCCAGAAGGCCGAAATGAGAGACTTGACTTCTATATTGATTGCTTCCGCCACCGCACCAAGGCTGAAATCGTGGACAAACAACATCCTTTACATCATAACCTCAGCCCTGCAGAACGCAATGCCATCCACAGCCTCAAAAACAACTCTGACATTATCATTAAGGAGGCTGACAAAGGAGGTGCAGTTGTCATCATGAATAAATCAGATTATGACCAGGAGGCTTATAAACAACTCTCCAACACAACCTTCTACAGACCACTTTCCTCTGACCCCACTGAGGAATACCAAAAGGAATTACAACGCCTACTCAAGAAACTCCCTAAGACAGCACAAGAATGTATAGAGACAGAAACACCACCAGAACCACGGCCAGGGATGTTCTATCTACTACCCAAAATCCATAAAAAAGGAAACCCTGGACGCCCCATCATCTCAGGCATTGGCACTCTTACTGCTGGCTTATCTGGCTATGTGGACTCCCTCCTCAGACCCTATGTTATCAACATCCCCAGCTATCTTCAAGACACCACGGACTTCCTGAGGAAAATACAGTCCATTGGAGAACTTCCAGAAAACACCATTCTGGCCACTATGGATGTAGAAGCTCTTTACAACAACATCCCACACAAGGATGGATTACAAGCTATTAGAAGAACCATCCCAGCTGATGACAAAGCGCAGCTCGTGACTGAACTTTGCGACTTTGTACTCACCCACAGCCACTTCAGATTTGAGGATCATTTATATCTCCAAATCAGTGGCACTGCTATGGCCACCCGCATGGCCCCACAATATGCCAACATCTTTATGGGCGACTTAGAACAACGTTTCCTCAAGTCTCATCCCAAGACACCTCTTCTTTACCTGCGCTACATCGATGACATCTTTATCATCTGGACACACGGCAGGGATGCTCTTGAAGATTTTCACAGAGATTTCAATAATTTCCACGACACCATCAAATTGAGCCTGGAACACTCCACACAGGAGATCCACTTTCTTGACACTACAGTACAAATCAGGGATAGACATATCACCACCACCCTATACCGAAAACCTACTGATCGGTATAGTTACCTACATCCTTCAAGCTTCCATCCTAAACACACCACACGATCCATTGTCTACAGCCAAGCCCTAAGATATAACTGCATCTGCTCTGATCCCTCAGACAGAGACAGACATCTTGAGGATCTCTATCAAGCATTCTTGAAACTACAGTACCCACCTGGGGAAGTAAGAAAACAAATTGACAGAGCTAGATGGGTTCCCCGAAGTCATCTACTACAGGAGAGACCCAAGAAAGAAAGCAACAGAACACCACTAGTCACCACATACAATCCTCAAGTCAGACCTCTGCAAAAGATCATTAAGGACTTACAGCCTATTCTTAAAGATGATCCCTCTCTCTCTCAAGCATTAGGAGACAGACCACTCCTTGCTTATAGGCAGCCCCCTAATCTTAAACAGATACTCACCAGCAACTACAGATCTAACAACAAGAACATTGAAGCAGGCACACACCCTTGCAAAAAACCACACTGCCAAGTCTGCCCACATATCTACACAACAGACACCATCATAGGTCCTAATCAAGCCTGCTGCTCCATCAAAGGCTCATTTACCTGCTCATCTACTAATGTGGTCTATGCCATCATGTGCAAGAAATGCCCCAACACCTTATATATTGGACAAACAGGACCATCCCTCCGTAAGAGACTGAATGAGCACAGAGCTGATATCAGAAATCAAAGAACAAAGAAACCACTTGCTGAGCACTTCCATCTTCCTAATCACTCGATGATGGATTTGTTAACGACTGTCGTTAGAGATGTACCTGGGACATCAAGACTCCAAAGAGAAACAGCTGAACTCGAATTAATATGCAAGCTAAATTCTGTGAAAGCAGGACTCAAGAGATTATGGGTTCTTTTCCCATTACAAAGGGTAATTTGACTTCAGGCTTCCCATTCTTTAAGCCTGTAAACTGCTCTGATTTGCTGTTACTTTATGACCTGATCCTATGTTTTACACCCCCTTGCATTTAGTTTCATTCCTTTCTGTAAGTTCACCCATCTTCGAAGCATCTGAGGAAGTGGGATCTTCTCCCACGAAAGCTCATGCAAAAAATAAATCTGTTAGTCTTAAAGTGCCACACAACTGCTTGTTGTTTTTTTTACTGGATCACTGAAGGCTAGCCTAGAATGTGGCTTCAAAAGGCAGCAAACTTTGTCCTGACAGCTGGATCTATTATTTCACACAATGGATGGTGGAATTCACTGCCACAAATAATGAGAGGAAAGGCGCTTTGACAGATTTGAACATGGATAATAAGAACATCCAAAGTTACAATAGTTTTGTGAGTGGTGTAAATCCTGCAGTTTCTAGAAATGATCAAAGCTCAGACTAATTTAAGGAGCTAAACCCCCTTAGTACAACTTATGCCATTCTACACTCACTTTTTGGAGGTTGAGTTGGATGTTATAGATGAGGGGTGGCCAAACTTACGGAACTCAAGAGCCACACAAGTTGATTATTAAACCTTCAAGAGCCTCACTGAGCCATGTAACCACATACTTTTACCTACTCCAAAATTACAAAGCTTAAAATTCATTGCACATTTTAATTTTATCATAAAAACAGGGTAAATATTGATCCTACTAAAGTTAGAGTTTAATAATTACTTAAGGTTACCATGAATACTAGGCCTATACAGTAAAAACTTAGCTGTCGCTGGATGCAGAACACTGCAGACTAGTGGTGAGTTTTTTAAAATCTGGGTAGTAACTTGTCAGTGCAGTAGGTAAAAGCACTCTCAGGTACTGATCTTTAAGTATTGCACAATGTTTCGAGTTAAGAAAATTTCATTGTGGAATACAATGCTTCACAGCAGTAAGTCGTGCCAAAAATTGAAAGAAATCTTCATTCAGTTTTAAACTTTTCTCCTTCGTATTTTCATTTCTTATTATTTCACATCATGTTTAGGACTTGTAAAACATGATTTTATTTTAACAACGAGTAAACTGCATTAGGGCCTATGAGAAAATCTAAACATGCTGCTGCTTCCCTGACCATGCCGTGCTTTTCCCACCCCTGTCTCTGACCATGCCACCGCTTCCCTGCCAGCTCCAAACATGCCGCAGCTTCTCTGCTGTCTCTTACCATGCTGCTGCTTCTCCACTGTCTCCGACTGTGCTGCACTTCTCCCCCCATCCCCAACTGTGCTGCCACTTCCCTGCCAGCTCCAACCTTGCCATGCTTTGTCCCCGACCATGCTGCAGCTTCCCCGCAGGCTCCGTCAACACTGCCCTTCCCTGCTGGCTCAGACCATGCTGCTGCTTCCCTGCTGGCTCTGACCACACCATGCTTTCTCCACATCCCCGACCATGCTGCAGCTTCTCTGTCATCCCCAACCATGCTGTTGCTTCCCTGCTGGCTCTGACCATGCCGTCCTCCCCCACACACACACCCCATCTGACCACGCGGCTGCTTCCCTGCAGCTCTTACCATGCCACGCTTTCCCCACATCTCTGACCATGCCAAGCTTTGCTGCCAGCCCCAACCATGCTGCCGCTTCCCTGCCGGCCCTGACCATGCTGCACTTCCCGCCCCCTGGTCTGACCATGCTGTGCTTCTCTGCCATCCCCGACCATGCTGCCACTTCCCTGCCAGTTGTGACCATGACACACTTTCCCCATGTCTCTGACCATGCCACTGCTTCTCTGCTGTCCCTGCCCATGCCGTACTTCTCCCCTCCATCTCTGACCATGCCACCTTTCCTTGCCGTGTTCTTCCATGAGCCACACTTTTTCTTTCAACAGCCGCATGCAGCTTGCAAGCCGCAGTTTGGTCACATCTGGTATAGATTATAGAATATATGGCCACAACCAGCAAATTTACTTCAATGTCTCAAGCATCTATCAAGTGGCTGTATGCTCTTAGGGGCAGAGAACTTGTAACGTGCTGGCCGCTACTGCACAGCTGACTTTTTTATGTGCATGAAGCCCTCTATTTGTCATTCTGAACCAGCATTTTGAGCCTCAATATTAAAAGTCTCAGATTCTGCTCTGGGGGCCCCTAGCACAATTTGGGTCTTGGAGAGTCTGATGCATTCCTGGATCATTGCTGCTTGTACTGGAATACTGAGTATTATACCTGCAAGTCGAATTCTTTCAAGGCAAAAAGGACAAAACATCAAGTAAGAATTAGCATTAGCATATGAGATTAACCTAGATCCCCTGGCCTACTCAGAACCCCTCTTGCAGACTGTACTGTCTGCTTCTGTTCCTGCTCAGTGTTTGGTGGGTGATTTTGGTGTCCCCAATAAGTCGAAGGCTCACAATATTCATGTAGGAATTCCTAAATTCTCCTGGAACTCTGAAAACATCATAAAGGCCTTTTTCCTCATCTCCCCATCTGGACAGAGCTGTAACGTGGTGTTTTGCCACCCGGGGCACATTCCGATCCAAACACACTCCTTCCGATTAGCAGCACTTAGAGGCAGTGCTGCAAAGCCACCCCTTTAATAGAGCAGCTCCGTTGAGCTGCTCCGGGCCGCCTGGGGCTTTGCCCCGTTGGCCTCATCATAGTTATGGCTCTGCTGCATCTGGAATTTCTTTTCATCTCTGTAGCAGGGAGCTATGGCCGCCCTCTGAGCCTGAGCCAGAGGACTGGCCTGAGCGCCCTCCCTGGCCAGCCTGGGGAACTGCAACCCTTAGGTCCCGGAAGCGGAGGGGCGGAGCCAGAACAGGAAGGGGAAGTAGAAAAGCCCAGACCAGGAGCTCAGTTGGGGGTGAGCTTTTGGAGGGAAAGGATGGCCTGGCCCGGCCCGGCCCGGACCGGCCTGCAGGGAGCTGGACCAGAGAAGGCAGACCTGAGCCTGCTGAGGGGCCGCTGACCGTTCTACCTACCAGGCTTACGGCCCACCGGGAAGGAAACCCGGAGGCAGCAGACTGGGGAGGCCATTTCAAGGCCTGCAAGTTCCAGAGGTGACGACCGACCACAGAGCCAGACCCTGGGGAGACCGAGGATCCTGTAACCTATGGTTCGTGTGAGCTGGAGGAGCTCCCCATCTGCAGAAGAGGAAACCCCCTCAGAGTGCAGACCCCAGGACCTTGAGGAGCTGCCCCTTGCCAAGGAGACCAACGGGTGCGGACCCCAGGACCTCGAGGAATTGCCTCTCGCTGCAGAATCTGGGGCATACCCGGACCTACCCCCAATAGATGTAGAGGGATTTGGGGGGATACCCCAAGCCAGCTATGAAGGGGACACTGAGGACACCTACCATCTCTGGAGATAGGTACCTGGACCTGGGGCGGGGAGGAAGTGGCCCAGGGAGGGCTGTGAGTTCGAGATACCCGGTGCCAGTGTGATGTGGTCGGAAACCCCACTGGCCCAGTGACTCTCCTCACAGTCACTGGTAGGGCCCTGGGCTGAGATGCAGTGGAGCGGGTGGGCCTGCGTCTCCCTCCCCAACTCCTCTCCTGTGGATCCTGACCTGAGGAAACCACATGGGAATCCCTATTCTCCAGACTTTGTACTTGCCCGCCCCGCCTGGGGGCTGGGGCTCCAGACTTTGTACTTGCCCGCCCCGCCTGGGGGCCAAGCCAGAACCCGGTGTCCACACAACTGGGAGGGGCTCCTCGCTGGCTAACTCCCCCGTGCACCACCAGCAGGAGGTGCCCTCCCGACTGGCCAGCGGCTCCGAAGGCTTACAATCTCTTTCCAGTTCTTTTCCCCAGCGTGGTTGTCTGCACTGAGTTCAAGGGACAAGGGTGCCAGTTTATTTTTGACTCCTCAGGTGTCATTGTGTTGAACCGTGCCTTCCTTTAGAAGGTGTGTCAGGTAGTCCCATGGCAGATGTCAACACCATATAGACAAATAGCTGTTTCCAGGGCTCACTCCAGCAAGAATCAGGTGTGGCAGGGACTCTGGTAAGACCTCAGAGATGAGATACAACATTCCTTCCAGTGGATCTTTACAGCACTTTCCCAAAAATGTCTTAAACCGTAGCATGCCCCAGAGAGGTTGGGCTGGCATGTGCAGAACTCTCTGTGCAACAGTTCAGAGTGCAAGATGAAGAATTCTGTGTCCAAATTAAACCGCAGAGCTATCTTACTTCCTTGGGGTTAACCTGGGAGTTGATAGCTACGATGCTGGATAATACAGGAGAGGCTGGTCTGTGGGATAAGAGCCTTGGAGCTGTGGTTGTGTGAAGTTCAAGATCCTGCCTATGTACAGAGGAGGGTTGTAGGGAAGATAAGCAGAAGAAGATTGTACATGAAAGACAGGGCACCCCCACTCAGACCAAATAATGGGCCCAGAATATGAACAATTTATTGCTTTACCAATGTATCTGTGAACATGCACAATTTATTGCCTTGTTAATGGCCTCACTCAGACTAGGGAATGACCTTTCCTTGAACCAGGCACCTCCCTGAACCTAACATCCGCACAGTTTACTGCTGCATATGTAGGCATTGATAACCAGAAGACATACATATATCTGCTTGTTCATCTGAGTGACCATCCTGTAATTCTTACAAGGCATGCCTGTTAGCAGGGCCTGTATGCTGATGTGTGTGTATTTTAGTTAGCAGTCTTTTTTTTTTCCCTGTGATGCTATATAACAGTAGGAAAGTCTAATGCATGTTGGACTTCACCGATGAACTGGGAAGCTGCAGCAGGTGCCCTCAGATAAAGCTGCAGAGCCCACCCACTACCATTTCCAGGGGTCCCCGGTAGCTGAAAGGGATGTAAGCATTCTACCTCTTCTAATAAGATCATTTTTTATTCTATCACTTGTTGTCACTGCTCAATCCAGATCCTGTTATAGCACCCCCTTTGGGCTACAAGGGTAAAGGAGAATAATAAGACCTGACACTTTTTACCAGTAGGTCTTCAAAAAGCTTACTAAAGGAGGTCAGCCTCATTTTACAGATAGGGAAACTGAGACACAGAGCAGGGCCATGGCTTTCCCAGCAGCAGGGCCAGGAATTGAATCCAGGACTTTTGAGTTCCCATCTAGTGCACTATCCACTAGGCCATGCTACCTCCCAGCCAATCAGTAGTGGCTGCTGCCATTTTAGCTCTGGGAGCAGCTCCTGGCAGAGCTGTGGTGGTGGCACTAAGTGTAAGTGTTGTGCTCTTACAACACATTCTCTCTGGGTCTGGTGGTGTTGATGGTGTCTATATACAGAGCTGCTGCTGACTGGGTGTATGAGGCTCAATTTCACCTGGAATGAGCCAAAACTGCAGAAATAATGATACATGTCTTGTAATTTAACAATGATATTGCACTGCAGACATGGGTGAAGCAGAGAGAAGTTACACAGGCTTTGGAACTTTCTGGGATTGTCTGATTTTGTTTTTTTGCCCACCTGTGCACACTGAGTGCTATTTTGCTCTGGTAATTTTAGATGGAGTAGTTCCCACGGGAGATGGAGTATCATGATTACAGTTGTACTGAATGTTGTTACTGTTTTCACGCATCACAATCCAAGCAACTAAATATGGTTCACACAAATCTCAGCTCCCCTTATTTGATTGGGGCCCTACTAATTACTGGTGGCTTCTCTCATTACAGTCTGACATTAATTAACTAACAATTACAGATACAGTTTGCTTGTTACCATTCACAACAGTCCTTTTTGGATGAATCCACTCTGTTGCCTCACTTCCCAACACAAAGAAAGCTCTAGTGCTGTGTAGGCTGAAACACTAGACATATGGGGACTAAGTGGCTTAGTGGATAAGGTCCTAGCCTTAGGAGAGGTTACACAGGTACTGCAGCACTTGACAGAGGACTCATGGACCTGGTCTCTGATACAGTCAGCCCACAGGTGAGGCACCTTCTCTAACTCTAGGGAGTGGAACTTTTATAAAGCAGAGATTATCAAGAAAAGCTGTTGACGCTGGCCACAGGAGCACTGTGAGTAACCAGTAAAGCCACACCTATGGGGATAATTCAACTGGACCTGTGGGGTCTGAGCTAAAGGGGAGCTCAAGACTGGAATGGCAGGACACAGGGCAACAGGTGAAGACTTACATGCACTGGTGGACCTGTGTGGGAGCCCAGGCTTACAAGAACTGAATTGAGAGGTGGTGGGAGAGCTGTTCCTGGCTCTCTCCCATGCTACCTGTCTTTGGCTTTCAAGAACAGCAGTTCCATAAACACAATGCAGAGGTTGTGGTTAGAGCACTACCCTTGTTGTCATTACGTGAGTTATCAGAGGGGAAGTTTGGTAACCAATGCTGGGTCTAGAACCAGGTTAAACCCTTTATGCAGACATACATCACAGGATCTGAGACCATCCACGGGGAAAGAGAACCTGTCTTTGGAGCAGGGGCCACTAACTGCATGTCAACTTTAGCTCAGTGACTGTCACTTCCATGGCATAGTCAGCTGTTCAGTGGTCCAGCCTTTGTCTCTATGCCCAACACTGCCCATGTACAGAAACCTGACAGCCCTGACGTTCCCCAAACAGCAGAAACCAATGTGTGCCATCTCATCTCCTTTGGCACCCCTCCTAACAGGACATGCTGACCTTGTGGTATCTCCACCAACCCAAACCTGGGGCACTACCCCTTGCCACTGAACTGGCCCAGAGAAGAGCTGAGGGAATCCCAGCTTCCAAATGTATCTTTGAAACCCACAGGCTATGCTCTGGGAACTGGTGTGATCAAATCCAGTAGAAACAAGGGGCACCTGGGCAATGTTCCCCTTAAGCTGCACGGCTGCACAGCTCCCCATGCTGCCCCACACAGGGGACACTGCACACCGCACACAGCTGGCAGCCAGAGATTCAGCTGAGAGCTCCTCTGGAGCTGGGAATTACTAAAACTCCCGCCCAGAGAAGCTCTGACGGAGCATGCTCAGAACAGCTGAGCATGCTCCATCAGTGCTTCTTTGGCTGGAGGAGCCATGGCTCGGACCTGCGCGGCTAGGTAAGAGGGCGGGGGGGGGCATCGAGCTGACTGGGGGGTTACTGGCGGAAGTGGGCTAGGGTAGAAGGAGGGGATCTGGCTGGCTTGTGGGGGACACTTACCAAGAGAGCTGTGGGGGGGAGGATCAGGCCCATGGGGGTGTGTGCAGGATTGGGCCTGCTGGGGGGTGGTGGTTTACACAGCCAGCAACTCGAGTTGCTCAGCTGCCTCAGGGCCTTAGAGGGAACATTGCACCTGGGTCTGTTTCTCACAGTTGTTGGTTCTGGAGGGTCTTGCTGAAAGCCCCAAAGGGGTAGTTGTATTAGACTAGTTCAGCAAAACAAACAAGGAATTTTGTGGGACTTCTAAAGACTAACAAATTTATTTAACACACGAATTTTTGTAGCAGACAATCCCACTTTGTCAGATGCTATGAAGAAGGGGAACTTATAGAATGGGAGGAAAATAAATGCAGGTGAGTGTAAGTCATAGGATCAGATCAGACTGTTACAGCAAATCAATGCAGTAGTTTAAATTCAGACATGGGAGAACAGCATACAGAGCAGGGGTTTCAAACATGTGGCCCCTAAAGCTATTTCCTGCAGTCCGCAATGACACTGTCATCACTGATATTTGCAATATTGTTGTATGTGTGGCCCTCAGGCTAATGTACTAGTCCTCATGCGGCCCTTGTGGTGATTTGAGTTTGAGACCCCTGATAAAGAGGAAGATGAGGTCAAGTATTCTGTTGTAATGAGAAAAAAAATCCAAAGTCCTTATTTAGTCCTGAAACAAAATTGTCAAATTTGCAAATAAATTAAAATTTTGCAGTTTCTCTTTGAAGCCTTGAGTTATTTATTCCTCTGAGCACAGCTATTAGCAAATCATCAGTGTAGTTATCAGGAAGATTGAAGTATTCACCTACTGGATCTTGAATGTTGTGATTTCTGATGTCAGATTCGTGCCCATTTTTTCTTTCATGCAGAAAGCTGAGTTCTTGAAGAGGAATATACAAGGTGGAAACTACAGCAATGCTAGTCTGGGTGACGAAGATGTCTGTCTTTTACACTTCCCTGATTCAAGCGGTGCTTTGATGGCTACCTGCTGCAGTTGGCTTTTTTAGAAAAGGGATTAGAAGCCACTAGGCAAGAAGTTTTTTGTAAAACCACAGACCACACAGGCAAGAGTTTCTTGCCCTAGTTTCCTGATTCAGCTAGTGGTAATGTAGATTGAAACATGCCTTTTGCCCCCTGTAGCAAACAGCTTTTTACTTACGTTTCCCTTCAGAAAGCAGGAGAAGCTGGGCTGGGTAAATTCTCATTTCCTGTAAATGGCACGTTAAACAAAACAAATTCAGTCTTTTCTCCTCTGCTTGTGGGTCTCTCAATAGACTGAGCATTAAAGAGCTGTAGAAGTAACATTACAGTGC
This sequence comes from Podocnemis expansa, assembly GCA_007922195.1. Lineage (NCBI taxonomy): Eukaryota > Metazoa > Chordata > Testudines > Podocnemididae > Podocnemis > Podocnemis expansa. The sequence goes on from ML682025.1 coordinate 11,616,365, forward strand.
TGCTGTAACAGCTTGATAGGTAAATTTACACTTAAAGTGGGGATGAAATATTTTGTTCTGTAGGAATAATAATAATCCCTAGCATTTAGAAACCAGCCCAGCACTGGAACCTGATGAATCGTACTTGAATGGGAGCTTTTAGAAAGATGATACAAGGTTAAGCTGCACTTAAAAATTACCCCTTTTCTTAATTTATTTTTGGGGGGAAAGAGGAAGAGAAGGGAATCTAAACCTTTTTTGGACACCTCCCAGCAAAGAAATCTAAGAAGTTTGAGAACTTGAAACCGAGTCACTAATAAATTATTCCAAAATCTAAAGCCATGGAGACATTTATTTGCGGATGGTTTTGACACATGACACGTTTTGTCAGAATTACGTACACTTCTGCAGCTTTGGCAAAGAGCCACTATTCCATCCAGGGTTTTCTCCAGTTGCATCTACACAGGTGTTCAAGACAGGAATGTTAGTCTAAGATTCTCAATTATTCAGCTGCTGAATGAAGAACTCTGGCTATGTCCACACATACATCATTATTTCAAAATAACCCATTTCAAAATGAGTTATTTCGAAATAAAGTCCTTATTTTGAAATCAGTTAATTAAAATTAAGTTTGTTAATTCGAATTTAGGGAAAGCCTGCTTTCGAAATAGCCCTATAGCATTATTTCGAAACAAGGCCATGCGGACATGTTGTTTTGAAACAGTTCTTTCGAAACAATGGTGTTGTTTCGAAACAACGTGTCCGAACATGGTTGTTTCGAAACAACCTTTTCGAAACAACGGCTATTTTGATTAGATGTGAGGTTTAATGGCTTCTAAATAACAGCCGTTATTTCGAAACAACAGGTCCCGTTGTTTCTAAATAATGGTGCGTCGTGTGGACATGCCACTTCTTATTTCAAAACAACCTCTGTTGTTTTGAAATAAGAAGCCTGTGTGGACATCTGTGAATTCCTGGGGGAGCCAGGTAACCCTTACCTACAGGTGCAGCTTTTGAGTATATTGCCTATGCATGTTGTAACTGGCTACAGCAGTGAAAAGGAGAGTTATAAAAGCTTCACTTGTGGTCATTTACAGCACATCTGATCATTTTATGTCTCAACTGACTGAGCAGTCCCCACAGATGGGGTGAAGGTTCAAAACCATGGGGCTGCACTGTTGGAGCTATCACAAAATAGGCATTGGCTATGTTTGAAGCTTGTCCTTACATCAGCGGATGACAGAACTGTCCAAAGAGGGGTGCTTTTGGCTAAAATGATAGATTGGTGTATTAAACAGCAGTGGTATGTTTTACACCAGTGTTGCCCATCCTTTTCTCTGCCATAGCAAACCTTGATACCTTTAATTATTCTGAGGCACACCACCATATAGTTTTCAAATGAACTCATTAATATTCATGAACCAATCCAGAACTCAGTAGTTTTTCAAAAAATTCTGTGGCACACCTGCTCAGGTATGAGAGTGCACCTGTGGGAAGCACTCTTTTACACCATAAGGAGCAGATTCTGCTTGGTAACTTGTCAGAAGGGGCATAGGTTGGACGGGACAGGAAGGGAGACCAGATTGTTTTGCTGGTGTCATGGTACCAGTTATCTGTGCCGTCACTCCATTATACGGGTGGGGAGGGAACAGACAAAGGTATGTTAAGAGCCTAATTCCTTTTGCCAACTTCCAAAGGGGTAGCATGTTAGTTTAGTTCTGCAAAACAAGCAAGGAGTCAGTCTTTAAGTGCCACATAACTCAGGGGTAGGCAACCCTCGGCACGTGTGCCAGCAGTGGCACCCAAACCCATTCATAGCGGCACACGGCCCCCTCTGCAGCACCACAGAAATTGCCACCCCTGCCACCAAAAGCCACGCTGGGTGGCTCCTTTCAGGCAGAGCTGGGACACGGGGTTTCCCAATGCTTGTGACTCCATGTGATACAGAAAAAAGCTGCCCAGAGTGGCTCCTCTCTGTAGTATGCTCCCCAAGGGAGCCACTCCAGGCAGCTTCTTTCTGCAGCATGCTTGGGAACCCCTGAAAGGAAGGGCTTGTTTCTGAGGCATGCCTGGGAAGCACTCCCATTCTAGCTGTGGCCGCTGCTGAATTTACAAGAAGCTGCCACATTCTTTCAGCGGAGGGGGACACCAGCACCAGCTCGGGGTTCGGGAAGAAGGACCAGCACAGGGGTCTGCAAAGGTTGCCAACCCCTGATTTTTGGTTTCCATGAAATTAGGAACTTAAATCCCTTTGTGGATCTGGACCAAAGTGGCTTGCCCAAGTGCATGCAGGGAAGGCTGTGATGGACCAGAGGGTGGATTTTGGGGGCTGGGGTGGATTTTTGGGACAGGGAATGGCTGTCGGAGGCAGTAGCTGGCAGAGCTGTAACACAGTGTTTTGCCGCCAGCAGCGTGTTTTGATTGGAAAGTGCCCCTTCCCATTAGTGGTGCCTCGAGCTGGTGCCACAAAGCCTCCCCTTTAATTGAGCGACTCCATTGAGCCGCTCTGGGCTGCCTGGGGCTTTGCCCCGTCAGCCCTGCTGTAGTTACAGCTCGGCCTGGATGTGCGGGGGGGGGGGCACCTGATTAGGAGGGCTCTGGGGCCTGCCAAATTATACCTTAACTCCTGTGGGGGTGGCCTATGAGCCTATAGGGGCCCCACTACAATAGGCCTTTACCTAGGGCCCCCGATAGCCAAAGGCCGCCTCTGCCCAGAGCCATCCTTGAATTTACAAGAGAAGTGCGCATCATCTCCTCTCAGTGGACCCCCATGGACTTCGGGCTTGTTACAGCCCAGCAGCAGGTGAGCACCTGTGGGTTGGGGAAAGATGCTTCCTCCAAACCAGCTGCCCTGTGCTGAGCAGATTTCTGCACTGGCAGGTTGGGCGCCTGCCACCTGGGCTGCCTCCCCTGGAGGGACCTGTACACAGGGGGCGCAGATGGGCACAGGGAAAGAAGCCCTTCGTGCCTGGGATTTCGGCTTGCCCAGCCCTCACTGCAGCTCGGCGTGGGGGGGAGGTGGGCTATGAAAGACTTTCCCACCCCCCAGCAGGGAAACCAGACCCCACAGCGGCTGGTGGCCTGGCTCCCATGGGAGAGAGGCAAATGGAGATCTTGGGCAAGGGAGAAGTCATGAATGGGGCTATTCTTGGGAGCAGCCTGCCCGTGCTCCCTCCCCGCCCATTGTTCATTCATGCCTCCAGCAGGAGCTGATGTGGGGGGTGCACCCTGCTCCACACTCCCCCCCTTCCCCAAATCCCCCCCAGCTGCTCTGCTGTGTGCGCAGGCGTGGCCAGGCGGAGGGGCGGACCGTCTGCCCCAGCCCACCCCTCGCTAACTTTTTGCAGCGCTGCTATTTTGCATCCCTTCCCTCTCTGCAAGCTGGCACAGCAGCCGCCCTGCGGTCCTTAATTCGGATTATAACCCTTCTTCCTTGCTTTGGCAGGCATTGGAGCCAGCAAATAGCGGATCGGAGCCTCTCCCCTCTCGGCACCCGGATGACTGCCTGATGGTGAGTTTTGCAGCTGAGCTGAGCAGACCGTGTATCCTCCTGCCCCGAAACCAAGGCGAGCAGTGGGCGTTTGAAGGGAGGAAATTGGTTAATTGCAGTGCTCTGGGTGCAGAAGTGGGGTGGGGATGTGTGTCTCATTAACAGGGCGCCTGGGGGCTGCTTGTGTTTGCCTGCTGAGAGAAAAATAAAAGTAAAGCGGATTTAAAGGGTGCAGCAACAAAAGGCGGAGCTGCTGGTCCAAAATCTTCAGGCGTTCTGCATGTGTTTCAGCTTGGACCCATTGCCTCGGCCTTTCTGATTTTAAGACTTGAAGTGTCGAGTGAGCAGCCCCTGCATGTGCTTTTGGGGTAGGTGGTTATCTGGGCTTCTTCAGGGTGGGGGGAAAATAAAACAAACAGCCGCCATCGAACTTGAGGCTTGGAAAAGATGGGGCTGGGGAAGGGTGATGTCCTGGCATGTGTTAAGCTGTGCTCAGCATCACTGGTTCCTGGGGGAAGGGAAAGAGCTTCCAGTGCTTCTTAAACTAATTGTCTGTTATGGGGGAGCTAGGAGAAGGCAGCAGCTACATGAATGCTGGGGAGAGGGTAGTGGAATTCAGTGCCAAAACAAAATCACAAGAATGGGATTCTCCTTTGCCATATGTCTGTATGACTATAATAAATATTGGTTGGTTGGTTTCCATTAGGCTGTGCATGCAAAAACCTGATCTCGCTGGATTGGAGTACTGGTAATAGATTAATGCGATGATTATTATTTAGCCAGGTTTTGTGTTGATGTAACAGCTCAGTGTGTTTGAGGGGAAAGGAGCCCTAAAGCCAGGCTAGAGATTATTCTGGATACCTAAATGTGATCTGAAGAAGCGTTCTGTGTAGCTTGAGAGCCTGACTGTTTCCCCCACAGAAGTGGGTCCAATGACAGATATTACCTCCCTCATCTTGCCGGTCTGAATATGTCACATCTTTACTTAAGTTTATGGCTAATAGTACCACTTGGCTATTTTGACAGGGCCATTCTAGATCTGTATGTACATGAACAGCCTGTGAGATTAGTGGTGTAACCACTGATGTAAATACAATTTGGTTTTGCTTTTCAGTTTCTTCCTGTTTATCTATTGTTTTGAGGAAGGATGCAGCATGTGTGTGAATAAACTCTGAATCCTCCCACCACAGCAGGAATCAATAAGAGCGATCGGAAATCTTGGGAGATGGGTTGTGGAAGATAACAATATTGAGAGTTATCCCTTGGGCTGGATCTTGCATTATAATACAGAATGGCTTTAGTGGGAAAAGCGCATGGTGAATTTAGGGATCAGACCATCTGGGAGAAGGATTGTGCAGTGTTTGAATGGACTAGATTTTCAACACAAGTCACACATCTGTGTCCATGGATAATGCAGGATTCACCCCATGTACTAGAGCTGGGGATGGAATAGAACGCAGGTTTCTTGAGTCCCGCTCCCCAAGTCCACTCTGTGTGGCCGCTGGGAGACTTGATAACTGATGAAGGGTGTGATGTCAAGATGGCAATAAAGAAAAATGTGATGGAAAGGAAAGTGGCTGTTACCTCCCATCCCTGTGGTGCTAATCAGGAGCAAGTTTTTTTGTTTGTTTTTAATTTAAACCAGTGGTGCTGCCTTCTGATGTGAGCAGCCCCACATGGCACTGATCTACTGTAAACATCAGGAAATCCCAGCCTCCCCCTAAAGGTATATGCATTCTCATTCTCAGCCAGGAAGTTTTCCTCATTCAGATTACACAATATAGCTTGCTCTTTCTTAGGAGCTGCTGTGGCCTTGCTGAGAATGGCTCGGCCCACTGTTACAGCTAATGGAGGAGCATCTTGTGCTGCTTTAGAGGTTTTTGCTCTAATGAGCAATTTTTAAAACATGCATGGCTTGTCAGGGCCAAGTGATTTGCTGTCATCTGCTGTGTCCAGTGAGTCATTTGTCTCTCAGCAAACACACTTTGAGTTGGATTGGGCAATGCAGTGTCCCTTGTGATAGAGAAGGTACAGGAACTGACTGTAATGAATATAAAGGGGATGTTTTATTGTGGCTGCTGGATGCAGACAGCTCTTGTCATCCTCACTTGCTTCTAGGCTGGCTGCTGCAGCAGGTACTACCTAGCATCACCACACAGGCTCTCCCAGAAGTCCTGGCCTGAACTATATAATCATGGACCTGCTGACTGCATTCCCAGAGGGTATCCTGCTGACCCTCTGGATGCAAAGAATCCCCAGAAATGATCCTGCAGATAACTGTGGGAAGTTCCTACCAGGGACCTGCAGGGGGTACTGTCAGGTCTTGTTTTGTTGGCAGTTTTCCTCAACATCTTTATTTGGTGTGTTGTGCTCAGTGCTGTACAACATTCTGAGGAAATCACTTGCCTGAGCTGGAGTCTAACTGAGACAGGGCCCATAGTTTGGAAGAAGCAGCTGGGAAGAGTTTAGTAAGTCAGTGAGGGATGGAAAAAATGAGAAATCTAAACTAGCATGTGGGGTGAATGTGTGAGAGGTGGGATGTAGATTGTCTGGGAGGAAGATGCTTTGGACACATTTAGGTAGAGACGCAATCTTGGGGTGGTTGCAGAGTGCATACTGGATGGGAACTTGCAGTGGGGCAGGAAGGGCTTCCCCCCTCACCCCCGCTGCCCTGCCTTTGGAAAAGTGCATAAAGATCTCAGTAATTCTTGCTGCTGGAAAGTGCTGCCAAGGCAGAGGGGCTCCTGAGAAAGGAGGGAGCCCAGTGTGCAGAATCTGTAAGCACTCAGGACTATGCTTGGGGGGTGAGCAGAGCTAATGCCCTCGGCCCCATGGTTTGGCAGCCCCTGCACTGCGCCCAGTTGGCCCCACCGCACTGCCTTTGGTAACATTTTGGCAGCAGGGGGGCATGGTGCTTTGGCAGCATTTCAGCTGCAGGGGCCTGCACAGGGCAATTCGCTTTGAAGCATCTGATGAAGTGGGATTTTCTCCCATGAAAGCTCATGCGAAAAATAAATCTGTTAGTCTTTAAGAGCCACAGGACACCTTGGTTTTTTTGCTGGACTACACTAACACAGCTGCCCCTTTGGAACTGGGCATTACTAGTGCCCCTCTTATGATGTTCTTAAAGTGCCCCACATACGTGGCTGTGATCTTGGGCATATAGAGGGCAAAGTGGCTTCCAAAAGTCACCCAGTAATGGAACAAGGTCTGGAGGCCAGGTCTCCTGAGCCTGCTCTCTAATCACTGGCTAATGCTGCCTTACGTGACAGGCTGCCTTTGGCTTCATGTCTTGCATCATGCTGCCGTCTCTGTCCCACTGTGACACGACTCATGTAGATTCTAGCCCCGTATGCCTCCCTCGTGCTCCCGTTTTTCCTTGCTTGCTGCTTTCTGTCTGGACTAGCCTACCGTTGTCTCTTTGCTCCAAGCCTCCTGTCTCTTTCTTGTTCTTTCTCCTGCTCTCTTGCTTAAAAGAAAACACACCACAAATGACAGGTTTTCAAGGCCTTAGCTTGCTTCTGCTGTTCACAGGAGATCTGTGTTAGTGAGCCTGTATAATGCCATGCATGCCAATTAAACAGGGAAGGAGAAGGATCGCTCAGGGTGCTTTGGAAGGGAGGAACTAAAAGGAATGGGATGAGACTGAGCAAAGGAAAACTCTGGCTGGGTGGAGGTGAGGAGCCATTTCCTCAGGCCAGTGTAAGTCACACTGTGAAATCGATGTCCCATGTGGGCAACCTGGGGAATCTGGGTTGCTAGACATTAGTCATTCTCTTCCTAGGACTTTAGTCTGCAGTATGTAGGGGGGAGCTACCTGCTGTTGTGAAAAGGGTGTGGCTTGAGTAAGTGAATGTGCTTTGAGGCTGAGCTGCCTAGCTGGGCCTCATGCCCTTTTTCTGGGGGCTGAAGTGAGGAGCTTGGCACAGGGTGGGAAGCATGCACCACGGCGGATCGGGAGAGGGGTGTTGGGAGGAGCTGTGGAGGGGGGCCAACAGTTTGAGGCATAAGAAGATGGCACAGACAGATTTGGTGACTATATAGCTAAATGGGGGAGAGTTCTAAGGTCTCGTGATGTCAGGCATAACCCATAAAGCCCATCTGTGCATATGGTGGTTAGCTGCTAGGGTCACAGGATCTATAGCTGCACTGTAAGGCGTAGGCAGGAGCTGTGGTGAAACTCCCTTCTTAACCCTGTTGGTGCATTTAGTTGCAAAAAAAGAGGCCCTCCTCCAAACGCATAGTGGTTGACTGGAAATAGTGTAGCCTCCAGTCCCCCCTCCCCTGCAGGTGACCAGGGCCTGCCCCAAGCTCCCAACACCCCCAACAAGAGCTGGAGCAAACAGGCTTTGAAGGACCACAAGCTCCGGCTGTGCTGGGCCAGCAGAGTGGAGCGAGGGGGGAGGTCCCAGTGCTGGAAGCCCTGCTGCAAGGCATTAAGCTCAAGAAGCAGCTGGGCTTGAGTGGTGGAATTTCCCCTTGCAGTACTCACCAGTCTGGGTGCAGTGGCCTACTGCACCCCCTTGGCACAGCCCTGAGCAGGTTTATGGCCAGCTTCGGCAGCAGGGGGAGCTTCTGGGAATGCTGGAAAGCCACTAGCAAGGTCCTTGCTAACTCCACCATTTATTCATTGTGGGGCTGGACCAGAGGCTCTGGTGGTTAATCTTGGCTGAGCAGCAGGGACTTTGGTGGTGGGATCCTAGAAAGAGAGAATGCCTTTCAAACGGTGGCCACAGCTGTCTAGAGAGACTCTCCAGAGCTAGATGATAGCATCTGGTACCCATGCCCTATGCCTGGTCTACTTCCGTTTGTGGCTGATGCTGCTATTTTCCTGATCTTTTATATTATCACGCTTCATGGAACCAATCAACCTCTTTCTCCCTGCCTCCCAACTCTTAACCCAGCAAACTAAGCAGACACTCTGCCTCTTCCACAGGCGGAAGTGCAATTAAGCTCCACCCCAAGCAGGTTCAGCGCTCCCAGGAAGATGTGGACTGGTGCTGTACTTACAGGTCCTCCCTCTGATTCTGTCTTCCTCTGCTAGATGGGAGCTGCTTCCATCCACATGATATTGGCTTCTCAGTCAACAGGAAAATGAATGAGTGCCGTGATGAGTTCTACCTACAGAGTCTTATGATTCAGTCCTGAGGGAAGTGGAGGCAGATTCAGTGCTCCAGTAAGTAGAGCAAAGAAGGGAGCATCTTAAATACTGGGGTCCCTACTTGGCTCTGCAATGGACTTATTTTTCTTCTGAAGGGCCTGGCTGGCACTGCATCAGAAATGGGTGGTAGAATGTCTGGCTTAATGAGGTCTTGGTCTCTGGTGGGTTTCCATGGTACAAATACCTTAATTTTTATTATTAGTGTTTCGTTGGAGCTGCTGAATGTTCAGCATCTCAGAAAATCAAGTCATTTATTTGCGGCTAACTACAGATTTAGGAGGTTAGGTTTGGAAAACCCTGGTCATAATGTCTGTGCCTCAGTTTCCCATTTATTTTGCCAGTATGGTTGTAAAAATGCCTTTGCCACAGCTGCTCTAACATTCGTGTCAATCTCCAAAGGGGGAGCCGTGTTAGTCTAGTCCAGCAAAAAAACAACGGGTCGTGTGGCACTTTAAGACTAACAGATTTATTTTTCACATGAGCTTTCGTGGGAGAAAATCCCACTTCATCAGATGCTTTGAAGATGGGCGAACTTACAGAATGGAATGAAAATAAATGCAAGGGAGTGTAAAACATAGGGTCAGGTCATACAGTAGCAGCAAATCAGAGCAGTTGTTAGGTTCAAACCCTGGGAAGGTTGAAGTCAAATTACCTTTTGTAACGGGAAAAGAACCCATAGTCTCGATTTAATTCTGCTTTCAGACTATTTAATTTGCATATTAATTCCAGTTCTGTTGGCATTTCTGGCACATGATGGCATAGATCACATTAGTATATGAGCAGGTAAATGAGCCTTTGGTGGAGTAGCAGGCTTGATTAGGACCTGTGATGGTATCTATTGTGCAGATATGTGGGCAGACTTGGCTGCGTGGTTTGTTGCAGGCAGGGCTGGCTCGATGGGTTGTGGCATCCCAAGCCAAATTTTGATTTTTGCACCACCCCACCCCCCTTCTCATTCATGGAGGTTGCAAACAGTTTTCCAAAGTGCATAAATCTCCAGCATCTGCCTGCAGAGAGAGATTCAAAGTACACTCTGCCTACATGACTTAAGCTGCCGCTTGACTAACAGTGCCTGAGCTGCTAGGAAAGAGTTGAAGAGGCGGGAGCCAGCCTGATCTTTAGGGGGACTAGGCGCCCCTAAGAACTGTCACCTAAAGCCATGTCTGTCTCTTGCCTCACAGTAGAGCTGGCCCTGGTTGCAGGGGCGCATGCCTGCTTTAATGTTTCTGTTGTTAGGTCTGTAGTTGCTGGGAGTGTCTGTTTAAGGTTGGGTGGCTGGTTGTAGGCAAGGAGAGGTCTGTCTCCCAAAGCTTGCGAGAGAGAGAGAGGGATCATCTTTTAGAATAGGCTGTAGGTCCTTAATGATCTGCTGCAGGGGTATGGCTTGAGGGTTGTATGTGGTGACTAGTGGTGTTCTGTTGTTTTCTTTCTTCGACATCTCCTCTAGTAGATGATTTTGGGGAACCCATCTAGCTCTGTCAGTTTGTTTTCTTACTTCCCCAGGTGGGTACTGTAGTTTTAAGAAAGCTTGATAGAGATCCTCAAGATGTCTGTCTCTGTCTGAGGGATCAGAGCAAATGTGGTTATATTTTAGGGCTTGGCTGTAGACAATGGATCGTGTGGTGTGTTTAGGATGGAAGCTTGAGGGATGTAGGCAACTATACTGATCAGTAGGTTTTCGGTACAGGGTGGTGGTGATGTGTCTATCCCTGATTTGTACTGTAGTGTCAAGAAAGTGGATCTCCTGTGTAGAGTGTTCCAGGCTCAATTTGATTGTGGAGTGGAAATTGTTGAAATCTCTATGAAAATGTTCAAGAGCATCCCTGCCGTGGGTCCAGATGATGGAGATGTCATCAATGTAGCGTAGGTAAAGAAGAGGTGTTTCATCCCAAAACACACCACACGATCCATTGTCTACAGCTTCCTGGTCCATTATCTCCAGCCATCAGGCTAACAACTAGTTTCCCTTCCCCTTGCATTAGGGTGGGGTTCTGATTCAGCCTAATCAGTGGCTGCAGCAGTTGCCTGAGGTGCCAGCAGTGGTTATAAAGTATAATTTGGGGGGCCCTGGAACACTCCCGCACCAGTGGGCCCCCCTCCCACACCGATGGGGCCCCTGGACCCCAGCTTCTGCTCCCCCATGCCAATGCCCGACCCCCTGCCCCCAATACCCCTTAGCACAAGCTGGCTGCCCCACACTCACTGGTGGTGCGGCTGGGGAGGTGGGAGCAGTAGGCCTCGGGTCCCAGTGGCACCAATGCTGCGGCCCAGGTTGGGGGCAGGGAGTGGAAGGGGGGAGATGGGGTGGGGCTTGATCCCCCCCCACACCCCTCCCCTGCCTGCCGGAAAGTGGTGGAACACAGCTCTGCAGCCTTCTATTTTTAGGGTCCCAGCATTCGAGCCCCTAAAAATAGAACATGGTGCCGAAACGCTGCGTTCCGGGGCCTGCTGTTTTTCAACAATGGGTCCCAGAACACAGTGTTCTGGCTCCACTTTCTATTTTTAGGGACCCTGGAATGCCGAGCCCCTAAAAATAGTGGGCCCAGGAACGGCATTCTGGTGTGTTCCCCCTTACTTCAATGCCTGGGTGCTAGCCCTGTGACAGGCCTAACAGAGGCAGGTAACGGGGGACTTTAACCCTCTGCCCTGTCATAGTCCCACTTCTGCAGCTAGTCTAACCATGTGCTTGTGACCCCAGCTAAAATAAATTCCTTGAACTTGGTGGATAAAGCTCTGTGTCTAGGTCCTGGGTTCAAAACCAGTCACCTGCCCATGCTGGTGATTGTTACAGAAATGGTGCTTTGGTCAGCAAATGCTGATTCGTAGAAGTTGGTTGTGGGAAAGGATTGGTTTTGGTAAAGCTCCTGATTTGGGGCACTTTGGGAAATGTTTTGAAACTGGTGGCACATTCTCTTTTCCAAATGAAGCGTTTTTTCATTCAACATGATGTTTTTATTTTGAAATGTTGTTACCTCAGATTAAAAACATAGGTTCAATATAAAAAAGTCAATGGCAAAACGAAACATTGTGAGATTATTAAAATATAAGGTTTTGACTGGTCTGGTCCAACACTGTTGTTGTTTATCAGTTTATGAATATTTTTGAGATTGTCCTGATTTTCAACAGAGAAAACATTTTGAAATCTCAGACTCCCCTGGCATGGGAAGATCAGTTGCTGTCTAGTGCAAAGAATTAAGATGAAATAATTACTTTCTAGAAATTAGTTTCTTCTGTGATGGGCAACATTTTGTGGCATCTCTGGAATGTTAGAGCTCCTTTAAAAATAAAATGGTTTTTCAAAGGAAAGCGAATTACAGATTTTGTCAAATGCTCGGCCATTCATACTGTAAGTAAACTAAGTACCTTTTCTTGTTTGTCATAGGGTCACAGACTTTGTCATAGAAGGGACCATTGTGACAATCTCTGACCTGCACATTGGAGGCCACAGAACTTCATCCACCCACTCATGTCATAGCCCCCTAACTTCTGGCTGACTTACTGAAGTCCTCAAATCATGAGTCAAAGTCTTTAAGTTGCAGAGAACCCACCATTTGCACTAGCTTAAATCTGCAAGTGACCCGTGGCCTGTGTTGCAGAGGAAGGCAAAAAAACCCAAGCTCTCTGCCAATCTGCCGCAAGGGAAGATTCCTTCCTGACCCCAGATCTGGCAAATCAACTTGATCCAGAAAGGTGGTGGGGTGGCTGCGGATCCCTGCACCTGGCACTGGAGGGGACTCTGTTAAATGCGGGGGGGGGGGGAGGAGGTGATGCACCAGCTGGCCGGGGATGGAGGAGCAGCGCAAGGAGGGGGCTCTTTGGTCCATCATCCGTGGCCCCCCTAGGGCTGAATGGGCAGCAGAGCGGCATGGGCCCCACTGAACTCCTGGGCCCAGAGCAGTGGCCCTGCTCCTCCCCCGCCCCTGCTGCCTCCGCAGGCCAACCTTGTCTGTAGTAACTCAAGAGTCCTTCCCATCTCTGTGTTCCCTGTGCTTGATGGTTCAAGGACTGAGCTCTGTTTACGGGTGGCTAACTTTCTGCCTAAGCTGGTGGTTTTTAACCAGTGTGCTGTGGTGAACTATCCAAGTATGCTGTGAAATTTTGTACAAAGGGAATGAAAATCAATGTAAAAGAAACATCGCTTCATCTTAAACAATACTCTATCCAACCAAAATTACAACTCGTGAAAACTAATCATCAAATTAAAGGCGAGGTATTAGTCTTTCAGTTCTAAACTGGGAAAATTCTAAACATAGGTGGCCAAAGGACAAAAACTGAGATGACGTGTGTTTTTTTTCTGGTGGATTTGAAACATGCATTTGATCCATCTTTAGCTTATTGTACATGGTATGTTGCAAACTTCTCTGGTAAGACCATAATCATAGTACATGTAAGTGACTGTGACGTTTGAGCAATCAGTTCAGCTGAAAAAAGTGGGTGTGCCATGGGATTGTTTGCTTCACTGAAGTGTGCCATGTTTCTGAAAAGATTGGGAGCCACTGGTCTAAGCAGTAGATTAGATTATTTCACCACATCTAGCCAACTTTCTCTTTTTGCATTTCTAAAAAATGGGTAAGTAGCTGATCAGAAACATAGAAGCTATCATCCAGAATGACTGCTTTATATTCAATTGCTGGCTGCTGAACTTTTAAAACAGAAGCCTTGATTCTTCTTTTGCTGATGCCAGTGTAAAGTGGGAGCAAGACACTGAAACTGACAATTAAAGTGTCCAGACACTTGAAGTATTAGGATCTGGCCTCTGGCTCAGAATGGGTTCCAAATAGAGCAGGGGTCTCAAACTCAAATCACCTCGAGGGCCGCATGAGGACTAGGATATTGGCCCGAGGGCCACACCACAGAAACATTTTTATACAATGATGCAGAAGTACAGTAAAAAATGAAGAGTAATATAGTATACTAATAAAAGTCAATTTATTAACTTTTTTGAAACTGTAACATGAAGTCTGTGCTAATTTTGACAGTTTTTCCAAAGCCAAAACACACATTTCCTTTTAGAATTGCTTCTATTCAAGATGGCAAAATCATCAAAAAGACAGAGTAAACAAACAGACTTAAAATTTGACATTATACATCAGGGGTTCCCAATCTTTTTTGGTTTGAGGGCAGAAATATACTTTTTCAAACCCTGAAGGACCACTGGTTAATTTAATTAAAATTTAATTTATTGAATTCAAACTTGATGTTAATTGAAATTAATTGCAGTTTGATTTATTAAAATTGAATTAAATTTAATTGAAATTAAATTTTTATAAAGGTTTTAGTTTTTTAAATACAATTAAATTGTTTTAGAAGATTTTTGGTTTTTTTGTTTTAAAAAGAGGGGGCCACATGTATCCCCAAGCCAGGAGAGGAGGAGAGCAGCCACATCCCAGGATGGGCTGCAAATAGGTTGGTCAGAGCCCTCCACAGGACCGTAAATAAGCAGCCACCAGCCTGGCCCTGGGGGCAGCGCTGGGACCAGTGGTGGGGGAAACACCCTCCCCACCACCTGCCCAAATTTGGCCATGCTGGGGTTGGCAGAGGGGAAACACCCCCTGCCCACCTGCCCACTCGAATTTGGCTGTGGTGGGGCTGGCATGGGGAAAACACTCCCTGCCCACCCAAATTTAGCTGCCCTGGGGTTGGCAGAAGGGGAAACAACCCCCACCCACCTGTCCACTTGAATTTGGCTGAGTGGGGCCGGTAGAGGAGAAGACATCCCCTGCCTGCCAGAATTTAGCAGCACTGGGGTGGGTGGAAGAAAAAACACTACCCCACCCTCCTGGGGGGAACACCCCCTGCCTGTGCCTGGACTGGCAGCTGGGAAAGCCCTGGGGGCTGTGCTGTGGCTAGTGGTGGGGCTTTCTCGTGCTCCCCCAGAATGGAGCCCCCTGTGAGCCGTCCCCGCAGGCTCAGGCCGCCCTCCTTTAAGGCCCCCCCCCACCTGAGCTTTCTCTGGACTGCTCAGCCTGCTTCAGCTGCTGGATCAATTGGTGCATGTGAATAGGGCAGCTCCCAGGCAGCAGTTCAGCTCCTCCCTGTCAGTGGCTGATAATGCAGTGGGGAGGTGAAGAAGCTTGGTCTCAGTCTGCAGAGAGGCTTGGCATTTGAAAACTCCAAGGTTGGAAAGGTGGGAGCCTCAGGATTCTGGGGGTTATCAGGGGCCACAGGAGGCAGCTCTGTGGGCCACATGTGGCCCATGGGCTGCGTGTTTGAGACCCCTAATATAGTAGCAGTGCTAAAGGTGCCTGATGGAGAAAAGGTCTCGTGGTTTTTTGTTTGTTATTTTGAAGAGGGTTTGGTAAGAGTGGTGTGCTTGTCTTAGTCCTTCCTGAATGGGAATTGCTGCATTGCTACATCTCTGTCTACAGCACTGGTTTTAACCATGTTCTCTGTTTCTTGTTTTCTTGGAACTGGGTGGATGCAGTTTTTGTTTTGCATTCAATAGCTGTTAGAACTGTGAGAGAGGAGCAGGCCTTGCAGAAGACCCAGAGCTAGGAGTTGTTGGATTCCACTGCTGGTCCTGCCACTGACTTTCTTGACAGTGTCACCTTGGCTTCACACAACTAGTTGCATGCTGTGCACCGCAGCTGGGAATGAGCCCCCAGCCTGCGTAGACAAATTCAAGTGAGTGTAGATGCTATAGGTGGCTCGGATGGTGGCTAAGGCTCTCCTGACCCCCAGGGTCTGAGCTTGGGTGGCTAGACTGTCTCCCTCTGCCAGCTCCACATTTGCCCAGCTAGCTTGAGTCTGTCTTCCCAGTCTGGGAGGGAGGAGCAAGCACATAGCACAGTGTCTATGGTCCAGATGATCTTCTGTCTCTGCCTCCAAGGGGCATCAATTGAGAGTGGTGGTTTGAGCCACACATGGTAGGGACCAGACTGGGAGCTGCGAAACTCATTTCATGTAGGATGCTGGTCAGCTTAAATGGTAATGTTACCTGCCTGAACTGGCTTTGTATCAGTAAAGGAGAGTTGAGAAAATTTGCCCCTCTGATTCAGTGCTAGACCTTTTTTCTGGAGAATCTAGAAGACCCTTTAGGTGTCTAGCCCCTTCTTTTGTGACTTGTTGATGGTTGTCAAGAAAATCAATGGGACATCAAGACTTCAAGGAGAAACAGCTGAAATCGAATTAATATGCAAATTAAATTGGGTGAAAGCAGGGCTGAATCCTAACTATGGACTCTTTTCACATTATAACAGGTAATTTGACTTCACCCTCCCCCTGTGTGCTGTTTCCTAAAGTTTGAATCCTTACAAATGCTCTGACTTGCTGTTGCAGTGTGACCTGATCCCATGTCTTACACTCCCCTGCATTTATTTTCATCCAATTCTGTAAATTCTCCCTCTTCAAAGGGTCTGACGAAGTGGGATATTCTTCCACGAAAGCTCATGCGATAAATAAATCAGTTAGTCTTTTAAGTGCTACAAGACTCCTTGCTTTTTTTTTTTTTTTTTCCCTTTTGTGCTGCTTTTCTAGTAGCAGTGACTTGCTCACATACTTGCTGTGATTCTTGGCTTTCACTATGTGATACCTGCCTTATCTCTTTGGCCTCAAGTCCAGCCTTTGTGTACTTCCTGCTGGAGGTTCTCTGGTGCTCACTCTGTTGATTTACTGTGTGGATCAGGAAATCCGATTCCTCACTTTTCCTCTGGTCTCATTTCCATCATTGAAAGTCAGAGCACTGGATGTGTCCCTGGTAAAACTGTGCTTCCGGTGCTACTGTTTTGGTTTCTTTAGACTGGCAGAGGTCTACCTTCCTCTGGGCACCTCCTGAGCTATCTCATTGCAAAATAATAACTGTACATTATCTCTTTCCTAAGAAAACAATGTGCAATAGATTTTGATGTAAAAGTAAAATAGTGACATTATCCCACTTATCAGACTTCTAGATCAATTCTAAATTGGTTTTATTTCCCAGTAGTCTTGTGAATTTTTCACCTTTTATCCAAAGTTCCTGGATCTTTTCTCTGTAAAGTTTAGGATGCCTCTAAATACCTTAGGAAAAAAAAAGGGTTGTTCTGCAGGTGGCTAAATTGTTCCCTGACCACTGAATAGTTTTCTTTCTTTCTTTCCATTTTGGGAAACATAAAAATTGCATTCAAGACTGGGCACTTGAAAGGGGCATCTACTGAGAACGCTCCAAAACAGTCATGTCAGTGGGGAGGGTGATACGGTGCAGCCTGATCTCACCTGTGAAAAAGGTCTGCCCGGGTGGCCCAGAGAAGGGACAAGTATCTCACATGTATGAAGCGGAGTGCAGGTGTGAAGGGAACTACTTTTATGCTGTCAGTTGTTAATGGCTGCCATCAAGCAGGTCTTTGGTCAGTATCCAGAGGGATAGCCGTGTTAGTCTAGTCCAGCAAAAAAAACAAGGAGTTGTGTGGCACTTTACTGTTAGTCTTAAAGTGCCACATGACTCTTTGGTCTGTAGACAATCACAGACTTGGTTGCTTCTCACTGGCTGTGCTAGAAGTCCTGATTTCAGGCTAAATTGAAGGAGTAATTAAATCTCTTAGGCAGTGAGAACTGGAAATGAGAAGTTACCACCTAAGGCCTCTTCACAAAGTCTGATGAGAAGCTAAGTTGTCTGGCCTGAACAGTTCCCTGTTTGCAAATGCAAGTGGTTGGGGATTGTTCAGCAAGGTTCATGTGTGTGGCTGAAACCAGCAGACAGAGGAACAGAAACAGTTGCAAGCATAGCCCAGAGATGATGCAGAGCAACAGAGCATGATGGAAAGGCAGGTCCAGGATTTCTGAACAACTTCCTGCTGTTTAGTTCCAATGGAAATAGGAATTTGTGGACATTCCTTGCAAATAAACGGAGTTGAGCTTAATAATAAATCTGACTCTCATCAGTCATTTCTCCTCTTAAAGGAACAATCTTTCAAGGGTCCGAATATCAACTAAGCACTCGGGTCAAAGGACAATGCTATTTAATGTAGCAGCCTATGTGGAACTTGGAAGAATGTGCACAGGTTGCAAAAGGAAAGAGTTTGGAAGAGGCTTCAAGAAGTCAGTCTCTGTGCATCGGGATAGAAATCTAGGATCTCTGTAACTAATTCTAATAAAGACCTGGATGAGTTATAGAAATGTGGAGTCCTCTCATGTTATTACCAGGATGTGCATTGTGAATCACTGAAGAGCAGCAGAAAAGTACATATAAAGATTGGGTGCTTCAGATGTGCCTGAAATTCATTAAACTAAATTCCTGACTGTAGGGACAGTTACCACGTGCAGCTCCCTGCTCTTGGAGGAAGAAAGTGAGATACAAAAAGGGCACTTTAGCTCAAGTGAGGCAACCTTCCATTAAAACAGGGGTGGACAAAATTGACTCACAGCTAAACACCAGCAATTTTACTTTGTTGCTGGAGTGGGTTCCTCCATTACATTTCTGCAGTGGAGCTAGGTGACAGGCTACTAAAACTGGTCACATGATGACCGGAAACACTGATTTGTCAAGGCCTGAGTTAAAACAGCCAAAGAGTAATAGGCCATTTTCCAAAGTGGATTTGTTCCATCTGTCTCCAGCCTCCTAGTGAAGTTGCTCAGGTACCAGATAAAGATAGCAGAAAACTAAGTCTTAGACATGAACTTTCTATCCTTCTCATTATGCTCAGGCCCACTGGAGATGTGCAACCCCATTTCTTGAAGCAGTCCAAGATGAATCCTTTTCTTTTTTTCATGCTGTACTGCTGCAGAAGCATGCTGGCATTTGCTGGTGGGCAAGGCACTGTACAGATTGCAGTATTGTTTTGATATAACTGAATGCTTTCAATCCAAAGTGACATGTTACCCACTCCGGGGCTGGGAATTTTCCTTAAACCTCAGTAGCACTGAGATAAAATGCCCTTTTTTCAAACCTTCATGCAGCAAAGAAAAGGACCTCTATGTTTCAGGGTTTCTCATTTGTTCCATGCAGGCAGGGGCAATATGAACCCACATGTGTTGGTGTAGCATGTTTTTTTTTTTTTCATGTGTTCACACCTTTGCCATTCTGCTAGGAAAAAACTAAAAGGGTCTTGGGTTGGTAGTGTGGAAAACAGCCTTCAAAATGGCTGATGTGCTCATAAGACTAAAGCAAGGAAAGTTGTGTCTGTAACTTGCAGATAGCTCTCTCCTACCCAAGCAAATATGTTCAGGGAAAGAGGAGACTAATTGGCTCCTTGAGAGACTTTTGAACTTTTGGTCTGGTTGAAGATAGTAAATAAATCTGATAAAGGTTTCTGAGGCAGAAAGCGGAGTCTATATGTTCTGACTCAGGGCATTAGCTTCTTGTATTAAGTGTTTGGTTTTTGTGCTGTTGCAGTTTCTTAAGTGTTTTTTGGCTCTCTGGGCACCCAAACTCTCCTCTGTAAACTGATCAGCTCTAGTGTGGTGTTTACATGGTAGTGCCACTTGAGCAGGAGGGGACTCTCCAGTCACTGAGTAAGGAAGGAAGGGAACTGATCTGGGCTTGCTTTTAATTTCTCTGAGCAACTGGCGCAAGGAGAGAGGATGCAGTAGTTCCAAAGGGGCAGCCGTGTTAACCTAGTTAAGTAAAACAAACAAGGAGTCCTGTGGCACTTAAAGACTAACACATTTATTTGTTGCATGAGCTTTCATGGGAGAAGATCCCACTTTGTGACATGCTTTGAAGATCGGGAAACTTACAGAATAGGAGGAAATAAATGCAGGGAAGTGTAAGTC
>ML682025.1:11636080-11647492 GCA_007922195.1 Podocnemis expansa
CAAAGCATCTGATGAAGTGGGATCTTCTCCCATGAAAGCTCATGCAATAAATAAATGTATTAGTCTTTAAGTGCCACAGGACTCCTAGGATGCAGTAGGAAGCCCAAAGGGGAGTCATTAAGTTTTTGTAACCCATTGCTCAGTATGTCCATCTTTGTCTGATCCAAAGAGGAAATAAATCTGTCAGTGCTCTCCAGCTAGACACTAGGCACCTAACTGCTTCAGCTCAAACTAATGTGGTGTTAGCCCTGGAAGTCCCTGGTTCAGTTCCCAGCGATTACAGTTGTGCCTAGCTTATCCTCCAACTCTCTTTCTGTTGTCATGGAGATCATTTTACCCATTTGGGCCCAGTTCTGCCCTAGTTATCAAGATGCCTGTTCTCTGAGGGCTGGAATCCCTTGGGGATGGTCTTATCTTCCTGCTCTAAAACTCTTCAAGGACGTGAGCTGTGAACTTTCCACTACAGAACGTCTCTCTTAGTCCCTGTGTCTGGAGTAAGTACTAGGCCTGGTAGTGTTTACCGGATTGGGCCATTAGTTACAGCTTTCTGGGACAGTTTTGAAAAAGGCTACATCCTGGTGTACACATGGAGGCTGTGATGGGTGCATTGTTTTAGCTCAATCTTTCCCCATAGGAAATGGGAGTGAGGAAACCTAGAGCATTCTCAAGATTGGAAGGGACCCCCTGATTTATCAAGTCCAGTTCCTTGCTATCATGGGCAGCCCAATCATTTAATCCCATTCATAACCATATCCAGCTCCATTTTAAAACCAATTCAAATTGTTGCCTCCACTGTTGCAGAGTCTGCCTCCCTTTGAGGGTTGGAAACCTGCTGCTGATTTCCAGCCTAAATTTATATAGGGCCAGTTTGTCCCTGTTTGTTTCTGTGCCAACATTGCTCTTCATCTTAAATAGTGTAACCCTTCTGCCAGGGCAGGCTGGCAGAACAAGGGCCAGGTTCTATACCTAGGGGTTTCCCAATAATGTAACACCACCAAAATAGCCTCAAACCCCCACCCCTGTCTTTCAACTTCTTTCAGGCTGAAACATGCAGTTGCCTTTCCTACAAGCCTCTTCCTAACTAAAAGTATTTTTACCCTTTAACTAACCCAGACAGATTTGAAACAGAGGAGCAATTCACCAAAGACAGTGTTTTATATTTCCCTTCAGTAGACTTACAGATATTGACAGATTTGTGATCAGATTAGCCCCAAATACCATTATCCACTATGCCCTGCAGCCAGTATGCTAATACCGGACCCATGCAGATTAGTTGCCCCCTTCAGAAGCTGTTATGCACAGCTTCTAAGCCTGCCTTGCATTGTAACTCACCTTGCCTGAAATTTATCTCTCTGATGTATTTACAGGAAACCACCATGTTACCTCAGCCTTTGTTTTGTTAGGCCAAACAAGCCACGCTCCAAGTGACATTCTCTCTGCTTTCTTCTCTTTGCACCTTGGTTTTACACCAGACCTATTTTGTTCTCTGCTAGTGTCTTGTGAGCTGTGTGGGTATGTCTGTTCTCTTCAGTCTCGTATTGTCTCGCTGCAATGGAGCCCTATTGTTTCACAGTTCCAGAGTCTAGTTCAGCAAAACAAGCAAGGAGTCGTATGGCACATAAAGACTAACAAACTTATTTAAGTGGGATTTTCTCCCATGAAAACTCATGCAATAAATAAATTTGTTAATCTTTAGGTGCCACAGGACTCCTCACTTTAGTTGTTTCACAGTCACTTTCCTACATGATATGCTTGCCTCTTGAGGGCTGAGACATCATTCATTATGGCGTGTGTGAAACTCCTTAAGATCCTAAGATGGGAGATGCTAGAGGAGCCAAGCTATTTTTATTTAATTGTCTTGGCCAAAGTCACAGGAGGCTGAACCAGGAACAAAAGGAACCTATGATTCTTACTACATATTTTGTTCCCTCAATGTACTCATCTCTGAGAACCACATTCCCTGAAATTGTTCTTAAATGAACTCTTTCTTCAAGTGGCAGAGGTGAAGACATGTTTATTAAGTTGTTGTGTTGGGAGCATGGACACTGGCAGGCCACGCCTGTGTTCGCAGCATGACCCCTGAATTCTGTGTACTATGGGAAAGTACAAGCATGCTACCCCCATGCCCCTGGCTTGTGGGAAAGAGGATCTGGAGAAGCTCACACCACCTTTCAGGCGAAGTAAACAGGTATATTAATCATTGCAATGACTGCTAGAGATATGCTAAACTGTATAAATAAAGGACACCGGGATTTTCCCGGGACGCTTCTTAGCCGTATTCCACGACTCTGCCTGGTTTCTTCCCGCATTGTTGCAATCCTAGAGATGTTTTGAAAGGGAAAATCCATTCACTTTTTTTAGTTTTTTTCCTAAACTTCTCTTTCAAGCGTTTTGGATGACATCTTTGACCCAGTATTGCCCAATTACAATGCATCACACTTCTACATTTTGAGCTGCAATTATACAATTAAAAACATCACGCTCTCCTCACACTTTGAGAGATGCCTGCAATCAAAGGGGTAAACAGCTTTGTTTTCCCTTTACAAAACTAATTCCTATATCTTTCATCTGGTGAAATACAATCCCAGTAAGTGGCATTTGAAGATATAGCTAGCACCGAAACCCTTGCAATGGTGTTCAATGCCTACTTGACTCAGTAACGTCTCCAAAATGTTTTTCTCCCGTTTCCTGACTGGCTCTCATGCTTAGATCAGGGCTAATCAAACCGGGGGGTGCCACCCCTCAGGGTATCACATGGTTATTAGCTGGGGTTGCAAGCTGTCAGCGCCCATTTATGCTGTTTGAAAGGGGTCCCTAACACAAAAAGTTTGAGAAGTATTGGCTCAGTTGAATTGAGTGGGTGCAGGTGAATCTGAAGAAACCTGCTGTGGCATAAAAAACACCAGGACTAAGGACTCTACTCTTTAGGGCCTTTGTGAGTGAGGCATGGAAACTGGGGAGTATTCCTTGAATATCTACTGCTGTATTTGGCAATTGGCTGGGGGACAGTGCCTGTCCACACTACAGCTACAACAATGGTTTATAGCAGGTGAGAAATGTGGTTGATGCAACCAGTTTGACTACTGGTAACATAGTTCACAATAAAACAAACAAGGAGTCCTGTGGCACTTAAAAGACTAACAAATTTATTTTTTCATGAGCTTTCCTGGGAGACAATCCAACTTCATCAGATGCTTACAGAATGGGAGGAAATAAATGCAGGAAAGTGTAAGTCATGGGAACAGGTCACACTGTCACAGCAAGTCAAAACAGTTGTAAAAATTCAGACACTAGAGAACAGCATACAGCGAGAGATGAAGTCAAATCACCTGTTGTAATGAAAGAAAATTCCAGTGTCCCTATTAAGAACTGAAGAAATGCAACCAAATTTACAAATTAATTCAATTTCAGTAGCTTCTCTTCGAAGCCTTGATTTAGTATTCATCTGTGCAAGCATGGTAATTAGCAAATCATTACTGGAGTGATCATGAAGATTGAAATGCTGACCTCCTGGTTTTAGAGGGTTGAGATTTCTGATGTCAGATTTGTACCTGTTTATTCTTTTGCACAGAGACTGTTCTGTTTTTCCAATATATAAGGCGGAGGGCCATCGCTTACACATGATGGCATAAATCACATTGGTGGATGAGCAGGTAAATGAGCCTTTGATGGCATAGCTAGTATTATTAGGTCCCATAATCGTGTCTTTTGTGCAGATATGTGGGCAAAGTTGGCAGCATGGTTTGTTGCAGGGGTATGTGCCTGCTTAATTGTTCTGTTACATCTGTAATTGCTGGTAAATATCTGTTTAAGATTGGGGGGCTGTTTGTAAGTGAGACAGGCTTGAGAGACAGGGATCATCTTGTAGTATAGGCTGTAGATCTCAGAGGATGTGCTGTAGAGATCTGACTTGGGGGTTGTAGTAATGGCTAGAGGCATTCTGTTGTTTTCTCTCTTTCAGGAAAAGAAAAGCTGTTTACCCCTTTGACTACAGGCATCTCCCAAACTGCTTAGGAGAACATGATGTTTTTAATTGTACAATTGCAGCTCAAAAGGTAAAAGTGTGATGCATTGTAACTGGGCAATACTGGGTCAAAGATATTGCCCAAAACACTCCATTAATGATTTGCTAATTGCTGTGCTTCCACAGATCAATACTAAATCAAGGCTTCAAAGAGAAGCTACTGAAATTGAAGCTACTGAAATTGAATTTATTTGCAAATTTGGTTGCATTGCTTCAGGTCTTAATAGGGACACTGGATTTTTCTCTCATTACAACAGGATATTTGACCTCACCTTCCTCTGTATGCTGTTCCCCAGTGTTTGAAATCTTTACAACTGTTTCACTTTGCTGTAACAGTGTTACCTGTTCCCATGACTTACACTCCCCTGCATTTATTTCCTCCCATTCTATAAGGTCCCCCATCTTCAGCGTGTCTGACGAGGTTTGATTTTCTCCCATGAAAACTCATGCAATACGTAAATTTGTTAGTCTTTAAGTACCACAGGACTTTTTGTTTTATTGAACTAGACTAACACAGCTTCCCTTTTGGATCATAGTTGACAGCGTCCTCACAGCAGCTTTTCTGCCATCACTGCTATGTCCCAGGCACACTGCCTAACCAAGGATCATAGTTCAGGTAAATCTGGGTACTATGTCCCAGCACTGCAGCAGTGGGCAAGTAAATGGAAGGCAAAGCATTAGAGGGAATGTTGTACTGCACCAAGCTCAGAGAGGAAAGGACCTGCTAAACATTTGCTGTGTGGACAGGACCCACTTACCACATCTGTCTCCAGTGTGCTTCATTGAGTCAAAAACTCAGTTTGTCTTCAGAAAACTGTTTTAAAGAAAAACTTTTTAACTGCATTGTTTTGGATGCAAACAGGGGGTTTGAGTCAGCCAGCCAGGTAACTAATCTCAGCTGGTACAATAGGACCTCACTAGTCAGAAGCTTGTTTATCAACTCCATAAAATGGAGGCTTTCCTCTCTACTTCTCAGTAGAGACTTAGCTATAGTCAGATCTTGCATGGAATTCAGTATAGTGTATTTGCAGCTGTAAGAGGCACCATAAAATTAAGACTGTTGTCTAGCAAAGCACATTTTAAGTTCATAACTATTTTCATTTATGTGGATTGTAATGGGTACAGTATATAAGCCCTTACATTCTAACAAAGTAATTCTTTTACCCCTTGTATCCTTATATTTTTAGTACTGTGTATGGGTTACAGTAGAATAAAATTGGTATGAAACAACAGAGAAAAACAGCCAGGACTGCAGGTAAACCATGGAAATGAAAATGAAAACAAAAGCAAAAAAACCCTGTGGTGACCAACCAAAAGAGAGAGTCAATAATACAAACAGTGATTAAATCACTCCAAGTTACTAATCTGGTGCTCCCTGTGGGATTTTTATCTGCTTTGTCTGTAAGGGATTACCTCGCCTTTCTAAATTCCTGCGTGCCTGTTTTGTGCCTCAGTTTCCCCATCAGAAAAACAGGAACAATGATATCCTCTTCTTGGGAATACACTTTTGATATCAAGATGAAGGCATGATAAAAGCACTAGATTATCATTATTATTGTAATTCACTAGCTCTAGGTAGGTCACGCTGCCTGCCAGAGAGAACGAGCATGGTTCTGCTAAGTTCCAAAGGGGTAGCTGTGTTAGTCTAGTTCAGCAAAAGAAGCAAGGAGTCCTGTGGCACTTAAAGACTAACAATTTTATTTATCGCAGGAGCTTTTAGTGGGAGAAAAATCCCACTTCATCAGATGCTTTGAAGATGGGGGTTCTGCTGTAATCCTTGTGGGTCCAGTTCAGTTCCCACTGGAGTCAAAGGCAACTGCTGTTTTGACTTCATTGGAACCTGGTTCAGGCTCTACTGTACTGGGGGAGCTATCATTTATGCACCTGAATTCCTCACAGGAGGAAGATTCATTCACACTTGTCTGACAATGCAATATTTTTTCACTTAGCAGGTCACTTCCTTTTCTTTGATGTGCCCTTTCTATGCTCTTGAGCCTACTTGTCAGAAAAGTGGCTCTGTGTGAAAATGGCCCCAGAATCTGCCTTTCTGCTTCCTGTGCATCCAAATCTCATCTGCTGACATGAGTGATGAAAAGAAGAGGTTATCTTGTTAGTCCTGTAAAGCTGATATAGGAGCGTAAGGTGGATTCTCCTTGCCCTCACGTGTCATCTAGCTCCATGGCTCTCAATCTTCCCAGACTTCTGTCCCCCTTTCAGGAGTCCGATTTGCCCTTTCTTCCCCCAAGATTCACCTCACTTAACAATGACTTGCTTACAAAATCTGAAATAGAAGCGCAAGTGTCACAGCAGCCTCATACTGAAAAATGGGTTATTGTCTCATTTTACCTTATAACTATAAAATAATCAGAATATAAATATCATCCCTCCATTTCAGTGTATAGTAGGTAGAGCAGTATAAACAAGTCATTATTTATAGGAAATTTTAGTGTGTACTCGCCTTGCCAGTCCTTTTTATGTAGCCTGTTGTAAAACTAGGCAAATATCTAGAAGAGTGGATGTTCCCCCAGGGGTTCACTGAGCCCCTGGTTGAGAACAACTGGCTAATGAATTGGCAATACAACTCTCATTGAAGAATCTTTATGGCTCATGTGGGTACTGACATTGGAAGGGATCCACTGGGTTTTCTACTCTTCACTGAAATTTTTTTTGCTTTCTGTTCTGTTCTCAGTTATTGCAGCTGTTAGAATTAAAGGTGTATAGTCGTCTTCATAGCCCAGCTGCTGTTTTGAGTTCTGTTCAGTGCAGGCTGTTCAGAAGAAATGCATGCAGTATGTGCTCTTGAAGAGATCTTCCTCTTATTTCTTGTTTTAGTAATCTAAATGAAAAAGCTATATGTCTGTGTCAGTGTATCTGCTAGGTATGCAGGAAGGTGAGTTTACATTCATGAAAACCAGGAGCTTCACAGAATAACCTTTCCCTTTCATGTGCATCAGCTGCCCTTCTGAAAGCTGGAACTGCTGTTTTCCTCTTCCTCTCTACCAGTGAGTTGAATACAGGAGCTTTTTGTTCTGTCACGTATTGGGCTTGACACTTTCAGATATGAATATTTTAATCTATATGAAAATTTGGAACTTATTCTAGGGCAGCACTGCATAGAGGACTGAGCCCAGGGCTGAGAGACAGGAAGTCATGGCTTTGTGTTTGACTCGCTCTGTGAATTGGGGAAACTGAGACAAGGAGGGCCAATAGCTTCTGTATCTGTAAAATGGGGGCACTGTTTTGCTAACTTTGTCAGTTTTATTTTATTATTGGAACATTGTCCCTGTGTTACAGATGGGCAAGTAACTGACTTGGTTTGTGCTTCAGTTTCCCTAACGTCACACAGCTGGTTGGTGATAGCATTAGGATTATAATCTGTCTCCAGACTCTCACCATTGCTCTCTCAGTGGTCCACACTGTCTCCGAAGTGGCAACCCATCTTCTGGGGCCTGGATCCCTTCTGCTGAAGCTGATCTGGTCTCCTTTGGTTACTGAATAAGAGAACCTGGAACCACATTGTGTTGAAGGATTTGTCAGAGCGACTGTGTTTTTAGAAACTTCACTGCAGATGGAATGAGTCTCCAAAGCATTCTGCAGCTGTGGACAATGTTTTGTTTCTGCAGTGATGGAGAGGAATACATATAAATTTGGGATTAGACCTAAGTCACAGAGGGGTTTGAGGATTAATTAGGTGATATCTGTAAAGCTCTATAAAACTAACAAGTACTCTCATTGTTTATCCCATACAGCTGGCTCCTAATCCCTGGTAATTAATATCTAATTGAGACTGTCAGATCCCTGGGCCAGGAACACTACAAGTGGGAAAACAGATGATATTTCATAAACACCTAGGGAGCTGCACATGTTCAGTAAATGATCAGTCAGTTCGGCTGGATCCTGAAAGATAGAGGGTGTCCTTGACTGCTCCGGAAATGTTCAGCATCCATGAACTGGGCCTCAGACAAATCTTGCCATGAGACTGTGCTTGTGGTGCATTATTTGCTTGCAAATTTAGATGTGTATTTTTCAGGGAAATAACGTTGAAAGCAGTAGGGTAATGCATGATGAATCTGCAAATTGGTCAACACAGTAGCTCCCTCTGTCTAATAGCCCTGTCCCCGGTGCCAGCAGCCATGTGCAGGGATTCAGGCATAGCCTTTTACACTGCAGTGAGAATTCAGGTCAAAACTACAGTTGTAAGAAAGAAAGGTTGGTAAGAACCCACCCCTTCTTTAAGATACCTAATAGCTAGATTATCTTTATACTCTCAAGCAGTGTTTCTCAACCTTTTTGATGCCAGGATTGGTTTGTATCCTTTCTAAATGGTGCTAGGGATAGGGTTACCAGATACCAAAGTATAGAAAGGAGGACATTGAAGGACACATGGAGCAAATGTAGTAGTAATGTAATATTCTTCTGTTTTAGGTGGCCCTGGAATGCTTCCCCCCTAAAAATAGGGTGTTTCAGGGCATTCCAGCATACTTTAACTCCTGTAAGTAAAAAGCCAGACAAAATCACGTATTTTTAAAATGCCTGCTGGATGGAGGATGTGAAGGTAAAAAGGAGGACATGTTGTCCTTTTGCCTGACATCTGGTAACCCTAGCCAGGGAGAGCTTAGAGACCAGCACTGGCCCAGGGACTGATCAATGGGAAACACTGCTCTAGAAGATGATCTTCACCCAACGGAATGGTGCACTGTGTTCTGGCCAATCCAGTATAGAGATTTCTGGGACCAGAAAGGACTGTGTCTGCCTGTACCTTGCCGACTGGTTCTGTTCTAGGGCTGTGGACTTTAGGAAGGAGACTGGCCAAGTTAAGCTTGCTGCCTGTTAAAAGCAGTTGAGGAAGAGGTAGACATTTTTCCTCCACTGCTCTCCCCCCTTGAAGCCACAGATAGATCCTTAACTGGTAACCTGGGAACACATCCAAGTTCAGTTGATTATAACCCTGGATTCAGAAAAAACAAGCTGTGGCTAGGAGTTCGTGGGGCAGCAGGAGGGGTGTGAAGTGATGCCTAGAGCAGCAGTTCTCAACAGGGACATAACTACGGTGGGGCGAACGGGGCTTTGTCCCAGGCGCAAATTTTAAAAGGGTGCCACAGGGAAGCAATTACCCTTCCTGCCTCTGGCTGCAGCGGGGAAGCGATTGCCCCTGCCACCTCTGGCTGCAGGAGGGGAAAGTGATCCCCCCCCCCACCTGCTCTGGCTGCAGTGGGGGATCGCTTCCTCCTGCTGCGGCCAGAGTTGGTGGGGGGATCACTTCCCCACTGCTGCCAGAGCCAGCAGCGGGGGGTCCCTTCTCCCCGTTGTAGTGGGGTAGGGACCCCCATTGCCAGCTCTGGCCATGGCGGAGAAGGGTCACACTCCCTCCGTGCTGCTTTACAGATGGGCCCTAGATCAGGGCCTGAGGGGGGTGCCTTTGGGGGCTGCTTGCCCCGGGTGCTGGAACCCCTAGTTCTTCTTTGAGCACTGCTCACATCATTCAGTTACAGATGTCTACGTGCTGCAGTGCATAGTAGCTCAGAAAGTCTTTAGCCTTAGGCTGTCGGCCAACGACCTCTTTGTGCTGTGACTGCGGCTATATAGGTGACCATGACCCTGACCCTCCCAGTTCCTTCTTTTCTGCCCTCATTTCGACAGTTTTGGAACAGAAAACTTGCAGAAGCAAGTGCCTGTCTTCCTTTCATTGTGCTTCAAAGCCTTTCCACTGGATGACACCCATGAGAAGTGCCTTGTGTGCCTTGGTGAGTTGCATCTCACAGAAAATTGCTCCATCTGTAAGTCCTTCAAGCAGAGAACCTGCAAGGACAGGGAGCAGAGGTAGCATACCATTGCTGAAGATCGCGCGTCCCACCCACCGCCCGATACACCTTGTGTGCTAAGCACTTTGCTGGTACAGCGTGCGACCTTTGCACTGGAACCCACCCAGCACCACACTCTGGCTCAACATTCAAAAAAAAGAGGGGGGGTCGTGTGGCACTTAAAAACTAACAGATTTATTTTTTGCATGAGCTTTCATGGGAGAAAATCTCACTTCGTCAGATGCATCGAAGATGGGTGAACTTACAGAATGGAATGAAAATAAATGCAAGGGGGTGTAAAACATAGGGTCAGGTTGTACAGTAACAGCAAATCAGAGCAGTTGTTAGGTTCAAACCCTGGGAAGCCTGAAGTCAAATTACCTTTTGTAATGGGAAAAGAACCTATAGTCTTGATTCAATCCTGCTTTCACAGAATTTAATTTGCATCTTAATTCCAATTCAGCTGTTTCTCTTTGAAGTCTTGATGTCCCAGTCACAACTGACAATGGTCATTAACAAATCATTTATCGAGTGATTAGAAAAATGGAAGTGCTCAGCAACTGTTTCTTTTTGTTTTGTGATATCTGATGTCAGCTCTATGTTCATTTATTCTTTTGCGCAGGGATCATCCTGTTTGTCTAGTGTATAAGGTGTTGGGGCATTTCTGGCACATGATGGCATAGATCACATTAGTAGATGAGCAGGTAAATGAGCTTTTGGGGTTTTTTTTTTTTTGCTGGACTGGATTAACACGGCTATCGCTTTGGAAATCAACATTCAAAGCCACAATTGGCATCGAACTTGGCACCGTCATGGTGCCGTTCGCCTCCGTCTTCATGCACTCTTTTGTGGGACTTGGAGCACGGGCACCTTATGGTGCCATCGATGCCAGAGGACCTCGCAGTGGCATGGGCCTTGTTTCAGGAGCCGGCCCCAGTACTGGCGAAGAAAGCCTGGTCAAAGGGTAAACTGGTGCTCTCAGCCTAAAGAGTGGACAACCTGAGGCTCGGTACAGCTCCCAGCCTCGGCACCATCAAGCCCACCACTGGCACCGCAGGGGATGGCAGAAGGGTTTATGAGGCGATTCAGGGGAATTGGGGAACAGAGAGAGAACTCGGGGGACAGGGAGGTTAGGGGCTGGGGGAAGGAGCCTGGAGTAGAGGCATTCATGAGTGGGGGGCACTCTGAGGGATTTGGAGAGGGCAGAAGAGGCTGGAGGGAGATGAAGGAGCTGGAGTCTCACCACCCACAGCACATAAACAGTCAGAATATCCTCCAACCCTGACCTGTACATAAGAAGAGACCCACAGAGTGCCTCTCACAGCTGCCTCACCACCCCCTACAGCAGGGACAGGGGCCCACAGACTCCCCCCAGCCCTGCAGTGTGCTGCTGCTGCCACTGATGGAAGGGAGAGTGGGACATGGGCTCACAGACTGTACTAACCCTTGGGGAGGAAGGGGTTAACACTCTGGTCAGTGAGTCCCAGGACGGCCAATAGGAACGAAGTGCAGGTTTTTGAATTGTAACAGCAGCCTGGCCTGGGCCTGTTTGGATGCAGCAGAGCTCCTGGGAGGATCAGGAGGAGG
>ML682025.1:11647502-11678749 GCA_007922195.1 Podocnemis expansa
CAACTCTCTGTGTTTATTATCTGTTCTTTTTGATTAAAGATTTTACCTTTGAAGCAAGTTCTGGTTCTGTGTCCTGAAAGGCAAGAGGTTTGTGTGCACATGCCTTAGACTGCCCAGGCAGCTACTAGAGGGAACCCTGTTCCAGTTCCAGCTCATATTGCAGCTGGGGTCCAGTCACTTTCCTGAAGGAGGAATAAACAGGATTGCAAGTACCTCACAGGGAGGAATTCCCAAGTGCGCCTCCCTGGGTCTCAAGAGGTCTTTCTGCATTTGGGTGGTGGCAGCGATACCACTCCAAGGCCAGGAATTGGAAGCCTCGGAGACTTCTAAGAGCAGGCTTTAAGGCCAGTGGCTTTTAAGGCCTGTTGCAGGCCCCCACCTTCTGCACTCAGCGTGCCAGAGTGGGGAAAAAGCCTTGACACAGACCCTTCCCAAAGTGTGCTACCACTGGTGGTAGTGGAGCGGGCACCAATATAAGTATAGTTCACCAGGTGCCAGAGAACCCACTCTCCTTTCCCAGGCCAGTTGGTGGAGACTCGCAAAATCTTACTGCCCTGGGACCACAAGGCTGTTAATCTGGCCGTGCTACCAGAACTTTTGGCAGTAACATTTGGCTGAAAGTCCTGGGGGGCGCGGGGTGTTGCTTGTACAGCCTTTGCAGGCAGTTTTCTTTTGGTGGTTGGGGCCACTTGAACCCACTGCCAAAAGTGGGGGGAGTCTTGGCTGCTGGGGAGCCTTGGTGTGTCGACTGATCTATCTGGCTCCTGCTAGTATAATGGGGGAGAGAGAAATGGTGGGTTACTTGCCAGAAGCATCCTTCTTCGAGAATAGCTGCTCGCATACATTCAGTATTAGGTGTCTACGTGCCGCAGTGCAAGATTGGTCAGAACATTTTTGTCCTAGCCTGTCAGAGCAGGGTTGGAGGCCAACGCCGCCTCTGGCCACTCTTGGGGCTATATATACGGCCCCGACCCTGACTCTCCCCAGTCCCCTTTAAGTTGCCAACTCCAGGTAGCGGGGATGGTGGGGATATCCTGAATGTATGCAAGCAGCCCATCTTGAAAATGGGTGGTTACTGGTAAGTAACCCACCATTCTTTGAATGCTGCTCTGATATATTTAGTATTAGGTGACCACTGGCCATGCTGTGGATGGTAGACAGAGTTTTCCACCTTCAGCATGGCTATCCCCTAAAGGCAAGCTCCAAACCTGGAAGGGCGCCTGAAAGTAAGCATTTTGCCTACATGGAGGGGATATCTTATAACTGTGTGGCGTCCTGTGACAACATTAAGTGAGGAGACCCGAGAGAAGCTATGTGTTGTGTTGGGAGTGTAGCATTGGCTATGTGAGCCTAGAAGGTCCCCAACCCTGGGAATTGAGAGAAATTTTGATGATCTGGGGGCTCCTTCACCCCAAAGCGATGACACCGCTCCTCTCAATTGCTCTACAAGCACGACCCAGGAAAAACATAGAAAGGAAGTGAGTCACTTCTTCTGAAGGCTGACGTGGGTACTGCCCAGGTTATCCTGTGTACACTGGGGGGAAAAGGGTAGATTGGCCCCACAAAAACTGGGATGTACCCACTGCTCTAGAAGAGCCCATAGAAAATATGCATTGAGCGAACCGTCAGGAGACAGGGATCTTCTGCCAGTGAGACTTGTAAGAAAGAGAGAGAAGTCTGTTGCCTTTGTAGTAAGTGGGATGTAAAATCCTGATCCCATTAAAATCCTTAGCCCTTCAGTCTCAAACTGTGGCAGCAGAACTGTGAGTAGTGGGAAGTAGCAAAGATGGGCCATCTATTGCAAGTCAAGAGACTGGCTTGCACCTCCACTGAGAAGGTTGGGTAGAGGTCTACCCTACCCATCTTGGGGGGGTGGGGTTACCCCCATGGCCTCTGCATGTCACTAAGCTGGGTGGGAAATAACCTCAATGAAGAGATCTAGTGGAGTGGTCCTGAGGGGAGAGGGTTCACCTCAGGGTGGTAATGAGCTAACCTTGGACATCCAGAGCTTTATGGGCATCAGTCTGGAACTCCCAGACAAGGATGCTTTACTACTTCTTCTGCTAAGGTGGGCTAGACATGGACTATACTGTCCCCTGATGCTAAAGTGAGGGTGAGGATGGGAAGTTTGCAACCTCTAAGGGTAATTCCCCTAAGATCCCTGTAAGAAAATTTACGGTTGATCCCTCCTTGGGATAGATGCGGTCCTGAAGTATCAAAAGAAGAATCACAAGAAAAGAACCCTGAGAAAACAGGAAAAGAAAGGATGTGGTAGCGAGGGGGTCTTTTGCCTCCCTACCCTTCCTCTTCCCATGGGAGGGTACAAGTGGATCCCAGGACACTGTGATCCAAAGAATAGGGAAAAATACGGCAATTGGCCTTTGCCTGCACCAAGATTCGCTTGCCTCATATAGGAGGAGAGGTACAAGTACGTTGGGGAGCAACCAGCCCCCTTAGGTCTCTGTGTGAGCACATGGGGCTTGAGGTTTGCAAAAGCCACTGTCAGTTAAGATATAAAGTGGTGCAGGGTTGAAAGGAATAAAACTGGAGGATATAAGTTGGTGTACTATATCCCAGGCAGAGTCCAGTCACGAAGTTTCCTAGGCCAGGGTAGACAACTTTCCCATTGGCACCTCACCCCAACTGGAGGAAGAGAAAAGGATCAAGCGTCTCCCTAGATGAAGAACCTTAGAGAAAGAGTAAAACCTCTAACTCCCCTTAACTGGTTCACACAGGTTGATAATGCCCTGCTAGGCCTTAGGGGTGGAAAGGAGGAGGGGAACCATCGAGGAGCCCCTTTAGCCGGTGAAGTGGGGAGAGGAAGGGGTATGTCCAAGGAGGTGGAGGTAATCGTATCCAGGTTGTACTGCAGAGGGGTGTGGATTGTGAGCATTTGGGGAAAACATCCCCCCCATATTTGTGTGTGCTTACTGGAAAGCTATGAGCAAGTGAACAGGACAGGAAGAGTTCTGCTCATGGCAACGTTTGAGGGCGGAGATGCCTCTCTGCTTCTTGAGGGGAGGACCCTTCCCCATCATGCCCTGGTAGTTGTCACCAGGGAGAGGAAGACAGGGGATCTGGGTGGACAGAAGACTAAGATTGCCACAGGTTTTAGCCTTCTGACTGAAATCAAGGGAATAAATCCCCATCGAGGGTGGGAGTAATTGCTGCTTGATGGGCTTGTTCGTAGGGTACATCATAAGAAATTGAAGTGTCGTAAAGGTACCCCTACTTGGCAAATTGCAGGGAGAAAGAAGATACCCCCCGGGGCTCTCATGGGAGACCCCGCTGAAAGGAAGGGGTGAGGGGAATGCCTGTGTGGAAAAACGAAATGGCACTGAGGTGCCCACAATTGCTGACATAATCCAGTCCTTGTTTTCCCGCTAACCTGAGGAGATTACGGAATGGAAAAGGAAAGGAAGGGGGGTGGAAACGGAAAAGTGTGTGTGTGGGGTATGTATATCATGTGCCCTGCCAAGAGAACAACGCACGATGTTCACCTGATAACATGGTGGAGTCTCACTATAGCTGGAGAAACATCTAAGTAAGGGGATTAAGGGTCTCACTATAGGGTTATAAGGCACTATGAGGGGCCCATTGCTCGTGTGATTGAGCCCTGTGGGATTGACCCATGGATCAGGCCTCTGTTCTTAACCTGGCCTTCTTAAGTCATGTTAAGCTATGCTCTGGCAAGCGTTGACATTCTGAATGAGGAGAATAGTTTGAGGTTCCCAAAAGTGGGAAATGCTAGGTTGTGAGAAGAGGAGGGAGGGTGGTAAATAGTGGGTCTTGAAAAGTCAATCCCTATACACCCTTGAGGGAAGTTGTAGAGGCAGAATGAGTGCCAGGTGGTAGAGGTGGTGATATGCCAGGAGCAGCCAGAGTAGTCTGGAGGTTCAGCTGTGAGACTGGTGAGTTTCATGAAAAGGGCCCCTAGTTATAGGGTTATAAGAATCCATGATCAGTCAGCCAGCTTTAGCAGAGGGAGGAGGGTATGAGGAAAACAGAGAAGGTGTCCTGTTTCCGCCTCCCCCCCCCCGATTGTGGACCCCTCTGCTAAATTCTAAATGATTTCTATTGGAAAGGAAGATGGCGGTGAGAAAATGGTGGTGTATGCCCGGGTGGTTATCCCTGAAGGGCCTGATAGTCTAAGGAGAGGAACCCTGTGGGGTTGAGAGGGCTGGCGTTCCTTATGATGGTGAGGGCTGGGAGGACGAGTAGGTGTTTGGGATGGGAGCATGCCCAAAGATTGGAGATCTGATCTGGAGTCCCTAGTGCCACTTAACAGAAGGTCTGTGTCCTTGGCAAATGAAGACCGTTCCTTAAAGGGAAGCCCTGAATGGCCTGTTGGGTGTTTTGAGGCAGGCCTGCCTCCTGAAGCCATGCCATGCACCTCATAACAACAAGCAAGGCTGCCCTTTGCTTTGTCGTGTCTGGGGCATCCCACCCAGCTAGGAGCAAATCCCGGGATGCCACAAGCCTTGCTCTAGGAGGGACTCAAAATCTTCCCTATGATCCTGGGGAAGTAGGTCTCTAAATCTTTTTAAGGAGTCCCATATATCCAAAGTATATCTAGCCACCAGCACTTGGTGGTTAGCTGTATGTAGGTGGAAGACCAAGGTCGAGTACACTTTCATGCCTAGAATTTCCAGCTGTCTAGCCCCTCTGGACTTTGGCATGGGATCTGGATGGGGTTGTACTCCGTGCCCTAGGGTGGTTCGATCACTCGGGGACTTGGACTCAGGTGATGGGTGAGAAAAGGAAAATCCTCTGGTGGGACCTGGTACTTGTGAGCTGCTGTGTCTGATACTGGGGGAATAGAGGTGGGACATTGCCAGTGGGACATGGCAATGACATGCACGCTAGGGTGCAGAGGGCTCTGGTGTTGCCTGGCACACACTGCTGGTGCTAAAGGCAACCCCAGTTCTTTGGGGGTAGGCTGCTTAGCTTGCTCTAATGCCAACGCACAGTGCCTTTGCTTCCTGTCTTTCAGCATCCTCAGCTTGAAGAACTGACAGATGGAGCAGTCGGTGGCCTGGTGGGACTTACCCAGGCTCCGAAGGCACTCCTTGTGGGGATCATCCTGCAGGAAGGCCTTGCCGCAAGAAGCTCAGGGTTTGATGCCTGGCATCTTTGGTGCTGTTGGGAGTGATCTTCTGGCTCCGAACTCGCACATTCTGTAGCAGTGCTGGTTCTTGGTGGAACAATATCCATGAACAGGTCCTCTAATTTAAACGGGTAGCTCATATAAAGAAACAATGACAGGCATTTGTGTTTGTAAGGACAGGGCTGTTCTGAAACTATTGCTGAGGGCAGAAAAAGGAACTGGGGAGGGTAAGGGTCGAGGCCATATATGTAGCCACGGGAGTGGCCAGAGGGAGTATCAGCTGCCGATCCTGCTCTGACAGGCTAGGGCAAAAAACTTCCAACGAATTGTGTGCTGTGGCACATAGATGCCTAATACTGAATGTATCCGAGCAGCTCTCGAAGAAGTGTCTCCAACCCTCCAGGATTGTCTTGGGGTCCACAGGAATTAAAGCTGAATCTCTAATGGAAGACTGTCACGTAATGAAACCTCCCAAAATTGGTGGCCTTCAGAGGCAGGCATTTTCCTTCAGCCGCCATGACTATGTGTGTCTTCCAGTTCATGCCCTGGAGGGTAAGCGGGATCAACTGGCACTTGAGTAGGCTCTTAATGTCTGTGCTTGTCCCAAATGGCCAAGGCCTGATGGGCAATGCCTGCCAGACTAGGAGTGCTGTCACAAATTGTCTCATGCCTTAAATTCAATCAGGTGAAGAGAAATGAAGAAACAATTATCTGCTTCCAGCAGTTTGATTCCTAGCCATTTCTCATCCTCACTAACAACTTTGATTACCCCTCATTCCTTCCCTGTGTTGTGTAACCCTGTGAATGATCATCAACCTATTCTGCTGATCGGGGACACTTCTCTGAGTGGGATGCATTTGACTCCCACTTCAGGATTTTTCAGGTGGCTACATGAACCCTTGAGACCTTATTCACATGTTCTGGTTTGACACATGCTTGGAGACATCATTTTCTACAACTGTGAGTGCCATGAGATGTGTTTGGCAGGTCTTAGTGCTCAGAGTTCTTCTCCAAGCGCTGCTCGCATCATTCAGTATTAGGTGTCTGTGTGCCGTAGTGCACAATTGGTTGGAAACTTTTTAGCCCTAGCCTGTCAGAGTAGGCTTGGCAGCCAACTTCCCCTCCGGCTGCTCCTGTAGCTATATATATGGCCCCAGTCCTGATCCTCCTCTGTTCCTTTTTCCTCCCTCAGCGACAGTTTCGGAACAGCCCACTCCTTGCAACTATGCAAGCACGTGCCTATTCTAGTGTGTATAAGCCGCCCCTTCACTTCGGAAGATCTGTTCATGGACATCTTTCCACCGAGAACCACTGCTCCTAACGAGCATGCAATCCCGGAGCCAGAAGACCACTCCCAACTGCCACTAACAATGGCAGTTTTTAACCCTGTGCTTCTTGCACAAGAACTGCCTGCGGTGCCTGAGTAAATCGCACCAGGCTACTGATTTCTCCATCTGTTGGTCCTTTGAACTGAGGACATTGAAAGACATGGCCCTGAAGATGCACAGCAGCCTACACATTAGAGATTCAGGGTCGCCATTGGAGCTGCCAGCACCATGTGCCAGATTGGCACCAGAGCTCTTTCAGCTCTGCTTGCCCCGGGAGCACAAGATGGCATGCTCAGAGTCCACCTCGGTGCCAAAGTTCAGGTGCTGCTCCAGCTCTATCCAGCTGGGCCACTCTCAGGACCGGGGCCAGGAGGTCATAGAGGTCCCCTCCACTCCATAGGCTTTCAAGGTAGCAAAAGCCCTCTTACTTTTGCCAACACCTCCTCCTCCCAAGCTGCAGAAATAGAGAGGAAAACCGGCTTTCCTCTTGGGGACATGGACCGCTCTAGGGCGGCACTGATCTCTGTCTCCTTTACCAGTACCAAGTTCCCTGGTACTGCAGCCTGAGGGAGTCTCTCCCTCCCCCAAAATACCCGCCAGTACCGGCTTGAGCTGTGCAACTAAGGGCCATAGAACGTGCTCTCCTTCTTCCCCACACTGTAGCACTGCCTTGTCATCGGCACTGACTGCCCTGGCCATTCCTCGTGCCAGTGCTGGAGCAAGGCAAACGCTTCAGCGCCAGGGAATATCACACTTCGTGAGCCCCGAGGAGGTTACCTCCTCACACGGGGGCAGACAGGCGCGTGAGGGATCGTCGGCACTGGATACCGACCAGTACTGATCTCGTGAGTGGTCCCCATGACAGGAAGCTTGCTTGCAGGAAGTTTCCCATAGTACCGAAAGGCCCAGGACCACTCCACCATTGCCTGCAACTCCTGATAGGGCTTTAAATCCAAGACTGTGGTTCTACAGGGAGGACACTATGTCCTCCTTTGCTGTGTAACAGCGCGTACAGGTTTGAAGGTCAAACCCATCAGTGGGGGGTCAAGATCCCCTATTTGATCCAGGGTTAATGTCTTCCACAGATGCAATAGCATTACTGTTGCAACCTAGTGTGCATGACCTCGCCAGGGTAAGCTGGAAGACTCCCGCTTTGACTCCTCTGGTCTCGGATATAGCGGACCATAAATATCAGGTCCCACTGGAGGACTTTCTCTTTTTGGTTGACTAGCCAGTACCCATTTCCTGGGTGATGGAAGCCGGTTTAGGGCATGGAAGCCAACCTTCCCAGGATCCCTTGCCAAGATCCAGGGAGGCAAGGGGGCTGGACCTCATGGGCCAGAAGGTGTACTCAACCTCCACCTTCTAGCTCTGCATTGTGAATCACCAAGTGCTGGTGGGACGATACACTTTTGGCATCTGGGAGTCCATGAGGAGATTCCGGGATCTCCTTCCCCAGGAGCACAGGGAGGACTATGACTCCATCATACAGGAGGGCATCCTAGCATCCTGGGACACACTCTTAGCGGTGTGGGATGCCTCAGATACAGTAAGCTGCGGTATAGCCTTGGTTGTCATTATGAGACAAGCAGCGTGGCTGCAGGAGGCAGGCCTGCCTCAGGACATGCAGCAGGCTATCCAAGATCTCCCCTTCAAGGGATGGTTCTTGTTTGTGGAGGCAACAGACCACGTACTGTGTGGTGCAAGGGACCCCAGATCAGCTCTTAGATCACTGGGCATGCTCCCCCCACAGGTGCCTAGTCAGTCACTCCCCTAGCCTTCGCCAGCAGCAAGAGCGCTGGCGGCAGAGGCACCAAACAGGATCTCCCCTGCAGGGCGAGAGGCAGGATCAGTCCTCCAGGGCCTTAAGATCTCCTCTGCCACCTGGGACTTCTCATTAGATTATTGTGGCCCTCACCAGAGAGGCCCCTTTTGACGTGCTAACCACCTTCAGGTTTTACCCACAGTCCTACCTCAGCAACTTCTCAGAAATCAGCAGCAGAGGCCCTAGGTGGGATCCCATCCACAGCTAGAAGACAGGGGAGCGCTATGCTCAGGATCCAAGAACCCCTTCCCCAGATTAGAGGGAAGGATGACCTGGCTCAGAGGGCAGTGGAGGTACACCACTCTATCCCTCCACGCTCCTGTGCTCATCTCATTTTTTATTTTCCCATCTGCTACCAGTCCCAGGCCTGCAGGCCCAACTCCTGGCATCGGATTCGAATCTCCCCCTCATTCTCTCCCGGGGCCTTATACGTTCTCTAACTTGGTACATCCAGAGGTGCTTGTTCAACATTCTTCATGCTAAAGCACAAGATGTATGAATGCACTCAAAGTTCTTTCTTTGGCATCCTATTCAACCACTCCTGAGCAAACGTACACTCCCAGTGACTTGGAGTTCAAACATTTATTGCAATCTTCCCACCCAGGCTCTGCTCCATTCACGCTAGAGCCTAAGTCATCTTACACACATTCTGGAGTACCAATCTCACTTAATATTTAGCTGTCTAAACTTCTCCTACATGCAGAACCTAGCATCTGCTTGGCCTGCCACAGTCCTGATTTTCATCCACATCAGGACTGGATCTCCGGTGATCCCATATTGCTGGACAAGGGAGTAGACCTCCAACCCCTCTCAGCCCTGCTATTGGAGACCCAAGGGTCTCATCATCTGGACCTCTTGATACATGCAAGAGAGTGGGGCAAGGAAAACCCCTTATCCCCTTTTTAGTTATTTCTACAGACTGATTGAGTTGCCCTGCCACTGCACTCCTAAGGTGGCTTACCCCGGGAGGTACACATGTTGTACAAGCGTGGAGAAAATCCTCCTCCCACCTGCAAAGGGGATGGGGGACTAGCTTAACACTTTCCTACCATGCTGTCTAAAACTCTAACGGTGGGGAGTAGTGCCCCGTGTTCCCTAACGTTAGTCCCATTGGGCCCTATAGGGATGCCCTCCCATGGGCTATGTGTCTCCCCCCCCCCCAATCTCAGATTCCCCCTACAGTCCTCTTGGGGTTCTTTGACCCCTTTGTAGGCCTGTGCTGGGATGAGCCTTTGATTCTCTTAGCAACACTACACCGGATTGAGCGTTTACCCCTCCAGGCCAGCCTGCATTAATGCCTCGGCTTCTGAGGAGGAAATCGACCACCATTGTCAAGGTAGTAAGAAACAATAGGCCTACTCCTCCCCTTCCCTGCTAGGGGTTTCCCTGGTTCCCCATAAGAGAACTAATGGCTACCAAGACCTTGAAGGAGGTCTTTCACTCCAAGCTATGGAGCATCTGCACCTTCAGGGGCAGCCTACATGAGGGACCCTTCCATTTTCTATGTATCCCAATAGCCCATATCTGCTGGGACCAACACATCATGTGGGGTAGGTACCACTGAGGTCCTCCAACGAAGCAGATGAAGTGTTGTGTGACTCGCTTTTAGGCAAGCTCCCCCCCCCCCCTTGGTGGACAAGGGCCTAAATTTTTGGGCAGTAATCCTACCCACCCCCCACACTCATTGTGAAGGCAGGACCCTCAATAGTTCTTGTCCCACCCCCTCCAGTTGTCAGAAAGGTGACGTAACACTTCTGTGCTTCTGACCAAGGGGAAATAAAGCACATATCCCACCGATATTTCCAAGGGGAGACAACAGTCCCCCCACCCCCCACCGTCCCAGAGGGCACAGTCACAGGGAATGAGTGGCATAAGGAAAAAGCCTCAGTGTTCCCACATGGGAGTCTCTGAGATGCTACTTGGTTCACTCATGTGTCTGAACCTTACTCAGGTGTAGGACAGCTACATAGTTCCCGTATCTCATCTCCTTGCGACCCACAGATGACCCACAGTTTAATTATGAGGGGCCATTGAAGAACTTACATATCCTGTGCACTTGCCACAGAGTCCAGGAAGCGTAGCACTTCGTCCCTCTTCTACTCTCCCCACACAGTCTTGCTCATATCTGTTCAGCGGGGCAAGAGGAGCCTGGAGAACGAGGGCAGTTGGCTTCTGAATCGCTAGTGATTGACTAGACTCGAGACACCCACCCTTATTCCCCTTTTCCTTACTACCTCATATCTTAATTCTGATCCCTAAGAGTTCTCTTCCCCTTCCTGAAGGGGTTTTTCTCTGGTTCCTACCAAAGGAGGTCCTGAAGTAAAGAATTCCCTCTTCATTTAAGAGCATGAATATAGGCCATCTGCTTGAGGTTTCTCCCCTCGCTAGATCACTGAAGGGCCCCAATGGCTCACTACCCTCCGGACAATCTATGCTCCCTGGAGAGGGTTCGCACTGGGTCCATCTCGACAGAGTCTAAACAGGGTTATATTTAGAGGTCACCAGGGTTATATTTAGAGGTCACAGAACCCAAACCAGTGAGCTGGTGAGTCTGCGTTACTCTTCCCCACCTCGCTGAGGGGATCCAGAAGTCATACCCACGTCTGGGACCTGAGATGCGCTGTTACTAGCTTCCCTTCTGCTTGGTTAGCTAATACCCATCACAAGCGGCTCCCTAATCAAGTTGGGACTGTGCCCAGTAGAACAGGATTGTCCAACAAATACCATTCTTGTTGCACTATCAGCACTTTAATCCATCAAAACCCAACTAGCATGAAGAAGGTGGGTTTTGTCCTCACCTTTATCTCCTGGGATGTGAGAGTCAATCATCTCACTGTAGGTAGACCAAGTGTGCAGCTTCCTTTGTTTCTTGATTGTTTTGGCCACGCTCAAACTGAGGGCATCCAAAGTGATTTAGGATGGCTGTGATGAGGTAGCACCACCCCACACTTTAAAAGCCCAGTACACACTATGGGTGGTGGAAACCCTGCCCCCTAGACTCTGCTGGGCATGCTCACACTGCTGCCCCAGTATAAATGGAAGCAACTCAGTTCAGCATGGCCTGGCCAGCAGAGAGGAAGGAGGTCTGCTGGGAGCTCCTGCACCAGAGCTGCATCAGCCCTAACCTGAGGGAGACTCAGTGGCCAGAGGGGATTCTACAGAGCGATTACCCTGCAAGGCGTGCCTCGTGACTGAAACCCAGGGCCTGTAAGAAAGCAGGCAACAGCTCTTCCAGGTCACAGAAAGCCACGGTCCAGTGCTCAAGGAGGACTTTGCTCAGCCCAGGCAGGAAGTAGCCCAGGGGGCCTGGAGGGTGAGTTTAGGGTGTAGTGAAAATTCAGTCAGCGTGTTTTGGTCTGGATCCCTGCTGACTTGGGGCCATACCCCTGGCATCCATAGGGCCCTGGGCTGGGGCTCAGTGGAGCAGGTGGGCCTGAGTCCCCCCTGCCAGGGCACTGTTCCCCATCATAGACTATTCGACTGACTCTGGTTGGCAGGCCAAATTGCCCTGTGCCTGAGGGCCTTGTACTGACTCGACTGCTAGGCCACACTGCTCTGAACCTAGCGATTTGCATGGACCCAACTGCTAGGCTGTAGCACCCTGGCGCAGTAGATTAAACAGTGACTGCTAATTGTATTTCCCCCGTTGTATTTCCCCACGCAGGGGCACTAAAGCAGTGTACCTGGCGACAATGGCCCAGTATTGATACTTTTAGCCGCCAAGGCAGGGTGACACAGAACCTCTCACTGATTCCCTTGTACAGTGTTTTCTTAGAACAAATCGAAGGTTACAGTACAACCCTGCTAGGTAAGCTGGAAGGCTTACTATTCAGGCACCCTTCGATGCCTTGGATTTGCCTTTAGGGGGGTAGCTGTGCTGAAGGTGGGAAAAATCCAACTTCGCTCACCATACACAGTATGGCTAGTAGTCACGTAATACTGAATGATGCAAGCAGCACTCAAAGAAGAATGGTGGGTTACTTAACAGTAATGTCCTTCTTCAAGATGGGCTGCTTGCATACATTCACGACCCTCCCACTGTCCCCGCTACTCAAGAGTTGGCAACTAGAAGGGACTGAGGAGGATCAGGGTCAGGGCCATATATATAGCCATGGGAGTGGCCAGAGGTGGCGTTGGCTGTCGACCCTGCTCTGACAGGCTAGGGCTAAAAAGTTTCCAACTAGTCATATGCTGTGGCATGTAGACACCTAATACTGAAAGTATGAGAGCAGCCCATCTTGAAGAAGGACGGTTACTGGTAAGTAACCCACCATTTTTGAGCCACTGGTGTATTTTAGTGGAGTTACTTGTTCAGCTGCTCCTTGGGCATGAAACTTGGTGTTCTGCTTCTCATTTGGCTCCAATGTGCTAGTGGGAGGTGCTGTTTGCCCTGCAAAAATGAGCTGGGTTTGACACCTGTTGTAGCAGAGCATGCTCTCACGTCTGGCAGAAGGTGAGATCTCATGCACGGTGAGTGTTAAACATTAGCAATATGTGAGGTGTGTGTAGACACTGTTAGATTTTTCTGGTGGAGGGACAGCCACATTGCATTGCTCACAGTCTGTCTATCCAGGCTGTTGGTTATCTGACTTTGACAGGTACCTGACTCTTGGTAATTGGTCCTGGGGCCCTTCCCAGCCCCAAAGTTGCAGGGAGAGGGGGCATGTTGTATGCTTGGTTAATGCTCTCGAATCTACTGCAGCGAGAGCCCCTTGGCCCCTGTATATGATACTAACAAAGAGTCCTGTGGCACTTTTAAAGACTAACAAATTTATTTATTGCCTGAGTTTTCATGGGAGAAAATCCTACTTCATCAGAAGCTCCCCATCTTCGAGCATGTGATGAAGTGGGATTTTCTCCCATGAAAGCTCAGGCAATAAATAAATTTGTTAGTCTTTAAAAGTACCACAAGACTCCTCGTTTGTTTCGCTGAACTTGACTAACACAGCTACTCCTTTGGAACTTGTATATGGTACAGTTTGCTTTCCTTTTGTTGTTCATATGGAAAAAATATCCTGATCTTTGCATGGAAATTTGGAGACCTGGGAATTTCCCAAGCAGACAGCACAAGAACAGACAGTAAGGAAACAGAAGCAGGAAGGGCTGATGATTGAGAGTACACCACCTTCCTGTGAAGGTGAATGTGGGTCACTTGCCCATTTTCCTCTCCTTACCTGTCCTGTGGGGAAGTCCTGAATCATAACCACCTCAGAAAGTCAGACTTACAGGAGGCTGAGAAGAGTTTAAACACAACCAAAGAGGGGACCAGTTCTCTTGACATCCAGAATGGCGCTGACGGT
This sequence comes from Podocnemis expansa, assembly GCA_007922195.1. NCBI lineage: Eukaryota > Metazoa > Chordata > Testudines > Podocnemididae > Podocnemis > Podocnemis expansa. The sequence continues at coordinate 11,661,063 of ML682025.1, forward strand.
CTGTGTATGCTGATGGAAGCTACACCTGCCTACTCAGTCACTGCCAGTCCAGGAGCAGGTGCAGTAAGCAGAGGCCAGATGACTCCAGGCCACTGTAGAAGGAATTGGTAAGAGGACTAGTGGCCATGTGATCATGAATCGGGTGGCATTATGATATTTACTGTCTTATTATCTATTCGTTTCCTAATTCGTTTCCTAACATTCTGTTAGCTTGTTGAACAAGTGCTGCACATTGAGTGGATGTTTTCAGAAAGCTATCCAAAGTGACTCCAAGATTCCTCTTGAGTGGAAACAGCTAATTTAGACCCCATCATTTTGTTTGTATAGTTGAAATGATGTTTTCGAGTGTGCATTACTTTGCATTTATCAACAATACATTTTATTGGTCCATTTTGTTGCCCACTCACCTAGTTTTGTGGACTCTGTTTCTAACTAACTCCTAGTTAAGTCTAAAGTTAATTGCAATCTTGAAAATTTTGTATAGCCTGCAAGCATTCTGCCATGTTAGTGTTTCAGTGACATACCAAGGGTTTCCAGCACCCCGGGACCACCCCTACTTTTGTGCCACCCCCTCCCCCCAGCACAGCTGCACAGGATGGAAGGTGTCCTGGTACCACCCCCAAGCTGCCCTGAGGAGAAGGTCTGTATCCAGTGGTGGCTTTTGGGGTAGGCAAAGCAGGTGACTGCCTGGGGCCCCATCCTCAATTTGGTGGGCAGAAATTCAAATATAAAAAAATATAGAAATTGTTCTCATCTACTAGAGCTAGGAGGGCTGGAAGCCTAAGCACTTTTCAGTCTTGGCTCATCAAGGCAAACTATCATTAGGATCTGTGCCAGTCTGAATTGCAGATTTAACCATTACCTGCCCATCACCTTCATATTGACATGCAAAAAAAATCCTCATTGTGTCCATTTATTCTGCCATTTTTTACTCCTGTTTGTGACATTTTGCTTTTCCTTTTGTTTTTTTACGTTTTTCTTTTGCCTTATCCTTTGCTTTTGTGACAGTTTTTTTCCTTTTGGCTTTGGTTAGCTCAGAGATCAGCAATGAAGGCTCAGTGAGCCACCTGTGGTCCCCTGAGCATCCCCTTCTGGCTCTCTGGCAATCTCCTCCAGGGAGCCAGGTGTGCTCTGGGGACTCCTAGTTGGCCCCAGCATTGTGGCCAAATCAGCATTGCTGGGGTCGCCCCCACCCTCCCACCACACCTGCATAAGCTGGAAGCAGCCCAGCGGCTGCACTGCAGCCCCTAGTGCTGGTGGGGGGGTGTACAGGCAGTGCGTGCTCCCTCTGTCTCTCCCTCTACTGGCAGGGTGGAGCAGCACTGGCCTGCCCACCCCCAGCTGGCTGTGCTTCCTAAGAGTGGCCGGTGGAGAGCTGCAGCTTGTGGAAGCGAGGCCCCTGGAATGGCCCCTCCATGGAGTTCGGGCTACTTCAGCCCGGCCACTCCAGGCCTGAACAGAGGCATCCTCGACAGAAGGAGCACACATCGCCCATACATCCCCCGCCAGCACTAGGGGCCACAGTGCAACTGCTAGGCCAGCTCGGGCTCATGCAGTTGTGGTGGGAGGGTGGGGGGAAATGGCTCTTCTGCTCTTTTGGGTTGCTGACCCTCGGCTTAGCTCAAGTTACCAGGTAGGTCCATATAGGCTGCTACATATAAATACAAACAGTCATTGCAGCTGTGCATGATGTCTGTGCTATATGTCTTTTGGTAAGTAATTTTTTAGCTTCTTTTGTACTTACTATTTAATATTTTTGAGGGGGTCCAGAGTCTTATAAACTTGAGTACTTCAGAGAATTTCATTGAAATTTTGGTGTTTTTCATTTATAACTACACACTAGAAACTTTCCTTTCACTTATTTTTATTTATTATAATTACTTGTATGAAACTTCTAGTGCACATAAACCGAAACCTATATGAAAAATTTGTCAGGTTTGACTGCCAAAATTTTAAATGTGATTTTTAGTTACTTTTGAGCCATCATTAATTTTACCACTTTTATTTATTAATTGATGTACATACTTTTAATAAAACTTTAAATGTTCATTTTAACTTTTTTTAGTTCAGCATTAGCATTAAGTGAAAGACAATGAACTTACAAGCTTCATGATGGAAAGATCTTTAAAAAGGTCATACCTAAGAATAATTTACAAGTTCCAGAGGGATAGTCATGTTAGTCTGGTTCAGCAAAACAAAGAAGGAGTCCTGCGGGGTGGTATGGGGGTGGTTAGGACTGCAGAGGGGATTGAAGCCATGGGGAGGGTGGCAGTTGGCGCCTATAGGGTGCCCCACAATGGGCCTTCACCTAAGGCCCCCAATTACCTAAGGCAGCCTCTGTTTGTATTTGGGAAGGGGAGATGAATGAAAATTCAGGCTTTGCTCTGACTTACCACATCCCCTGCTCTTATCCTGTTCATGGTGCTCACTGCTCAGGCAGGTGAGCTTTCCAGGGCCAGTTTTGTTCTGTATTTTTGCAGGGGAAGCAGTGTAAATGTACATGGTTGCTATTGGTAAAAAAGTGCTTGTCCTGCTTTTGATTGTTTTTTAAGATGCAAAGTGACATTTGAGGATTCAGGAAATGCTTTTCCCCTCTCTTCTCTGCTGGGCAGCAGTGGCCATTTCAGAGATTGAAGGAGGGGAGGGTGATTTCAGCTCCTAGCTCTGCCCTTCCTCCACATCTTCTATAAGGCTGGAGGCAGCTTCAGCCCCACAGCAGGAAACATGAGGGGACCCCCAGCTGTGCATGTTCTATCCAGCCAATAGTCCACCCACCCCATACCCCCAGTCCTAGGAGTCTTCCCTGGCTCTCACTCTCCCTAACTTGCCACACTGCAGTGCTGGGAGAATTCCCTATCCCAGCCAGGTAGGTCAGGGAACTTGGGAGTCCTGGCTGCATCTAAACTGGGGTGGACCCCACTATGTGCAGTTCAAGGCCGGGGTGGGTCACAGACTTGCCATCCCCAACTCTTTCAGGGCTGGAGACAGCTTTTCAGCCTGATTCCCTTCAGCAGGAAGTCTGGAGGGGGCAGCCCTCTGGAGATTTAAAAGCTGACTGAAAAAGAAGCAAGGGGTCTCGTGGCACTTATAGACTAACAAATTTATTTATTGCATGAGCTTTCACGGGAGGAAATCCCATTTTGTCAGACACTTTGAAGATGGGGGAATTTACAGAATAAAAAAGTTCATGTGATAGATAAATTTATTAGTGCCACAAAAATCCTTGCTTCTTCGAGCGCTGCTCAGATGCATTCAGTAATAGGTGTCTCCGTGCTGGAGCGCCGGATTGGTTGGAAAAGTTTTGTTCTAGCCTGTCAGGAAAGGGTAGGCAGCCACTGGCCCCCACGCCATCCAGTGGCTATATATACGGCCACCACCCGACCCCTCCCCAGTTTCATTTCTTTGCCTTGCGCGTTAGATTTGGAACATCCGCTCCTTGCGAACGCAAGCAGCCTGTCCTCCTTCTATGATCTTTTTGCCTGACTGGGAGCACCTTTTCATGGACGTAGTTCCACCACAGGAGTCTTCCACCGTCAGCCCGGAACATTGCAGATCACCACCTAACATGCCAGAGTTCAAACACTGCTCCGAGTGCGGCAAGGCCTTCCCTCGGGATGATCCCCACGGGAAGTGCCTCTGGTGCTTAGGCAAAGACCACTTGGTTTCAGCCTGTTCCCTGTGTGGGTCCTTCAAACCTTGGACAATCAAGGAGAGGGAACAAAGGTGCTGTGCCCTAGCCTCTGAACAAGCTCAGCACTCTCCACCTAAGGCTTCGGGTTCCCGCCTGGCGCCAAGACCTAGCTTGGCACCAGAGCTGACATGGCACTGTGCTACTGGTGGCCGTCACAGGACAACCTCGGTGCCAACTCTGGCATCCTGGCACCAACCCAGTGCCTTGGCACTGCTCGAGGTCACCCCCAGCACCGCAACCCCGGCACAATCTGGTACCGCCAGTACAAGGCTCGCCCCAGCGCCAATCGCTTTCAGTTCTGGCACCTCAGGCCTGCCACGGCCTGGTGCTGTCGGTGCAGGGCTCACCCCGACACCAGCCACAGTCACCTTCAGCACCGCAGGCTCGGTACAGCCCAGTACCAACGGGGCAAGAACTTTCTCAGCCAGGCAGCCCTCCTTCCCTGTGTAAAGACTTACCTCGGGCCCACTCAGAGTCACTCCTGGTGCCGACAACTCCGGAGGCAGTGGAAGCCGCTTGGGCACTCCTCCTGCTACACACGCCACCTTCCCCAACTCCGGTTAGAAGGGGCAAGCCAGCCTTTATTTCCAAGGCCTGGGTCCATCGTGGGCACCTTCGCTCCCCCTCACCACAAAGTCTCCCATCTTCCACTCCATTGGGCCATCCCCACGGCAACATATTACTTTGCCATCACTGGTACCGCCCTTGGAATCACAAAGTCCTTCACCTGCCTCAAGCCCGGAGGAAGGCCCATCAAGGGGCTCGAAGCGACCGTGGCACTGCTCCTCGGCGTTGTTGCCCTTCCATTTTCATTCCCAAGAATGGTCCCCCTGGGAAACCCCTTCTCCACAGTGAACACTCGGTACCGCCCTGCCCCCGGCACCGGGCTCCTATACTGGCAACCTGTCGGCGCACTTTGATTTGTTGCACTGTGCTATGGCCCATTTAGGGATGGAAGCAGGGGCATCGCTGCCCCGGGGATTGATCCAGGGCTCAGCCCGCAGGCCATGCCCTCTGGCTGGGGACAGGGCTGGGCCCCACGTCTCAGGCCGGGGCCAGGGCCCGGGGCCGGAGTGGCTGCTGCTGCTGTGGGTGGCCGAGCCCCAGATCCCTGGCTGGGGACAGGGCTTCCACAGCTGCGGGCACCTGGGCCTCGGATCCCCGACTGGGGATGGGGCCAGGAGCAGCCTCCGTGGTCGGGCCCTGGATCCCCAGCTGGGGATGGGGCTGCCGCGGGTGGCTGGGGGCTGGAGACCTGGGAAGGGGCACCAGAACCAGGGCACTGGCGCTGGGGTTTGGAGCACGTGCCCCATGTGCCCAGCGCCAGTGACACCCTGGATGGAGGTCCAGTCCTCCAGTCCCCCTCCAGACACCCTGTTCAGGCCAGCCTTTGCCTTGACAGAGCTGCTGACAGTTCTACGCCACCCAAGCGTTTGGGACCTAACATCTTCCTGGTGGCAGACCCCGAGCTCTACTGCCCGGGTCTTGGACACAGTGAGCTTTAAGTATTGGGTTCCCGGGTTGGACTTCCCTTCCCTCGGCAATCACCCAGTCCTTCCTAGGGACATGGTGCAAATGGCTCTAGACCTGGGTGAGCCTTCTAGTGACCCCCTCCCATCTTCTAGGGAAGCAAGGGAACTGGACCTCCTGGGCCGTAAGGTCTGCTCCTCGTCAGTGTTCCAACTTTGGGTGGTGAATAATCAGGCCCTAACTAGCAGGTATTTGCTGGACATGTGGCAGTCGGTTGCAAAATTCTGACGGTTGCTCCCACCAGAGGCCAAAGAGGAGTACGATGCATTCCTAGAGGAGGGTAGAATAATCTCTCAGGACCTCCTCCTCTCGGCCCGAGATGCGGTGGATACAGCTGCCCACACTATGACCTTGACTGTGACTATCCGCCGAGTGGCCTGGCTTAGGGAAGCCAGGGTGCCCCCCACTGTGCAGCAGGCAGTGCTTGACCTGCCTTTCGGGGGGGATGTCTTGTTTCCTCTCGAGACCCTAACTGTGGTGGGCACCGTGTGGGACCCTAGGGGAGAAGTCAAATACCTCAGCCTCTTCCCATCAGGGCCTTTTCCCCCCTCATAAATTTTATGGGGCAACAAGCCACCCTTCTTTTTCCCCACTTTCTTACATGACCCTGGGGGCAGAAACTTAAAATCCCCCCCCCCCCCCCCCGCCATCAGCCCATCTCTAGGTTGCTTCGGAGCCTCTTTCTCCCTTTTTCACTGCAAGGAAGGTGCCTGCCCCAATTGGCTGCCACCCCATTCCCATGACATCCAGGACACGACATGACTTCAGTGCACCATTGGAGTAGGCAGCTGATACCCCTTTCCCCCTTCCTTCAGGGGGGAATGGGGAACGAGCAGCCCTGTCTCGACACTGCGAACAGGGGCGAGCCAGTCCTTGGCCCTGCCCTCCGGTCTTGGAGAAGACACGGGCCACATAACCCAAGTCCCTCTTAGCCATCGAGACATCCACCTGAGGCCCAACGCCCAGATGTCTCTTAGCAGTTGCTACTTTCGGGCTCTTATTGGAGAAGGGAACAATCCCTCCCCCCTTTCAGGTACCTCTTGACCGGTGACTCCTGTGCTCGTAAGTGGCAAGACGGGCCTTGCCAAGGCACAGAAGTGCATCTGATAAGTTTTCAGCCATGACTGCAGATGCTCCGATACACATAGACACAGGTGCTAATCCAGACATGCAGAACCCTTCTCGCCTATCTGACTGTCCTACTTTAGGTACGACCCATTCTCGTTCCGGGGAGGGACACCTTGGACAGCCCCTCCTCCCAACATACTGGACGGTATGCTGGTTAGGTCAGCCCTGCTGGGTCCTCAGACACCTCTACAGTAGAAGTGACCCTCCACCACCCTGTTTGTCAGGTGGGAACGCAATTCGCTTTTTATCATAAGGGGTCCTATGCTCCAGGGAAGGCCAAGGCAGAGCTGTCCTACTCCTGCCCGCCCTATCCCTTTTCTTAAACGAAAGAAAACTCATGCTATGTAGCAGCCTCCTCTGCTTCAGGCACTCTCGGTTATCATCAGGACGTCCTGTTATGGGAGTCTTTATCTTAGGCCCACACGACCAAGGAAGTGGTAGTGAAACCCTCTTCATATCTCCTTCCCTTCACCCCTCAAGCAACAGCTTAAGTTCACCTAACCTGGAATCAACCAGATCAAGGAGCTCAGGAGGGGAGGAGGCAGTGTCTCTCCCCCAAAGCAAGTGAACAGCAGTGGGGAAGAATTCTTTTTGGGCCTCCCATGCTAACGTCCAGCTACCGTGGCATAAGTCCGCTAACAAGCTCCATGTGCAATACTGCGTTCCACGCATGGAGGTTCCCCTACCAGGGTGTTCGTACTTGTCTCACTCTAGCGCACCTCGCTTCATCGATTGTTTGTATCTTGGCCTGGGGTACTGCTCCCTGGGCGTCTGGCAGCTCGCTACACCTTATTTAGGGACCTGAGGCCCAAAAACCGTTGGGTTATCTACAGATGATACTTGATAATGGTAATTACCAAGGCCGTTTTGCTTCCCTCACTCTTTTGAGGGACCATAAATAAATAATAGAGAGAAGGAAGAGATGTAAGAGAGAACCTGTTTCCCGACGTGCTCAGAAATTCAGAGGCCTGTATCCTCCATGGGGAATGCCACCTGGAATATTTCCTAGGATGGAGGTAATCTGCCTTGATTGGTTTCTCTAAAACCCAGGGTACTCCTGCAGTACCGCGGTTGACACTTCGAGAGTAGCTTCACTTCCCAGGTGGTCGGGGGAGACCTCTCATTCCTCCTGTAACCCATATCATTTAGGGTAGTTCTACCTTAACGTGTCCTTATCTCTGCTGCACACGTAGGTGCAGTATAGTTGAGACGATATCATTTCTGGCGGTGCCCCAAGTACACGAAATCTTATTCCTGATATTCGAACTCCACGAGCCCTCTGGCCACCTCAACTAAGTGGCCAAGCGGTGGCATTGCATTTGTTTCCCACCTTCCCTTCTCCCATCCTTCACACATCCCTTGTCCTCTGGGCAGTCTTCCTGGTGCTGGAATCCTGAAGAGAATGTAAGGCCCAATAGGCTGGCTCTCTCTCTGAGTCCTCACGCTTACCAAGGTACTTATAGGTACCAAGTCAACAGCACCACCAAAGGCCATCATGCTGCCTTATAGGTGCTAGTGATACGAAGTGCCCTTCCTGTAGTAATCCTCTGGGTTCTTATACTATATATGGCTGGAAGTTTGCGCTTCACGCACTTAACCTAAGGACCTTTGGCCCAGCATGCTAGGTGCTACTCATCACACCACCTTTAGCTTTCTGTCTTCATTGTACTAGCATGAAGTGTCTTCTTCTAGACCCTTCTTGATTGAACTCGGTAGTCCTTATTCCCTCATGCTGCTATGTACTTTAATTCTTCCACCCTTCAGCCATGTACCTTAAGGTCCTGTCTGTGGCCAGGTCAAGGGATAATGCTCATCCTTTCTATGGCTGTCTGCATAGGCTGCAGCCATCATGGCTAGGCTCATAACCCTTTGGTTCTGGCACTTCTCTTGTAAGTCCATGCTGGAGGTCCCCTATGGCCAGTAATTTACCCTCTGGCCTTCATACCTTATGCTATACCCCTAGGTACAGCAATTAATGCATTTCCTCCATGATAGTCATGTGGCGTTTGATTCAACTCTTGTCTAAGGTGACATTAATCTGTTCAGCCCATGCACACTTGCCTTGGCTGGACTGAACCTACCCCCTGCTTTGGGCTGGCCTCACAGTTTTTGGTTCTCCTTCACCAGGCCAAGAGCCTAGTTGGCCTCTTGGCTCCTGTTAGAACCTTGTTCTCTGGGCTTCTTCCCTTCTGGGGTGGTTTACTGTGCTGTAGGCGGAAGAGCCAACTCCACCTGCCGTCCGTCAGCATGGCTAGTAGTCACCTATTACTGAATACATCCGAGCAGCACTCAAAGAAGAATGGTGGGTTACTCACCAGTAACTGTCCTTCTTCAAGATGGGCTGCTCGGATCCATTCAGGTCCCTCCCCTCCATCCCCGCATCTGGAGTTGGCGACTCCTAGGAATTGGGGAGGGGTCGGGAGGCGGCCATATATATAGCCACTGGGTAGTGTGGGGGGCGATGGCCGCCTTCCCTCTCCTGACAGGCTAGGACAAAAGTTTTCCAACCAATCCGGTGCTCCGTCACGGAGACACCTATTACTGAATGGATCTGAGCAGCCCATCTTGAAGAAGGATGGTTACTGGTGAATAACCCACCATTCTTTTGCTGAAATAGACTAACATGGCTGCCCCTTTGGAACTTGGCAAAAATCCGACTGGAATCAGCATCAGCTTGGCTTTGCCAAAGGGGATACTGGTCCCTAGAGAGGTCACATTGAGAGTTCCTGGCTGTTGGGAGGAGGAGGCAGTTCTATGGGGCTCTCGGTGGGTGGGAGGAGTTGGAGGAATCAGGAGGATGCCAGCTGGACACTCATCAGAATCACATTTCAAAGTGGCAGCCGTGTTAGTCTAGTTCAGGACTCCTTGTTTGTTTTACAGGCTTACATTAAGATGCTCACAGAGTGCTAACCCCCACCCCAGCAGGTTACATCTATTCTAGCTCTTAGCCTGCGCACAATACCCGTCCCTTTTGATTTTCTGTTAAAATATGACCTGATCCCATGACTTACATTCCACTGCATTTATTTTCCTCCCATTCTGTAAGTTCTCCCATCTTCAAAGTGTCTGTTGAAGTGGGATTTTCTCCCACAAAAACCCATGCAATAAATAAAGTTGTTAGTCTTTAAGTGCCACAGGACTTCTTGTTTGTTTCACTTTTGGAAGTTTCTGCCTCTCTGCTGGTCTGAGTTCTGTGCAGCTCTTTCCAGTTCAGGTGCTGTTTTCCCTGACGTGTCCCATGGGCAACAAAACAAAGTACAGTCTCGGAAAGGGAGTGAGTTGCAAAGTCACCTGCGCACAGGATGCTCTACTGCTCTGGAAGTTCCTTAACTGATATTTTCTTTCAAATATGAATGGATTTTGAACTTTTGGTCCTGAGAAGACAGTGGTGTTGGTACAATTAATTATTTCTGTTTGCCATAGTGTCAAAGGACTCCAGTCAGACACATCCCCACTCCTAGGTGCTGGACAAATATGATTAAATCTTTAAGCCATATCCTCTGAGACACTAATTTCTCATTTTCATGAATTGTATAGAGAAGGTTTAAATATACCTTATGCATATAAATAAAAACAAAGGGTTGTGGTTTTTTGGTTTTTTTTTTTTTTTTTTTAAATAGACTAAAATCAAGGAAACAGTATTCTCTTCCTCTTCCCCCAAATTAGGTACATAAATGTTAGTAAAGGAAGGTCACTCACTAAATCTTTTTAACTGAAAAAATGAGTGTGGAATGAGAGGAACATTTACTTTCTTTAGAAGTAAATTTGGTTTTGCATGTTTTAAAAAAATAGTGTGTGTGTGTGTGTGTGTGTGTGTGTGTGTGTGTATTATATATAAAATTTGGTAAATATTTTTTGTTTGTCTTTTAAAGGAGGCTTTAACTTGAACTCACAATGTTGGAATTTGCTTCTGTGGATGGGTGAGGCTCCTCAACCAGAATTAATTCCATATGTAACTCTCTTCTGCTGGTTCTCTTGAAAATTTCTCCAATGTCTCCCCTCACATCCAATATCTGACAATGTCTGTCCTGGGCAGTCAGTCCCCCCAGCTGTAAATGACCCAGTGGCTACTGCTGGGATTAGCAGGTTGCGAATCATCCATGCAGTTTGTGTTGACCACCACTGTGGTAGGGAATACCTGTGTTTGGTTGTGGACTTGTATGGTTCAATTTCTGTGTGTCTTGTTCTCCTGGATGCCCTCCAAGTTTTACCCAATACTGATCTTCCGTAGGGATATGTCACATTCTTGATTTAACTTCACTGAGGTCATTGGGGATGAATTTGACTTCTTTGCCAGAGAGTATGTCAAACCTAGAGTCTTGAAAATTAAAACCAGAGAGAAATGGAGGTCTGATTTGCATCCCTGGTTCTGAACTTGCTCTTCTAGCTCAGCGTAAGTTTGATCCAGAAAGTTTTCTCTTCCCAGTTGCAGTTTGGATGTGGCTGACATATACGTAGTACTGATTTTGTGAGTCTTGTGTTGAACTTCTGGTAATAATGTAGCACTGTTGAATGCTAACCTTAAGTCTGATGCAGCTTTAGTCCCTAGACTAAACCTAATTCTGACACAGAGGCAAACACCATGTCTAGTGAACGGAAGCCATTTGGCATCTTCTCAGAGCACAGGAAAGCTAGCATGAGCAAGTACGGTTAACTTCTGACATTCCTGGGCCCTTTTCATACCAAGTGCCAGCTGGGCACATTTTTAATTTCCTTTTACAAATACAATCATTAGTGATATTAGGGCTGCTGAAATATATCTGCAGTCAGTCTGGCCTAGATTGATAGGCTTGTAAGGTGAGGTCCTGATTAGCAAAACCATTGTGCTCTTAACATTGAGCTCTTGCTGCCAAAAAGGCCAATGGCATACTGGGCTGCATCAAAAGAAGTATTACCAGCAGATCAAGGGATGTGATCATTCCCCTCTGTTCTGCACTGGTGAGGCCACATCTAGAATACTGTGTTCAGTTTTGGGCTCCCCACTACAAAAAGGACAGGGACATGCTAGAGAGAGTTCAGAGGAGGGCAACCAAAATGATTAAAGGGCTGGAGCACAAGCCCTATGAGGAAAGACTGAAAGCATTAGGCTTATTTTGTCTGCAGAAGAGAAGATTGAGGGGGGATTTGATAGCAACCTTCAGCTACTTGAAGGGATGCTCTAAGGAAGATGGAGCTCGACTGTTCTCGATAATGACAGAGGACAGAACGAGGACCAATGGTCTCAAGTTGCGGTTAGGGAGGTCGAGGCTGGATATTAGAAAAAACTTTTTTTTACTAGGAGAGTGGTGAAGCCTTGGAATGAACTGCCAAGGGAGGTGGTGGAGTCTCCACCTTTAGAGGTGTTTAAGGCCCGGCTGGACAAAACCATGACTGGGATGGTTTAGTGGGAGTGGTCCTGCCTCTGGCAGGGGGTTGGACTAGATGTCCTATGAGGTCCCTTCCAACCCTATGATTCTATGATTCACTTGAAGTCAATGGGACTTACATGCTTAACATTAAACCTATGCCGAAGTACTTTGGAATCAGAACAGAACAGGTGTCCCTCCCTTTCCATGTGGAAGTGACATCTTCTTGATTTAGAGGGGCTGCTCCTGGAATGAGGGGACTTCAGTCCCAATCAAACCTTGTTTTCTCTGAGCCACTGAAGAAGGTGGCCCAGTAGTGATGGAGGCCTTGTGACCTGGCTGCTTAGTCGTGCAGAACCAATCATTTATTTGCCAAATTTTGCCCCTTTTCTTTCTTATGAATTGTCTGGGAACTGATTGCAACATTCCTAATTTTTTTTTTTTAATTCCTCATTCAAAATTATATCTGATTTTTGTCAGGAAACATTCATTAGATGATATGTTGGAGAATGGGTGGCCCCATAAGCCATGCAGTCAATGGAACAGACACTGACCTGTCTAATTTATGGAATTAGCCAATGTAGCATGACCTGGGGATTTTACAATCTCACTCAAGTTAACATTCATTTCCGGAAACATTCAAGTGTAAAATTAGCTCTGAGTATTCACACCAGTAAAGAAGCAGCATGCATCTTTTGTGGCAGGAAGTAAAAATGTAATGAATCTGGTTTGGCTTTCAAATTTGTGAATATTCATGTAACATATTTCATACCCCTGGTCACTTCGTTTCAGGCATATATCCCCAAGCAGCAACACATTCAAGTCACTAGCATCCTCCTGTGGTATTTGACCTGATCAACTATTGCCTCTTTGCCTATTTACCAATCCTATTAGTCATCCATCACCTCCTCGTAGTATCTTGAATACTACAATGCTTCTGAAAGGCATGACAGATGCATGCAAGCTTTGCTCTTAACTGGTGCAGATTCTTTGCCGGCAGGACTAGCAGCTGACTCAAATTAGTGATGATGAGATGGCAGCCTATTCCTGCAGAACATCCCTGAAACATCTTGTAATGGCTTTTAGTCTGAGAGGCCAAAGCAACTTGACATTCCCAGTTTAATTCTCCTTATTTCTCACAGGTGCAGTTTATTGATTACAGCTACTGAAATATTGTTGCTTTGATTCTCAGCATTTCAGGCATTAACAATATTGTCAGCTAATCTCTAGCTCTTACTCCAGTGCATTCAATTATCACGCTTGTTAGTGGAGTTATAATTTCCTGGAAATGAAATCTTCCTGGGTCATGTCTTTTAGAAGGAATTATTTTCCTGGTGCCACACCTGATCCTAGTGCTCGAACACTAATATTTCACTTCTCTAGTCATTTGTGTATTGTAATATGGGACTCAGCACTGTCCTCCCTTCCGGGATCATGGTGCTGCTGTGGTAAAAGGCTATAGCTCTCCTTTTGATGCTGGGGCTATTAGATTAGAATCATAGGGTTGGAAGGGACCTCATGAGATCATCTAGTCCAACCCCCTGGGGTTTGAACCTAGGACCTTCTGCACATAAAGCAGATGTGCTCTAGCACTACACTGCTGTTTAAACAAACCGATCTGATCCTACGTCTTACACTCCTCTGCATCTATTTTCCGCCCATTCTGTAAGTTCCCCCATCTTCAAAGCATCTGACAAAGTGGGATTTTCTCCCATGAAAGCTCATGCAATAAATAAAGTTGTTAGTCGTTAAGTGCCACAGGACTCCCTGTTTCTTCTGCTGAACTAGACTAGCATGGCTGCTCCTTTAGAATTTGGCAGTTCAGCATGCTTCCCAGGTAACTTTCCATGTAGCGAAACCCTTTTATTCTCTCCTGCAATCCCCCTTCACAGGGAAAAGGGCTCAGTTTTTGAAATATGGAATGGACCAATGCATCTGAAGTGATAAGACACTCACATGGCCTGCACTGGAATTAGTAACATCAGCTGCCTATCAAGTTGTCCAGAATCATTCTGTTGGGCAGTATTTACTGTTTTGGAGGAAGGTCAGCATAAGCTTTGGGGTTGGGATGCTGAGGAGTAAGTTATTGCTTGTGTAGCAAATAGCTCCTGTGTTCTTTACTGCCCTACCAGAAAATAAAGATAGCTCTTCCCTGTTTTTTGTTCCCTTTTGGTATGTTCGCGTGTGAGCTTAGGTCAGGATATCCTGGGCTTTGATTCAGGGTTTTGGGTCTCTTTGGGACATGGGGGCAAATGAGTTCTTTTCTAGTCTGCTTCTGTTCTCCTCTGTCAGACAGTCTTCATCTGTCAACTGCTGTATGAGCTTCCAGGCACCTGTTTGCCTTTCCCACTGGCTTCTTCATTGCTTCCTTCTGGCCCCAAAGCTCCCTTACCAAACCACAGAGCTGGGGATGTGCCAGGGTTGTGCTCTCTATATGTTAGGCAGAGGGATCAGGGTGGCTTGTGTAGAATATATATCAAGGCTGGCCAAACTTATGGAACTCAAGAACCACACAAGTTGATTATGAAACCTTCAGGAGCCTCCCTGAGGCATATAACCACATACTTTTACCTACTCCAAAATTATTAAGCTTAAAATTCATTGTGCACTTTAATTTTATCATAAAAACAGAGCAAATATTGATCGTACTAATATCAGTCTAATAATTACTTAAGGTTACCATGAAAACTAGGCCTATACAATAAAAACTTAGCTGTCACTGGATGTAGGACACTGCAGGCTAGTGGCAAGTTTTTTTTTTTTTAAATCTGGGTAGTAGAATCATAGAATCCTAGGGTTGGAAGGGACCTCATAGGTCATCTAGTCCAACCCCCAAACAGTAACTTGTCAATACAATAGGCAAAAGGTCTCTCAGGTATTGATCTCTAAGTATTGCACAATGTTTCAATTTAAGAAATTTCATTGTGGAATACAATGCTTCACAGCAGTCAGTTTGTGCCAACAATTGAAAGTAATCTACATTCAGTTTTAAACTTTTCTTCTCTATATTTTTGTTTCTTAGTATTTCGTGTCATCTTTAGGACTTGTAAAACATAATTTTATTTTAACAACGAGTAAACTGCATTAGTGCCTATGAGAAAATCCAAACATGCCATGGCTTCCCAGACCATGCTGCACTCCCCCCCTCGACCCCTGTTGTCACTTCCCTGCTGTCTCTTACCATGCTGCTGCTTCTCTACCAACCCCAACTAGGCCATACGTCTGCCCCCCCACCCCCGACCCCAACCATGCTGCCACTTCCCTGCTGGCCCTGACCTTGCCGCCGCCGCTTCCCTGCTGGCCCTGACCAAGCTACCCTTCTCTGCCATCTCCAACCACACCGCCCCTTCCCTGCTGGCTCTTACCACGCAGCTGCTTCTCTGCTGTCCCCGACCACTGCACCCTTCTCCCCCGTCTCCCACCATGCCACCCTTCCCTGCTGTGCTCTTCTGCAAGCCGCACTTTTTCTTTGAAGAGCCACATGCAGCTCGTGAGCTGCAGTTTGGCCACGCCTGATGTATATGTTGTTTGGACTTAAGGTTTTTTGCAGTCTCTGTTCAGCTAGAATCTTCTCTGTGTGTGTTTCTTGGAAGGAGCTGGGAGACCAACAAAGAGCAGGCGGAAGGTGGGGAGCCTGAAGGACAGGCCAGTATATGGTATTCAGTTAGGGCTGATCTTCCACTACTGTTTGCCCAGAAAATGGGGATGGGATCTGTGCCTGCTTGTAGGAATTTACGGCTAGTTTCACAAAGAGCTTTGTGGCCTAGAATGTCAATGGGATTCACAAAGCCTGAATTATCAGCAAATGGGGGGAGATTGGCACCTCGGAATGGGATCCACAAAAGCCAATCCATCCCCAGTCTGTAGCTGTTCATGGGAGTCTTCCATCTGCATGCACTTATCTTTCTTGAATCCCATCAGATTTCTTTTGGCCCAATTCTCCAATTTGTCTAGGTCACTCTGTTTCCTATTGCTACCCTCCATCTACCACTCCCCCCAGCTTAGTATCATCTGTGAAGTTGTTGAGGGTGCAATACACTCCATCCTCCAGATCATTAATGAAGATGTCGAACAAAACTGGGTTGATCATACATGATTTGACCTTGGTGAATCCGTGCTGACTGTTTCTAATCACCTTCATCTCCTCCAAGTGCTTCAAAATAGATTCCTTGAGGGCCTGCTATATGATTTTTCTGGGAAGTGAAGTGAGGCTGACTGGTCCATCATTCCCTGGATCCTCTTCCTTCCCTTTTTTGAAGATGGGCACTGTATTTGCCTTTTCCCAATCATCTGGCACCTCCATTGATTGCCCTGAATTTTCAGAGGTGATGGCCAATGACTGCAATCGCATCAGCCAACTTCCTCTGCATCCTCTGATGCTGTTGCATGAAGCTCCATGGATTTGTGCATGCCCAGCCTATCTGAATAACCCTGAACTTATTCTGTCACCACTGAGTGCTGCTGACCACTTCCCTACTCTGTGCTGCCCAGTGCGATAGTTTGGGAGCTGACCTTGTCACAGAAGATAGAGGCAAAAGAAGCATTAAGTACTTTAGCTTTTCCCACATCATTTGTCACTAGGTTGCCTATCCCATTCCGTAAGGGGCCCACACTTTCCCTGACCACCTTGTTGCTAACCTACCTGTAGAAACTCTTCTTCTTTGAGCGCTGCTCGGATGCATTCAGTATCAGGTGTCTCTGTGCCGGAGTGCTGGATTGGCCGGATAAGCTTTGTCCTAGCCTGTCAGAAGAGGGGAGGCGGCCACCGCCCCTCGCGCCACCCGTGACTATATATATGGCCGCCTCCCCGCCCCCTCCTCAGTTTCATTTCTTCTGCCTTGTGTGTCGGATCTCGAACGTCCACTCCTTGCTGTCACAAGTGGCCTGTCTCGAGAGATCAGCTTTGCTGACCAGGAGAATCTACTGTGGAACTAGTTCCACTCCAAGAACCTTACATTGTTGGACTGAAGCTTCCAACCATGCCAGGGTTTAAACCCTGCGCCGAATGTGGCAAGGCCTTCCCCAGGGACGACCCCCACGGGAAGTGCCTCAGGTGCTTGGGCAAAGACCACATGGTCTCAGTGTGTTCCATATGTCTCTCCTTCAAACCCCGGACTATCAAGGAGAGGGAACAGCGACACCGTGCCCTAGCCTCGGAGGAGGCTCAGCACCCCTCACCCGAAGCCTCGGGCTTGATCCCGGCCCCGAGATCCATCTCAGCACCGGCGCCTATGCGGCACCGTGCTACTGGTGTCCGCCGTTGCTACACCACCTCGGTGCCAACCCGGCACCCTGGCACTGACCAGGGTTGCCATCAACAAGCCTGCTTACCCCAGCACCAAGCTGTTTCACCTCCGGTGCTGACGACCTGGCAGAGCCCAGTCTCACTGGGGTGCCGACTTCACCTTGGCACCGGTTAACCTCACCAGCAGCACCTCAGAGCCCGGTGCCGACGGAGCGGGAGTCCTGCCTGAGCAGTCCTCCCTTCCCCAGTGAGGACTTGCCCACCGCCTACACAGGGGAAATCCTTGTCCCCTCCACATCAGAGGTGATGGAGGCAGCGGGGGCTCTACTGCTCCTCACGACTTCCCATGCCCCACCCATGGTTAGAAGGGGCAAGCCAGCCTTCTCATCTAAGGCCTGGGCTCAAAAGGGACGGTCACCCTCTCCCCCCGCTATGGAGGCCAGCGGTACCCACCGCTGGTGCAGGGCGAAGAGTCCCGATCTCTGTCCCCCGGTTCCAGCCCCGAAGAAGGACCGTCCAGGGGCTCTTGACGGCCACAGTGCCAGACAGTGTCCCCTTTTCACTTCCGGGCACAAGAATGGTCCCCCGAGGGAACTCCATCCCCTCCCCGACGGCTCCCCAGTGCCATGCTGTCTCCAGCATGAGAGACCTTTACGGGAAACCTCTTGGCACATTTCATAGAATCATAGAATCATAGGGTTGGAAGGGACCCCACAAGGTCATCTAGTCCAACCCCCTGCCAAAAAAA
>ML682025.1:11678759-11834663 GCA_007922195.1 Podocnemis expansa
GTTTCAGGATGGATTCTTTGAGAAGCTGCTCCATGATTTTTCCAGGGTCTGTGTTTTGCTTCTTTCCTTCTTTCCTTTAATCATCAACTTGAACTCAATCATTTCATGGTCACTGCTACCCAGGCTGCCATTGACCTCTACTTCCCTGATAAATTCTTCTCTATTTGTGAGCAGCAGATCGAGAGGCGCAAGGCCCCTCGTTGGTTGCTCCAGCATTTGTACCAGGAAGTTGTCCTCAATACTCTCCAGAAACTTCCTGGATTGCCTGTGCACTGCTGTATTGGCCTTCCAGCAGATGTCAGGGTAATTGAAGTCCCCCATGAGAACCAGGGCCTGTGCTCTAGAAACTTCTGTTAGTTGTACACAGAATGCCTCATCCACTTCCTCCTTCTGATCTGGTGGTCTGTAGCAGACACCTACCACAAAATCCCCCTTGTTGCTCTCCCCTCTAAACTTAACCCACAGACTTTCAACTGGCTTGTTTCCACTTTCATAATGGAGCTCTGAGCAGTCATAGAGCTCCTTTACATATAGTGCTACTCCTCCCCCTTTCCTTCCCTGCCTGTCCTTCCTGAACAGTCTATACCCATCTATTGCAGAGCTCCAGTCATGCAAACTATTCCACCACGTCTCTGTTATCCCAATCATGTCATTTCGACTTGCTGTGCCAAGTTACGGCCCACCTAGGCATGCAGGTGGAGCCCCTGAGTCTTCCCCTCAATACCCTGTTCAGGTCGGCATTCACCGCCACGGAGACTTTAGCAATCCCACCTCACCCAAGCATATGGGATCTTGCACGCTGCAGATGGCAGTACCCATGCTCCGTCCCACTGGTTTTGGATGTGGCGAGCATGAAGTACAGGGTAGTGGAATCGGACTACCCCTCACTTGCTGGCCATCCGGTTCCCCGTCAGGACATTGTCTAAATGGAATAGGGGCTGAAGATCCCCCTAGGAACCCTCTCCACTCTTCCAGGGAGAATAGGGGAATAGACCTTCTGGGCCGCAAATGTATTCGTGATCAGCCCTTCAATTATGGGTGGCCAACAACCAGGCCATAACCAGCAGGTACCTGCTGGATATCTGGGAATGACTGGGGAGATTTAGGGACATGCTCCCACCTAAGGCTAGAAACGACTATGATGCCTTCCTGGAGGAAGGCAACACAGTCTCACAGGACCTCTTCCTCTCCGCCCACGATGTGGTGGACACCGCTGCCCGAACCATGGTGTCGGCGGTTACCCTCTGCAGGGCAGCCTGGCTTAGAGAGGCCAGAGTGGGCCCAAACGCTCAGCAGGTGGTCTTGGACCTGCCTTTCAATGGAGAGGTCTTGTTCCCTCCTGAAACCCTCCCAGTGGTGGGCACAGCCAGAGATCCACGAGGGGAGGCCAAGTACTTTGGCCTTCTTCCCCCGGGTGCCTCCCCACCGACCTAAACCCTAACCCTCGAGCGGGCAAACCCCTTACCTT
Organism: Podocnemis expansa; assembly: GCA_007922195.1. NCBI lineage: Eukaryota > Metazoa > Chordata > Testudines > Podocnemididae > Podocnemis > Podocnemis expansa. Next base: position 11,680,228 of record ML682025.1, read on the forward strand.
TCATTGTCAACCAAAAAAGTTTCTTAGCCACCCTCAGGGGCACGAGCCTCCTGGCTATGACTACCTCCCTTGTCTTAAGGCACCACTACCCTCCCCCTGCCTTTACCATAGGGAGGACAGGTCTGCCAGGCCCTTCTAGGCCTGCCTTTGTACTCTCCTGGGCCCACCTGGCTAGCTACTGAGCACCAGGCCCTCAACCTGAAGGCCCAGAGCTCAAGCCCCTACCTGGGCCCAAGCCCTACAGCATCAGGGGTTTGGCAATGGCACTTCCCCACCCCCCCCCCAACACTGAACCGGCCAATGACCCCCCCCCATTACAACAGTTTCCTTCCTGATCGCACCATCGCGTTTCCCACCCTAGCCCCGCCAAGGGACAGAGATGCTCCTCGTTATAGCCTAGCTCTGGCAGGTTCCAAGATGCGCGCGTCCGAAGACTTCCCCCCAGTAGGACTACGCAGTGATCATCACGCGTGCCCCAGGTAGGACCCCGCGTACCTGGGTTGGGGGAAAAAAGGGGGGGATGTCCCTGGCCACACAGCTGCCCGCGCTGAGACTGCGACTTCCCGGCGGATTTTCCTTCTGCACTCAACAGGTCATACCTATATGGGAATACAGATGTCTGGGATGCCATTATCGGGTAGGCGTATCTAGACAGAGGTATACCCCTGTAGGGACCGCAGGTATGGTCCATCACTTCGCTCTCCCCTTCCCACCTTGCAAGATCCCCAGCCCTACCTCCAGAAACTTACTGGGAACTGGGGACCCACCCAACATCTACTTCTGGTTTACCACTTCAGGGTCACCCATGGTGCCCAGGGCCAACAAGTATGACTGGGGACACCTAATCCTGAAAGGGGGAACACCTTGCTGTGCTCCACACCTCAAGAAATGGTGCAGGGCCTACTGTGTCGAGTGCCCCTGCACACATAGTACTCGATATCTGCCGCCTTGGGGATGGCCGTCTATATTAGACAGAGGTTCCACTTTCTTGGACACCTACACAGCTTGCCTTTGATCTTCCCCTGGCAGGGTGCAACACTCATATTTCCTCTCTCTTTCTCTCTCTCTCCTTCCCGCCCTGCCTGCTGCCCACTATACTCAGCACAGCCCTTGGGGCTACCGCCCCTCCTGACACACGTTGGCGGCGTCTGGCGTATTTGCGGTCCCCCCTCACTTCTCTCAAGGACCCCGTTGACACCACTGCTATTTCCAGGGTGTAACATGCAGAGAACCCCTTTTCCTTGGCAACATATGGCAGCTTCGGCGGTTCTCCCGCCTTTTTTTCTCTCCTCTGCCTATGGCCCCCCACCCTTTGGGTGGGGATCCTGTCTGGTTCTCTGCTGATGGGGTGTCCCCCGAACTGGCAACTGCTTGATGTAGACCCCCTTCTCAAGCCTAGAAGGGCCCTCTTGGGTACCCTCCCTCATGCTGTGTCTTAGAAATGCCTTCTGGACAGCCCTGGCAGGCAAGATAGTAGAGCTACCCTCTAGACAAAGACCATAGGTACTGAGTCTGGATTTTTTTCTGCTGGCTGCCTGTGGCTCCCTCGATAGCCTAGGGACTCTCTCTAAACTATAGTGGAAGTTTTCCTTCCACCTTCCTCTGTTTTTTCCCCACACTGCACTAGGACCCGAAGGGAAAACCCGATGGGTCTAAACTGGGGGGGGCCCCCCCCATATTCTAGCAGCCTATAGGCCTTCCCGTCAATTGTTAGGCCACGTTGCAGCCAGTACTTTCCATGCCTCTCCTACAAGATCCAGTTATAGGGCTAATTCAGTAGAATCATGCTCTTCTGCGCTTTGGGGTCGTGTATTCACACTGAAGGCTCCACTCTCCTTGACCCGACGCCATAGGCCGTGGGCCCTGTTTTCATCGCCTTCTCAGCCAACCCTGAGCCACCTTGTGGTTACACCCTTACTTCCCTTCGCTCAGACGGCCCACGTAGCCACACTCTCCGTGTCGGCCATTGTTCTTCTCCCTTTGCCTCATATGCAACTAGCAGCCACCAACTAGTCTATGGCTAGGTGGCTCCTGGAAGCCTGCGATGCTCTACGCCCTCTTGCATCCCACCAAGACGTACCTACCTGGCTAGCTCTCTTGCTAGCCTTTTGATGTTCTCTTGTGCATTCATAGAATGCACCGTGGGCCAACTTATCGGATAGTTACATTCTGAGTTCCTCTTAGGCAGCGCATCCACACAGTCTGATCCAAGATTGCCTTCCCTTTCCCAACCCAGGTGACCTGGCCTGACCCTTATTCTTCGACCACGGTGGGTTCAGGCCTACCCCGTCCTGGCAGCCCCTTAGCCATTGCTTTCCAGGCCCGCTCGCTGTATTCCCTGGCAAGTGTCTTGCTGGGGGGGGGGGTGCTTCGGGGGACTTGTCGCTGTGCTGAAGGCAGAAGTACCAACTCCACTCGCCATCTGTCAGCATGGCTAGTAGTCACCTAATACTGAATGCATCCGAGCAGCGCTCGAGGAATGGTGGGTTACGTATAGTAACCGTCTTTCTTCAAGATGGGCTGCTCGGATCCATTCAGGTCCCTTCCCTCTGTCCCCGCTTCTGGAGTTGGTGACTCCAAGGAACTGAGGAGGGGGCAGGGAGGCGGCTGTATATATAGTCGCGGGTGGCGCAAGGGACGTTGGCCGCCTCCCCTCTTCTGACAGGCTAGGACAAAGCTTTTCCGGCCAATTCGGTGCTCCGGCACAGAGACACCTAATACTGAATGGACCCCCATATCACAGTATCGGGAATGTTTTATTGTATGGCTCCTTTAACAGAAATCCTGGCCGGGAAATTCTCTTTGCTGCACAGATGTGCCCTAGATTTACTGGACTGTTCTCTCAGTTCACATCTGTGCTAGGCGAAACCTGAGAGCCCCAGGCTCTTCTCCTAAGCTTGATTTGGCTATCTCCCGTTGCTCCTGGCCTTCTGTTTCCACCCTGGTGACATTTGTCACATGAATGTGTCATTTATCCATGCCATTGTGATTCTTCCTCATCAGCACCTCCCCATCTCACACAAACAGGTTTATTTTGGCTAACACATTAAATTAAGCATCCTGCTTCCTCACTGCACATCACTCCTTGTATGGCAAATGTTAATTGGTTGATTTGGGGCATTCACTTTATTTATTTATTTATTTATTTTTTAACATCCATGCACAGCTTTTCAAAGTGGCTAGTGACAGCCTAAGGGCCGATAGGTGCTTTCATTCCACAGAGTAGATAGATAGAGTGTGGGTGATGGCAGGGAAGGCTTTCCCCATGCTGCCCTGCAAATGAGCTGTTCTGTGCTTTAGTGGAACCACCTTCAGAAAAGGCATCTGGATAGCCCCAGTGGCCTTGACCAGCCTTGGGAATGATTGCAGTGTGGGCATGTCCACTAGATACTGGAGTGGGATGTACTCTTTCATTCCACTTGAAGCACAGTGGCCTCAGTCAACCACATGTAACATGCTCATTCTCCAGGTGCAGACAGATGGGCAATCCCATCCACTTAAGTGGACATCAAACCAGGCCCCAGGTCATTTAGTGTAGAGCCCCAGGATCCCACCACTGCAGTTGAAGGAAGTTGCTCTCAGTGAACTGTCCACCACTCCCTTTCCGGGACAAGGGGCCTGTCTTTTGCTGCTGATGCTGACAGGCTGGGCAAAAGAAATGTGGGATCCTCGTAAATCCTGTTTGCTGGCCCCTTTTGCAATTTCACCCCATTTGTAGACATTTTGAGGGGCCTCTAAGCTCAAGGCTCTGGTATAATTGTCCCCCATTTATCCTCCTTGTGCCAGCCCTGAAAGCAGAGTGCCTGTCCTTTAGTCACAAGTCTGGGCAAAGCATGGAGCCTCTCTGCCAGAACATCATTGTGGGAAGGCATGCGCCCTTTGAAAAAGGAATAAAGAACTGGAGGAAATGCATTGCTGTCTCCAGGGGTCCTGCAGAGGGGCTGGGCACAAAAGGACAAAGGAAACCCTGCTGCATTGCCTGCTGCATTCACCTCACTCTGCATGTCATCCAAAGCACCAGCAGATCCTGCAGTGGGCACCTAAGAAAGGGGCTCTCCTGTGTTTTAAATAAAGGTTAATTCTATGGCTTTCAGCAGTGGACTCTTTGTCTGTCTGTGCTGGTGGTATTTGAAGCTGCTGCTGCAGATTTCTTGCTGCTGGATTTCTTCTTTGGTAGTGCACCTGCTTAGCTTTGAATTGGTCAGTTAAATGAGGCGTGTACACCTGCTCACCTCAATTTGGTGCTGTTTTGGGATTATGACACCCCGCCATGTTGTTCTGTCCTGTTCTCTTTCAGGCTTGCCTTATCCAGTAACTGCTTTCTGTACGGTGTTGCTCAGATCTGGGGGTGGGGTGGGGTGCCAGATGTAGAATGGATCTGTCCTCAAATAGTGTAGTGGCTAGCACCTCTGCTTAACATGCAGAAAGTCCTGGGTTCAATTCCCAGGGGGTTGGACTTGATGATCTCATGAGGTCCCTTCCAGCCCTATGATTTGATATGATCAAATTTGATTAAATAAAATATGATCATCAGTCAGTGGGCTGGTGGGTAGAGGATGGGTAGAAGGAAGGAAGCTCCACTGTCTTATACCAACCTCTAGTTCCCCAAGTCAGGAGATTTTTATAACTGCTCAGTTTTGAGTCTTTGGAGACTTTACAGTCTGAAGCTTTTCTAAGCAATTGTGAAAGGATTGGTCCTAATTTATTTATTTACACCCCAAATGAATTTTTCCTGTCTGTGGCTGTCTCCAGCAGGGGACTTTAAGCAGAACACCAAATATCTCAAGACTCATGATAGAATCATGGGAGTTGTCAACACCAGGCCTGCAGCATCCAAAGGGGGTAGGACTTGCAGACAGTAGGGGTAGCTTTAGGGGTGGCCCTTGCTTTGTATGTTTTGACCTTAGAAGATCAAATACTCATGAAAGCAGAGTGGAAAGGCTGGAGGAAATCAACAGTCTGTAAAATTCCAAACCACTCTTCCTGTTGCCTGCTCTCTTCTGTATCATGAGGCACCTCGTTCTTAGCAGTGTTCTGGCCTGTGTTTCAGTTGGTTTAATTTCTCTGAAACCTTTCCTTTTGGCTTTCTTCATCTCCTAACACCTTACGCCTAAGGCACTTTGCTGATCCATTCTTTGTCTATTTACCTGCCTTCTATGCAACTTTTGTTTCCTCCTTCCCAGATGTCAGTTCTTTTTAGCATCCCCTCTGCCCCATATCCACTTACAATGGGGACCCACCACTATGTGTCCTGCTAACCCTCCCAATCAGGCTGGTGGTGAGTTAATTCCTAAATGCAAGTGACTCAACAGCCCTGCCTTTACAGTACAGTGTAGCCTTGTGGATAGCTTGATTTCCAGCTCTGCCACTGGCTTGCTGGGAAACCTTGGGCATGTCACTTTACTACCCCATGCCTCAGTTTCCCCATCTGTCAAAAGGTGATAACACTGCCTCCTTTGTAAAATGCTGAGGTCAACCCACCAGAGGCATTGCCTCTCTCTGTGTATCATACTGCTGGCCTGCAGGGCTTCTCAAGTTAGATCCCCCTTATTATAAAAGAGGGTGGAAACTGGCAGGGAGTTCTCTGTGAGGGCGTGGGACTCTGGAACTCACTGTTCCCTTTGGTCTGAGATAGCCAAATCTGCTGACCTTCCAGGCTGCAAAAGACAGCTGTTTGCCAAACGTCTGGGAGAGGATTGAGGATGTGCTCCCACGGGGATGAAGGGTAGAAAGGAGTAATTGTAGGCAGCTTGCTGGCTGGTCTCCCACTGAGCTGATCCTGTAATGCTGCTAAGATTTCATTGTATTGTTAATGACTTCTTACAAAGCCTTCAGCCTGGGCCTCTCTCAGTATTTAAATGGAAATAAATACACTAAACAAATGAGTGAGAGGAGCAGAGAGGGAAGAGAAAGGGCCAAGGTCCAAGAGGAAGACATAAAGCCAAGTCTGTGTTAGACTGATTTTACTTGCTTATATTTTACTCTGAAGGGTGTTGTCCTTGGGGCTTTCTTCCCAGCTGTTCTCCTCATACTTCATCCATTCAGGGCAAGCGTGTTAGTGTTGTGAAAGCATTGAGGATCTCAGTCTGCTAAGCTTAACAGAGGGAAATGTTAAGGGTGACTCCATCGATCTGGAAGTGCCTACACAGGGAACAGAAGAACTCTTTTAACAGGGGCCTCTTTAGTCTAGCAAAGGTACAAGATTCAATGGTTAGAAGTAAAGCTGGACAAATTCAAACTGGAAATCAGATACAGGTTTTCACAGTGAGGGTCATTAACTGTTGGAACAATTGACTGGGGGTCATGGTGGATTCTCCAGCACTGGCAATTTTTAAATCAAGATTGGATGTTTTTCAGAGATCTGTTCTGGCTCAGCAGGAGTTGACTCAGAGAGGTTCTCTGTCGACTGTTAGGCAGGAGGTCAGCCTACAATTCAGTGGTTTTCAGACTGAGGGTTGGGACCCTCCTCCCACTGCAGCTGGTAGGCAGCCAGGATGTAGGGCTGAGCTGCGGTGGGGGCAGGCCAGTGCAGAAGTCGGGCTTGGGAAGCAGGCCACGGGCGTGGCACTGCAGAAGCCCAGGTGCTCCTGCAGTTAGTGGGCTGTGCTGCCCACGCATAGGACAGGTGGCTGGTGGGTAAAGGCGGGGGGGTCAGCGGGGAAGGCTGCGGGGACCGGGACAACTCGTGGGTTAGGGTGGGAAAGGGGTCGGTTGTATGGCTATCAGCAGCTGCTTCAGTTACACTTGCTGGAATAAAATTACAAGGGCTACAAGCAGGAGCATTACTGGCTAGGGTTGGGACCCGCTTGCTGGCCCCGGCAGGGGCTAGATCTGGCTTTGAGCACGCTGCAGCTTGCTGGAAGCGGCCTGGAGCTGGGTTGGGCCCCTTCCATTGTACTGCTGGTCAGAAGATGCAGGGCCCCTGCCCTGCTGGCCCCAGCACAGGGATGCTCCTGGCTACAAGTGCTCTTATCTATCTGCAAAGTGTCAAATGTTAAGTTCTTCCTGACTACAGTAGCTTATATTGCAAGGGTGCTATCTATTTATAGACACTAGCTATCATTCAAGTTCCAAAGGAGCAGCCCTGTTAGTCTAGTCCAGTAAAACAAACAAGGAGTCCTCTGGCACTTAAAGACTAAAACATTTATTTCTTCAATGAGTTTTTGTGGGAGAAAATCCCACTTGAGTTTTCTCCCACAAAAGCTCATGTAATAAATAAATTTGTTAGTCTTTAAGTGCCACAGGATCCCTTGCTTGTTTTACTCATCCATCAACAGCTCTGTGCTGTTAGTTGTTGATTTGCATGGTCACTGCAGATGAAGATCTTTCACAAAATTTTAATACATTTACTGTATTTGGCAGTCAGATTTTTTTGTGTGTCTGGCAAAGCAACTTGTTCATTTTGGCTATGTGCCCAGCACAAAGGCTACTGATGCCAGATAATACTTACTGATTTAAAATTCTGTTTTAGGAAGGCATTTAGTTATCAAATTGGAAGGGGGTTAGTGGAAAGAGTAAGCTTACCAAAAAGATACTGTAGGAAAAAAGGGCATGCATCAAAAAACAGCTTATTTTTATGTGGGATTTTAAATGCATCTTCCATGCATCTTGACTTAATTGTATTTTTATCTAAATTTTAGAAAGCTAGAAATTGCAGATCACATTTTATATATAAAAATGTTGCAGAAACAGTAACCAAAACAGCTGACCCTTCACAGGTGCAGCCAGCGGTGTTGCTGGGGGAAGGCTCTGGGGGCCTCAGCCCTCCTGAAACTGAGGGCTAGCCCCTGAGTAGCGTGCATCTAAACTGTGCAGGGGTGTGCCATTGAGCTGCCACACAGGGAACACTGCCCAGGCAGCCAGCAGCCGTGGCCTCTACCTGGCCAGAAGACAGAGTCTTCCGGTCAGGAGGGAGCTGCCCCAAGCTGGGCCTAGTTTTTAAAACTCCCACGCTGGCATGACCTTAATTAGAGCATGCTCAGAGTTGGGTCATGCTGGGAGCCTCATCCTGTGCCATGGCCCCGCTCTGCCTCTGGCAGCCAGGTAAAGGAGCTGGGGGAAGAGTCCAGGGTCAGGCATGCCAGCCCAGCGGGGAAAGGGCACAGGGCAGGGGATCAGTCCAGGACAGCGGGGACCAATGGCAGGACTGGGGGGTTAGGGAGGAGTTCAGGGGGCCGCCGGGGGCAGGTTGGGAAGGGCTCAGGGAACCAGTGGGAGGGGAGGGAACAGATCGGGGCCCCGATCGCCAGTGCGGTGGGGGCCAGGGGCCCCCTCATATTTGTGTAGCAAGGCCCTTGGGTGCAATCTGGTTAGGAATTAGTTGCCAAAGATTCCTCTTTTGTTCTTTTGCAGTTTAGAGGAATGGAATTTAATTGTCAAAGCAGAGAAAATGACTCCAGCACGACTGTGAGTGGCGAGGCAGTGTTTGAGGCAGGGGGAGGGTGCAGGACAGGAAAGGGGTTAGGCCCTCAAACAAAAATGGAAAGCACAAGCAGAGATAGGGATAAAGAAAATACAGTTCAGGAGCAGAGAAAAGGAAGATAGAGGAGATGGATGTGATGAAAGATTTGTTAGAGAGGCTCATCCTTTAAAATGAGTCAATGAGTTAGGAGCACTCCAGCAATGAGGACAATGGTGACAGCAATGAGAATGCTAACATTGGCATTATCTGCATGCAGCAACAGTAACAGGAGCTGAACAAACAAGCAGGGAGTCTTGTGGCACTTAAAGACTAACAAATGTATTTTTTGCATGAGCTTTCATGGGAGAAAATCCCACTTTGTCAGACACTTTGAACAGTTGCAGTGATCTGACTGTTGAACATGACATATATGACCCAGCCAACTGGCCAGATTTACTTAATAACAAGACCAGAGACTTAACTGGGGAAAGAGGGCCTCTGTAAATATGTGGTAATGATTTTGTTTTTCCAAAGAATAATGAAAATCAAAAATTTTCAGAGCAGATCTATGAAAAAAGATTGTCCAATGGAGAAAGTGTCAAAAGAAATTGGCTCCTGTACTTCAAGAAATCTGATGCAGTTTCTTGCTTTTGTTGTAAATTGTTTGGTTCAAAAATGTCTGCTAGAAAATTAGTAAATGAGGGGAGTAATGACTGGAAACATCTATGTGAAAGGCTACAGTCTCACAAATCAAATGAACACATTAGAAACTTAGCTACATTGGTAGATGTTAGTAAAAGGTTATCTTCAATGATGACGATAGATGGGTGTACACTGCGAGAAATAAACAAGGAGAAAAAACACTCGTGGCCAGTTCTGAGTTGCATCGTAGCAACTGTGCAGTACCTTGCAAAGCATAACTCTGCTTTTTATGGAACAAACGCAAGGCTTTATGAACCTGACAATGATAACTTTTGGGGATTAATTGAGATCTTAGCTTATTTTGATCCTGTTATACAAGAACATGTCCAACGCATCAGAAGCAATGAGATACATGAACACTATCTTGGACCTTGTATTCAGAATGAGCTGATTTCATTGACGGCATCTAGTGTGAAAGAAACAATTATTGATAGAGTTAAGACTGAAAAATATTTTGTAGGGGACAGGGATACGACAATGGGTCTAATGCAAAGGTCCAAGCATCAGGGCTTACAGATGCATATCCTGTAGATCAGTCCCAGAGCCTTTTTCACTCAATTGGGTTGCCACAATTTGAATCTGACACTGGATGATATGGCCAAGTGTTCCCCAAAGGCTATAACATTTTGGGGGGATTGTACAGGAAATCTACACTTTATTTGTAGCTTCACCTAAAAGATGGCAAATACTTAAAGCGAACGCTTCCTCTCTCACTCCCAAGCCACTGTCAGATGCTAGGTGGGAATGTCGGATTGAGAGTGCTAAAGCAATCCTTTACCAGAAAAGTGGCATACAGAATGCCTTGTTTGAAGTTGCTGAAAATTGTGATGACTCTAAAGTTAAGAGCAAGGCAGAGTCCTTGGTTAATTATGAAATAGAAAATTTTGGATTTCTGATAGCAATGTTGGTGTCATATGTCATTTTGTTTTGCCTTTAATACTGTGAGTTAGCTACTTCAATCCAGTGAAATGCAGCTTGATGTGGTCCTCAACCACATTAAAGGACTCATTGCCTTTGTGCACAAATATAGGGAGACTGGATTTGCATCTGCAAAAACTACAGCAACTGAAATAGCAGCTCAAATGGAAGTCAAGCCTGAATTCAGAGAATGATGAGGGAAACAAAAGAGAGACCAGACTGACCATTCTCCCAAACATATTTTTGAAATGGAATACCTTTTTGTCATCATGGATCAGGTTCTTATGTTGCTGACAACATGATTTGAACAAACACAAGTGTTTGTCAATTATTCTTGTTTCCTTTTTGACATTACAAAACTCCAAGAGATGAACAAGGATAACATGAGAAAACATTGCATTAGTTTAAGCAGGGTGCTGTCCAACGGGGAATCTCCTGACATAAATTATGCTGACCTTTTCTCTGAGCTTAGGGTACTGCGAGAAATCATGGGCTAAGACACTAAAACTTCACTTCAAGCCCTCCAATTTTTAAAATCCCTTCACAGTTCCTTTTCAAACACGGTAGTTGTATACAGGATCATGCTGACTATCCCTGTCACAGTGGCTTCAGTAGACAGAAGTTCTTCAAAGTTAAAAATCATAAAAAAAAAATACCTAAGGATGACCATGTTGAAAGACAGACTGTGTGGACTGGCCATTCTGTCCATTGAGATGGAGGTAGCTGCAAGCATGGACTACAACAATTTGATTGATGATTTTGCCACAAGGAGGTCCAGGAAGATGGATTTCAGATAGTAGGGACTGACACATAATTGACGAGTTATACATTTTGTAACTTTAGCATACTTTTATTTACAGTAATAATATAAGCAATAATTTCACCGTTGGTTGTGTTTTGTAATTGACAAGTTACACATTTTATAACTTTATCATATTTTTGTTTACAGTAATAAGCTCTAATTTCACTGTTGTTAGTTGTGTTGTGTTTTTGTAGTATGCCTAAGGGGTACATCTTATACAGTAGGCTATAAAACAGGTTGCTATATGAAGTTCAATTTCATCTATATAAATAATGGGGGGGCCCACACAGACTGATTCTCCCTGGGCCCTGCTTGTCCCAAGGGATGGTCCTGCTTCCCCCAGAGTAAGAGAAATATGAAGAGAGGTCTTAGTTTGCACTGAGTCCATTTCTCCAGTGTTTGAGTTCTGTCTGTGGAACCAGGAGTGCTATGGCTTTGTCTCCCTGAAGCTTTTTGGGGAAAATCTCCAACCACTTCTGTAGCATTTGTGTGGCTCTGCTGGGGGCAGAGTGCTGGAATAGACAGACAGCTAGCAAGTGCTGGTATTCCAACCCTTGTGTTGTTGAGACATGATCCTGAGCAGAGCTCAGTGATGCAATGAGCATTAAAATGCAATTCTGCACTGTGGGTTAAGGTGGCTTCCATCGTGGTTGTGTCTCCAGATCATTTGGACCTAGTTTACAAGTGATGACTATTGTCTGTCCTGCCACATGCTCATTGTCTCTCATGGAATCTCTCTTTTTTTTCCTCCTTTCAGACCTTTGTGGTTCTGGTGCTGTCCTTGTTGCCTTCAGTGGTTTTTCATGGGTGTGACGAGTCAGAACTCTTCGGATAATGTTCCAGAAAGAGCAGATTCTGGCTCCTGCGCACTGGATCTGAAGGTACCCTACAGTGGAGGAGTAGTTTCTGGCTCTGGCAGACATACACGCACTGGCTCTGATTGAGCTAGCATGCTGAAAATAGCCAGGCCTGACTGGGTGTTGGAATGGGCTAGCTTCTCTGAATACAATACTGTCTGAACCCTGCGGGTGCATTCGAGGTGCCCTCTGGCTGTGCTGCAGGGCTAAGTGGAGTGATAAATACTAAACCAGGGGTTTGGCAACCTTTGCTGACCCCCGTGCCAGCCCTGCCCACCGCACCCTCAGTTGGTGCTGGGGGGGAGGGCAGAAGGGGATAGGGCCAGGCTTCCGGTTCAGGGGCAAGGTCAGCTCCCGCCCTTCCTGGTCGGTGGCCACTGGGTCCCGGCTGGGGCTGCCTATCCCCCTGTGGCCTCTGGGTCTGGCCAAAGGCGCCTCTTGCCACCGCCAGCTGGCAGCTTTCAGCTCCACAGTTGGAGCTGGAAGCGGGGGGTGGGTGGAGAGACTTGCCCCACTCCCCTCTAGCTCTGCCTAGCAGGGAGCGGGGTCAGCAGTGGGCTGGGAGCTGTGCACCGCTGCTTCTGCTGGCCTGGAGCTGCAGCCCACGGCTCATGCTGCTCAGCCGCACAGCACTGGGGGAGAGGGGCCAGCAGAGAAGTCACAGTGGCACGGCATGCCACTCAGGCTTCGCTTCTGTGCCATTTTTGGCATGGGTGCAGGGAGTTGCTGACCCCTGTGTTAAACCCTCACTTCAGTGCCCAGATCTGCTAAATAGGACATTGGGGTTTGTGCACAGATGCTTTTCAAAGTAATTAGGAATTAGCTCAACATATGTCTTATCTCAGTACACCCCCCCCCCCCATTGTTTTAGCTGTTTAAAAGGGCTTTAGGGGAGTCACCTTACAATTATACCCACTGTAATTGCTGGAATAGAAACAAGGCGCATGTACCTGGTCTACATTGCAAAAGATTGACTTGCATAGCTAGACTGGTGTCAGCCATATTGGCAACTCTGCTAGTGGAGTGACAGCTGATACAGGCAGAAGAGTACCTGTGCCAGGATGTCTTAGACCAGCCTTGCAAATGCAACATGCTGTAGTGAAAACAGTTTACTACAATGCCTTAGCTGCTATGATGAAGTCACCTTCTCTCCAACATTATGGCAAAAGTTTGGAGTGTGCAACAGGGGGGCCATAGTGTAACTGAGAATTCAGGTCACTAAGATGTTCTAGGTAGCACTTGAGATCTGAAAAAGGCCAAATCACTATGTTCAGGAAGAATCACCGGACTTCTCTGGCTGCCACACAGACATTCTCTGTACAAATATAAGATCTTTTTAAATAAGCTGGCCTCTCCTTAGGACACTTGATGCCTTTGTGAAGGGCATGACATTGTAAGCTAAGTTCTGTAGTTCTGAAATCTGTCTAGGATGGCAACTGTACCTCTTTCAGGAACCAATGGCATTTGTCAGTCTTAGAATCTGGGTATTTAGCAGCAGTAATGTGAATTTGGTTTGGGAGTACAGTACTTCTGCTGTCTGCAAAACACACAATGAGTCCTGTGGCACTTTTAAAAACTAACAAATTTATGTATCACTTCATCACAGACTTTGAAGATGGGGGAACTTACAGAATGAGAGGAAAATAACTGCAGGGAAGTATGACGAGTGTGAAAATAAATGCAGGGAAGTGGGGTTTTCTCCTATGAAAGCTCATATGATAAAACAATGTGTTTAGTCTTTAAGTGCCCTAGGACTCCTTGTTTGTCTTGCTGCAGATCAAGGAATGTGATTATTCCACTCTATTTGGCGCTGGTGAGGTTGCATCTGGAATACTGTGTACGGTTTTGGGCTCCCCACTACCAAAAGGATGTGGACAAATTAGAAAGAGGCCAGCGGAGGGCAACAAAAATGATTAGGGGTCTGGGGCACATGACCTATGAGGAGAAACTGAAGAAATGGTGGGTTACTAACATAACTGTCCTTCTTTGAGATGGACTGCTCACATATATTCAGTTACAGGTCTCTGCATGCCACAGTGCACAATAACCTGGAAAGTCTTTTAGCCTAGCCTGTCAGGTGAGGGTTAGCGGCCAACACCCCCTCCATGCCATGACCATGGCTTTATATGCGACCCCGATCCTGACCCTCCCAGTCCCTTCTTTTCACCAACTCCAAGTAGCAGGGATGGTGGGAGGGATCTGAATGTACGTGAGTAGCCCATCTCAAAGAAGGACAGTTACGTTGGTAACCTACCGTTCTTCAAGCGCTGTTCACATCATTCAGTTACAGGTGACTACTAGCCATACCCAGGATGGTGGCGGAGTTACAGTTTACCCAGATTGAGTATGGCTCTGCCCAACACAGCATCCTCTCTTGCCTGTTGGATGATAGCATAGTGCATCACGAAAGTATGCACCAACAACCATGTGGCAGCCTTGCAGATCTCCTTGATAGGGACCGGCGCCATGAAGGCCGTAGAAGAAGCCTGGGCTCTAGTCGAGTGTGCCCAGACTCTCCCCGGGAGGGGTGTACCTGACCTGCTGTAGTAGTCTTTAATACAGTTCACTATCCATCTGGAGATGTACTGTGTAGTCACTGGTTGTTCTCTTTTCCTCTCTGCGGTGGCAACAAAGAATTGGGAGGACTTGCGCTCAATGACCGAGGAGGTATATAAAGATATTGCCAGGGACTGCAGGGATAAAATCAGAAAGGCCAAAGGACAAATGGAGTTGCGGCTTGTGAGGGATGTAAAGGATAACAAGAAGGGGTTCTACAAGTATGTTAATAACAAGAAGAGGATCAGGGATGGTGTAGGCCCCTTGCTGAATAGGGCAGGCATCCTTGTGACAGAGGATGAGGAAAAAGCTGAAATGCTCAATGCATTTTTTGCTTCAGTTTTCACAGGCAGGGTCAGCTCCCAGCCCACTACCATGGGTATGGCAGATTGGAGAGAAGAAGAGAGGCCCTTGGTGACGGAAGGTCAGGTTAGGGACTGCTTAAAGAAGCTGGATGTGCACAAGTCCATGGGGCCGGACGAACTGCATCCAAGAGTGCTAAGGGAATTGGCCGATGAGATAGCAGCACCGCTGGCCGTTATCTTTCAAAACTCATGGAGAATGGGGGAGGTGCCAGAGGATTGGAAAAAAGCAAATGTAGTGCCTATTTTCAAGAAAGGGAAAAAGGAGGATCCGGGGAATTACAGACCAGTCAGCCTCACCTCAATCCCTGGAAAAATTATGGAGCAGATTCTCAAAGAATCCATCCTCACACACTTAGAAGAAAATAAAGTGATCAGGAACAGTCAGCATGGATTTACCAAGGGTAAATTATGCCTGACCAATCTTATCTCCTTCTATGATCAGATGACTAGTTTTCTGGATGCAGGAAGAACCTTTGATGTGATATACCTTGATTTTTAGCAAGGCTTTTGATACAGTTTCCCATAGCATTCTCATTGGCAAATTAAGGAAGTATGGGTTGGATAGGTGGACTATAAGGTGGATAGAGAACTGGCTAGATCAACGGTTTCAGCGTGTAGGAATCAATGGTTCCATGTCTAGTGGGCAACCAGTCACGAGTGGTGTGCCCCAGGGGTCGGTCCTGGGGCCGGTTCTGTTCAACATTTTCATCAATGATCTGGATGATGGAATAGACTGCATTCTCAGTAAGTTTGCGGATGACACCAAGCTGGGGGGACCAGTAGACATGTTGGAGGGCAAGGACAGGATTCAGGGAGACCTAGATGAATTGGAACAGTGGGCCAATAGAAATCTTATGAGGTTCAATAAGGACAAGTGTAAAATCCTGCAGGTGGGACGAAAAACCCCATGCACCGCTACAGGCTGGGAAACATTCAGCTAAGTAGGAGCATTGTAGAAAAGGACCTGGGGGTCATGGTGGATGGGAAGCTAGATATGAGTCAGCAGTGTGCTCTTGCTGCCAAAAAGGCCAACGGCATACTGGGCTGCATCAAAAGAAGTATTACCAGCAGATCAAGGGATGTGATCATTCCCCTCTGTTCTGCACTGGTGAGGCCACATCTAGAATACTGTGTTCAGTTTTGGGCTCCGCACTACAAAAAGGACAGGGACATGCTAGAGAGAGGCCAGTGGAGGGCAACCAAAATGATTAAAGGGCTGGCGCACAAGCCCTATGAGGAAAGACTGAAAGCATTAGGCTTAGTCTGCAGAAGAGAAGATTTGAGGGGGGATTTGATAGCAACCTTCAACTACTTGAAGGGATGCTCTAAGGAAGATGGTGCTCGACTGTTCTCGGTAATAACAGAGGACAGAATGAGGAGCAATGGCCTCAAGTTGCAGTTAGGGAGGTCGAGGCTGGATATTAGAAAAAACTTTTTTACTAGGAGAGTGGTGAAGCCTTGGAATGAGCTGCTGAGGGAGGTGGTGGAATCTCCGTCTTTGGAGGTGTTTAAGGCCCGGCTGGACAAAACCATGACTGGGATGGTTTAGTGGGAGTGGTCCTGCCTCTGGCAGGGGGTTGGACTAGATGACCGATGAGGTCCCTTCCAACCCTAGGATTCTATGATTCTACATCAAGAGCACTCATCTGACATCCAGGGTATGCCACTTTCTTTGGTTCTCTGTGACCTGAGGGTCTGGAAAAAATACCGGGAGGCAAATGTCCTGGTTCAGGTGGAACAGTGAGACCACCTCCTAGAGAAATGATGGGTGGAGATGTAACAGCACCTTGTCTGTAAAGAACCTTGTATATGGGGGTTTTGAGGACAGGGCTCTGAGACCCATCTTGTGGATGTTATGGCCACCAGAAATGCTAATTTCCATGAGAGGACTAAAGGAGTACACGAGTCCAAGGGGTCATATGGAGGCTGTGTCAGACACTTGTAGCACCACGTTTAAATCCCACTGAGGAATGGGGGCTCTAGGTTGTGAGTATATCCTGTCAATACCTTTCAGGAAATAAGTGGCGGTTGGGTGGGAGAAGATGGGGCCCCTTCCACTTTCTTATGGAGGGCTGAAATTGCTGCCAAGCACACTCAAAAAGAGGAAGTTGATAGGCCTTTGTCCTTGAGGGTTAAGAGAGAGTCCAGTATCAAGTGGATGGGGCCTGACTCTGGAGGCACCCCACTTCCTTCGACCACAGGGAGAGATGTCTCTGGTTAGCTGCATAGGTGGCCCTTGTGGTGGGTCTCCTACTGCCCACCAGTACCTCCTTGACTCTGTTGGAGCAAAGTCTCTCAGAGTCATTTAGCCAATATTTCCCAACCAGTGTGCCGCGGCACACAGGTGAGCCGTCAGGTCTGAGCAGGTGTGCCACAAAATTTTTTGAAAAACTGCTCAAAGAGCTCGGGATTGGCTCATTGGCTCATGAATATTCCTGAGTTCATTTGGAAACTATATGGTGCTGTGCCTCAAATTAATTAAAGGCAGCAAGGTGTGCCACGACAGAGAAAATGTTGGGAACCACTGCATTTAGGCTTGTTACCTCCATGACATTAGGTGAAGCAATCTCAGGTTTGGGTGCTGTAGTGTGCCTGAGTTCTGTGTTAATAGGTCCCCTGTGAGGGGAAGGCAAAACGGGGTATCTATTGACAAATCTCACAGGATTGGGAACAAATGTTGTCTGAGCCATTCTAGAGCTATCAATTTCATGTCTGCTCCATCCCTCTTTATCTTTAAAAGTATGCAGTAAATTAAGGGAATCGGAAGGAAAGTGTACATCAGTGGACCCCACCATGGGATCAGAAAGGTATCTGCAATCGAGCCCTTCTCCCGTCCCTTGAGGGAGCAGAATTGTTGACACTTCTGATTCTGATGAGTCGCAAATAGATCCATTTGTGGTGAGCACTGTTGGCTGATGATCTGGGACATCACATCCGCGTGTAGTAACCATTCGTGGTGTGACAGGAAGGTCCTGCTGAGTGAGTCTGCTGTGCTGTTCTGTACCCCTGGCAAGTGGGCTGCTATTGGAGTGAAGTTGTGTTTCAGGACGAGTTCCCAAAGGCTTATGGCCTCCTCACAGAGGGCCAGGGAATGCATTCCTCCTTGCCCATTTGTGTAAATCGTGGCCGTTGTGTTGTCTGTTAGAACTTGGACTGTTTTTCCCCTTATCAGGTCCAAAAAGACACGGCAAGCTAGACGAATGGCTCTGAGTTCCTTCACATTTATGTGAAGGTGTTTGTCTATGAGGTCCCACATCCCTTGGGTTGAAAATCCTCCTGAGATGTGTGTGCCCCAACCCGCATCTGATGCATCTGTGGTCAGACTCACCACGGGATTCAAGGTCTTGAAGGGAATCCCGCCCCTGGCAAAGAGTGAGTCCTGCCATATTTCTAGGATTTTTAGGACTTTGTGGGGAACTGACAGTACCTTGTTCAAGGGGTGTCTCTGGGGGTAGAAGGCCAAGGCTACCCAGAGGTGGAATGGTCTCATTCTCAGGCAGGCTGTTCTTATCACTGAGGTTGAGGCCGCCACGTGGCCCAGTAACTGCAGGCACCGTCTGGCTGTGGTACCAGGGTCCTGCTGAGTTCGGAGATAATGGAACACATGGACTGATATCTCACTAGGGGAAGTAAAGCCTTGCCCTTCTTGGAGTCCAGTAAGGCTCCAACGAATTTTATTTTGCAGGATGGAATGGGTTTTGATGTCTCTTTGTTTATGCAAAGCCCCAGGCAATCGCACAGCCTCTTTACCATGTAAACACTGTGGTGAACCTGATGCTTGGACCTTCCTTTATTAACCAGTCATAGAGGTACAGGTTAATCTTTATTCCCTGCCTTTGGAGATGTGCCACCACTGCCACCATAAATTCTGTGAGAACCCTGGGGGCTAAGGCGAGCCAGAATGGGAGGGACGTGAATTGATAGTGATTCCCTCCCACTACCAATCTGAGGAAACTTCTTTGCCTTGGCCTTATTGCTATGTGGAAGCAAGCATCCTTGAAGTTGAGGGCCATGAATCAGTCCCCTTGATCTAGAGCTGGGATGATTTGTGAAAGGGAAACGTATGGAATTTTATCTTTCTTAGATGTTTGTTGAGTGCCCTGAGGTCCAGGATGAGTCTCAGGTCACCATTTGTTTTGGGAACTAGAAAATAATGGGAGTAGAACCTTCTGTCCTGTTGACCCTTTGGGACCCTTTCTATGGCCCCCAAGGGGAGTCGCTTTTTGTATTCCCTTTGTAGTAGAAGATCTTGCTCTGGATCCCTGAGACATGAAAGAAGAGGTGTTTTTTTTGTCTTGGGGTATGGATTTAAACTGGATTGAGTATCCTTTGGATATTGTAGCTAATATCTAAAGGTTGGTTGTGATTCTGGCACACTGAGGTAGAAGCGGGGCCAGATGGTTGCTGAATAATAGGGGCTGAGTAGTCAAACATGGGCTCTCTAGCTGTTTGTTTGTCAAAAACCCTGGTTTTGGCCAGCCAGTTAGGAGCTGCTGTTCCCTTGGCAGGTTATCTGGGTTGAGGATTGGGTTTTTGAGCCCTTACCTGCCCGGTTCCTTTCTCACTGCCGGCCCCCATAGGAAGCTGTGGCTGCTGGTAAGACCTCTGCCATGACTCCTGCACTTGATTTTGTTGTTGCAGGTGCTGGGACTGCTGCTGAGGCTGTTGGGGTCTGAAGGAAAGTCTAACCTCCTGTGGCACATACATGCCCAGGGAGTTTAGGGTAGCCCTAGAGTCCTTCATCCTATGCAGCTTAGAATCAGCAGATTCTGCAAACAGGGTTAGGCCTTCAAAAGGGAGGTCCTGAATGATTTGCTGCGTCTGTTGCGACAGACCAGAGCCCTGTATCAAGGCCGAACGGCGCATAGACACTGCTGAGGCTATATTGCGGGAAGCAGTGTCGGATGTGTCCCATGATGCCGTTAACATGTTGCAGGCGATCAATACCCCTTCCTCAACCAGTGTCTCGAAATCCCTGAGGTATTCCCTGGGAACGACATCATGAAATCTTTCTAGCATCCCCCAGGAGTTGAAAGCATACCTCCTGATGTGGGAATGGTGGTTTGCTATGTGGAGCTGTAGAGCTGAGGTGGAATAAACCTTTCTACCAAAAAGGTCAAGCTTCTTTGCCCCTCTATTTTTGGGAGTGGAGCTAGGTTGGCCCTGTCTCTTTGTGTGGCTAACTGCACCCACCAGTAGGGACCCCAGTGTAGGGTGGCTGAAAAAGAAGGAAAATTTATCAGCAGGAACATGATACCCACAGACTGCAACCCTGGACATTGGGGAGATGGAGGAAGGGGTTACCCACTGTGCCTTTGCAATGCTGTAAACCCCTTTGTGCAGTGGGACCAACACCTTAGCAGGTGAGGTTGCCTCCCCCAAATCAAATAGGGGGTTGCACTGCTCCTTCACAACCCCAGGTCCAAGTTCGAATTTGCTACCATGAGTCTAAGGAGATCCTGTTGGGCGCAAGGGTTGTCCCTGTATGACAAAGGTCGTTGGTAGGTTGCTTCATCAGGAGAAGAGGAAGAAGGAATTTGCGATCTGCAGTACTGCACAGTGCTGGAGTCGGGTTGTCATCCAAGGAGCAAGGAATTCTAGTAGATGACAGTGTCGAGGGTCGCAGTGATGCAGGCTTATCCTCCAAAGGGTAGTTGGGCCACCTACTAGACCATTCCCAGAAGCATCTAGGGATTGAGTCGGGTTGTGCCCCAGAGTGGCTTTTCTCTTTTTGGGAGCTGCCCTTGCTATAAGAGCCACTTTGGGGCTTGCTCCATGTTCCCCCTGGGCCGGACTGGGTGAGTGAGGGGGATGGTGCCACAGGCATGCACTCTTGAGTACCAAGGGGCAAGTTGCTTCAGCGCCAAGCAGTCAGGGAGCATTTACGGCGCCACTTACTGGCAGGTTCCTTCCTTGCTGAATTCAGTTCCAGGGATGATGGATATAAACAGCACTGTGGTTCATCGTCTGATGGTGCCAATGAAGTTGAAGACAATCTTGCTCTCCTTGATCCCTGCGAACATGGTACTGATGGTTCGCATGGCGATACGGGCGAAGAGAGGTAACTGTTGGCCGACTCTTGCTCTGGTCCTGGGGCGATGCCAGTTTCCGGTACCAGGTGAAAGTCTGCTGTCGGTTCTGAGGTTGATGCCACCTCTGCTGTGGAGGTCCACTCCTTGGCTGCCAGGGCTGGTTTCCCTTTTGACTATACTGATCTATGCAGTGCTGGGGATGTCAGCTCCAACAGGGCTCTTGCCACCGCGAATGCCTCCAGTGTCGAGGGGACAGGGATGCACACAGAATCCCTTCCCGGAGGTGGAGTAGTTGGCGGCGAGGTGGCACAGTCCCAAGGAGGTGCTGAGTCAGATGCTGATTGCGGCTTTTTAGTAGTAATAGTCAGAGAGTGCCACTAGGTTTTTTCCGGTGCTGATCTGGCACACAGTGCCAATCTGGCACATAGTGCTGGCAAGTCCTAAGGCTTGGTGGGCATACCCACAGCCAGTAGTACCAGCCAATCCTTGATGATATTCCGGAGTCTCCGCTTCCTCTCCTTTCAGGTTCTTCTTTTGAACGACTTGCATATGGGACATTTGTCTGCCAGATGAGACTCATCCAGAGAGGAGAAGCATCTCTTGTGGGGGTCGTTGATTGGGAATGCCTTGCAGCAAACTGCACGGGATTTGAATCCCAGCATTATTTGATTAAGTAAGACAGGCGCTTGCTTAATTGCAAAAGTGGGCTGTTGCAGTACGGTCGCTGAGGGTGGAAAGAATGAACTAGGAGGGTCAGGGTCAGGGTCACATATATAGCCGTGGTCACTGCTGCCCTGACCTGACAGGCTACGGCTAAAAGACTTTCCGGGTTACCATGAGCTGTGGCATGTAGGCACCTGTAACTGAATCTATATGAGCAGCGCTTGAAGAAGAACTAGACTTATTTAGCCCGCAGAAGAGAAGACTGAGGGGGGATTTGATAGCAAACTTCAATTACTTGAAGGAGTGCTTCAGAGAAGAGAGAGGTAGGCTGTTCTCAGTAGTAACAGAGGTCAGAACAAGGAGCATTGGTTTCAGGTTGCAGCTGGGGAGGTCGGGGTTGGATATTAGGAAAAGCTTTCTCACTAAGAAAGTAGTGAAGCATTGGAATATGTTGCCGGGGCGGGGGGGTGGAATCTCTTTCTTTGGAGATATTCTAAGGTCTGGTTAGACAATATCCTGGCTAGGATGATTTAGTGAGAGTGGTCCTGCCTATAGCAGGCGGTTGGACTAGATGACTTCATGAGATCCCTTCCAACCCTATGATTTGGAACTTATTTGCTGCCTGCATCCTTGAATGGATCTAAAAGTGCTTCCTGAGCATGCTTGAATTAAGTTCTAAAGAGGTAGCCATGTTAGTCTAGCTCATCAGAACAAACAAGGAGTCCTGTGGCACTTAAAGACTAACAAATTAATTTATTTTATGAGCTTTCATGGGAGAAAATCCCACATCATACAGTGTGTATGACCTGTACCCATGACTTACACTTCCCTGCATTTACTTCCTCCCATTGTGTAAGTTCCCCCATCTTCAAAGTGTCTGACAAAATGATATTTTCTCCCACAAAAGCTCAGGCAAATATTAACCACATCTTAGAAACGTGAAAGGAAACTGAGACTAGGTTGCTGTGAGCTGTCTTGAGGGTTTCTTCAGTCCTTGGCTTGCCAGCTGAGTCTTGCACAAATCCCTCCATTGCATTGTACTGATCTTGTCCCCATTTTGCATGCTGAGCTCCCATCTGGCTTCTGCTAGTGGCACAACAGAATTAATGTGGTGATGTAAGAGCCCAAAGCCCTTGCGCTTCCCAGGTCGGCCCTAGTGGCCCCAAGACACACAGAGGCAGAGGAGGTCACACAAGCATATGCTTTTATTTATTTACCAGATCTGGTGGAGCAGTTCCCTAAGGAAGCTGGCTTCCCGAGAGTAACAATAACATGGGTTATATAGTACAGTTTAGAGGAAGGGGGTCAGGTCTGAGGGATGCTGGCACCGAGCCAATTACAAACCTGGATTTCTGGTTGTTTACCTTACATGGCTTGTCACCCCACCTGGTCTAAGCGTGGGCTGTTTCCTTATATGGGGCATTACCTCATCTGCTGATCCATGGCCCATGTGACTGGCCTCACGGAGGGGGACAGGTGAGACGTGACCACCCTGGATCCCTGAAATGGTGTCTTAAGGCCCAAGATGGAGTTTGCTGACTTGTGTCATCCCCTTCAGTGACATGCAGGAAGCATTCTTTGAAATTAATTTAATTGCAAGCACTCTCATGCATGTAATCAACAGGAGATGTTACTTTCTCTCTCTCATTTGCCGTCCATGAGATTCAGCAATTTAATAGCCCCCATGGGAGATAGTTTGGGGTTTGGGAGTAACTGGAAATTGAGAAATGAGGATGCGTATGCGTTAGTGCTTTGACATTTTGTGTTATGTGATTGTGGGTGGTGATGGGTTTTCTACCAGCTGAGACTGGGAAAACACCAGGGTGTTATGCAGTGATTCAAACCTAGCCTGAAGAGTCTAGGCCGTAGAAATCTATCCAAGGTACAATTAAGCAGGAAATCGTGTTCCTGCCCTCCAGCATTTGAGATTTTGAAAAATTTCTTGTTCTGAATCAGGATCAAACCTTTCGATTTTTTTTTTTCTTAAGAGAGGGTAAATGAGACATAGCATCTCCCCTAGAAAACCTAGTTGTTACGTTCTTCACCTGCTTCATAGGAGACCCAGGTTGTCCCTGCTCCACATGGCACAGAATAAAGAACTAAACTTGGATATCCAACGTGAGTGCCCTAACCACCAGGCTGTTGGTCATTCTGGCATGGTCTCTCCCTGTTTTAGATCTCCTAATCCTTTCTGGATTTGAGAAACCTCCCTGAAGAAAGTGTCAAAATTGCAAAAGGTTTTGATTTCAGTGAAGCAGAACAAGAAACTGTTTGGTTGAGAAAGTCCTGAATTCCCAATCCACTCAATTTACATGGGCCTCACTGCAGTAGTAATTTTACATAATCCTTACTATACTCCTGTGAGGTAGGCCCACGCACTTGTCCCCATTGTGTGGAACCAAGGCACAGGAAGAATAAGTGAACTCTCAAAAGTCACAGAGGAACTAAGTGGGAGAACAGAAAGCTGAACTTGCATCTTTCAATTTGTAGAGCAGGCACTAATCAATCCAACAACAACTTTTTTTGAATGCTGCAATGGTAACTGCTAGGTGGAGTTTGAAAAGTGGAGTTCAACATATTCTGAAGTGATGTAGGCTGGTCTTGTGGTTAAGGAACTTGTCTGGAAGCCAGGGGTCTGGATTTAGTTCCCAGCTGTTCTACAGACTCTTTTTGTGACACTGGGCAGGCAGAAATGAGTTCAGCATAAAACTCCAAACTGGCATCACCGACATTGACTCCACCCCAAAGAACAGATCTGACAGTAGCTTCGCTGAAACGTTCTGTCAAAGCCTTCATTGATGAAAAATTGGGTTTTTGACTAAAAGAAATTATTTTGCAAAATATGTCTGTTTTCTTATGACAACTTTAGTTTGTTGGGTCAAAACTGGGAATGTCTGAAAAATAAGATTCTCAATTTTCATCCCAAATCCCAAATATTTAGTTGCTGAACTACTTCTATGTGCCTCATGGGAGTTGTAGTTCAGATCCCTCATGCCTCTATTTTCCCTGTGCACTGTGTTCTCCAGCTGTACTTCATTTCCCAGGATGCACCTCATCCTGGTGACTGCACTGTCTAGAGTGCTAGACTATGGAGTACATGCCCTGCTGGCCCCAGCGTAGTGATGCCTCTGGTTTAGTCAACAGAGATTAAGCCCGCCTTAAATAATTTACAAAATAAAGCAGAGTTAAGGGTTATTTTGTAGAAACAGTGTTTTTTAAAGGTTTTCCTGGGTACAAAAGCAACCCAAAGTCTAATTTCAGTGAAAGAGCCGATAACAGTATATATTTTTAACCAGAGATATGATCCTGACTTTTGCGTAAAAGCTGTTAAACTAAGTAAAGTTTGAACAAATAAAGTTTTAAAACTGAAGCAGCTTGGTAGCTGTCACACACATTCTTAAGGTAAAATTACCTCAATTTATGTTTTAAGTCAAGTGAAAGAAAACTAACATTTTTACATTGAAGAGAAGCAAAACTTATTGTTAAAGAATTGAGCAGCTTCAGGGAAGGAGAGACTGATCATATCTGAAGAAACAGAAACCCTTCTTTTAAAATAAAAAACTTTTGCAGTTGAAAAAAATTTTAAATCACAAAATTAACATTTAAATAAAATTATTAAAAACTGCATGATTAAGTTAAAAATAATGTATTGTTACATACTAAAGATATCCCAAGAACAGAAAATCAGTAAATTAATTTCCATGACTAAATAATTATCATCTCTGACACAAAATAAAGAATTTTGTAATTTTTTGTCCAAATAACTTGTAAGAAAAAATGCTATAAAAATAAGAAATACATTCCTGGTGAATAGCACTATTTTACAAAGCACTCTATAGTAATAATAATACTATTAAAGACATGTCACTGTTTTGTAAGCATTGAAAGGAACTCTTTAAAAATGAAGTTAATTTGCTTTTTAGAGTTTTGCCTTAATTAATTGACTAGAATACAAAAAAAACCCCAAAACAAACAAACAAACAAACAAACAAAAAAGGAAACAGAATCAAAGACTGCTTTATTTGTAAAATATAAAGAACACTTTAAAATTGAGGGCAGAATAAAAAAATCTCCAACCAACGGCATTGACAACAGGAGAAATAAAAATTTTAAAAGGCAAGCCTTCCACACTGTGAATGCATGAAGTCACCCATTCTGTCTTCCTACCTTACTGACTCTCCCAACCCGTTCAGGTTAAACTGGTCACTTTTTCCATATTCTTTTGCTAAATTTTGGACTAAAAAGTGTATCAAAGAAACTTTCAAAAGGTTCATGTGCAAAACAGGACATGGGACAAGATGATTGTCCTGGATTTGAGAGGAATAGTGATAAATAATGGAAATCTTTTCTTAGTGAAACAGGTTTGTGGGTGCGCATTCTTAGTTGCCACGCTTTAATGTGGGCAAGAGTTTGCGTGCAGAAACATTTTCCCACTTTGAGGCATTTTTTCCTTTCATACAGTGGACTTCAGAAATCATAACTAAAATAAAATTTAACAAAAACTTGGGGGATTCTTTATTTGGAGATATTTAGCAGCAGAACCGCCAAAGAAACAATTATATTTTTTATTTTTATTTATTGTTTCATTCAAGGGGCCGTAAAGGATTATTTCTATTTTCCTACAACACTTTACATTTCGTTTTTAGACAAGCTGTATGATGTGTTCCAGCATTAAATAATGAGAAATTACTGAACACAGAGGTGTTATGTTATATAGTCCTAATGCAGAACATCTGGGAGGAAATGAAAAGACACAGCAGAAATTCAAGAGGGCATGATTTAATCAGAATTCACATGCTACTTTTTGGTGGCCTAGATGTTGTCCTGCCTATATCCCCTGCCCCCCCCAACCAACCCCCCCCCCGAAAAAAAACCAAACAAAAAAAAACCCACCAACAGAAACAAAAACCCAAAACCAAGAAAGGGGAACCTTGTCAGAGGAAAAGGTCAGACTTTGTTGGGGGTTAACCTGTGTTATACTGGCTAGCTTACAAGCTAGTGGTGCAATCTACTTCCTTTTAGACAATGCTTCTGTCCCCAGATTCTCATTTTACTTTGACACAAACAAAGGGAGGTCGGTGGACTTCTGAAGCATTGCATCTGAACTATTCACTAGAAGGTATCACACAACTTGTTGTATAAAAGAGGATGAGTCATTTAAACAGATCTATTGATTAAAGATGGAAGTGCCTAATTTCACCTTTCAAGGAAATGAATTATACGTGACTGCATTATAATTCTATAGGAAGGCTTTTTCTAAAGGCAACTGATCATGTGGATTTAACATATGTTGCATTTTTCATTATATGTAGTTTCATGGTCCTGCTGAACTTGGTGGTATTGATTGCCTTATGGAACAATAACTAATTTAACAACTGTATGGGCTTTTTTAATTGGCAGCCTCACTCTTTGTGATTTATTTTTTAAGCCATTCGTGTTAACATTTTTATATTCAGAAAGAAAACTTGGAGTGTGTTCTACACAGTCTGATTTGTTAAATAATACATCATGACTGTAGCCCTAGGAGCTTCTACTTTTAGTTTGGTAGTCAAATAACTCTTGGTGGTTATAACTACAATTAAAAGGAAGTCTTATGGTGCAAATAAAAAGTACAGGGTTTTCCTTCTTATTGGAACACATTGGTTTATTTTGGTTTCCCTGAGCACCTTACCAGTCTTTTGGTTGGATCTGTTTTAACAGTTTACCAGGCTGCTCAACATTTTTGCCTTTTTTTCTAAGAAATATGTTGCATTTTTCATAGATATCATTATAGTCATTCAGGTGGCAATTGTTATCATTTATGCTCATATGTGCACACTGGTAAAGTCCCTTAACCATAATGTCACAAAACATAACTCAAAAGAGATCTGTGGCACTGCTTAAAATATTTGTGATTGCAGTAGGTTTGCTCACTGCCTGTTGGTCTCCGTTGTTCTTTGGTTGCTCCTAGATACTTCCTGCAAAATAAAATAGTGCACTCTTTAGCCACACAGGGGTGTGTGCAAAAAACCACGCTGCCAAGTCTGCCCACATATCTGCACAACAGACACCGTCATAGGTCCTAATCAAGCCTGCTACTCCATCAAACGCTCATTTACTTGCTCATCTACTAATGTGGTCTGTGCCATCATGTGCAAGAAATGCCCTAACACCTTATATATTGGACAAACAGGACTATCGCTCCGTAAGAGACTGAATGAGCACAGAGCTGATATCAGAAATCAAAGAACAAAGAAACCACTTGCTGAGCACTTCCATCTTCCTAGTCACTCGGTGATGGATTTGTTAACGACCGTCGTTAGAGATGTACCTGGGACATCAAGACTTCAAAGAGAAACAGCTGAACTCGAATTAATATGCAAGCTAAATTCTGTGAAAGCAGGACTTAATCGAGACTATGGGTTCTTTTCCCATTTCAAAGGGTAATTTGATTTCAGGCTTCCCATGGTTTGAGCCTGTAAACTGCTCTGATTTGCTGTTACTTTTTGACCTGATCCTATGTTTTACACCCCCTTGCATTTAGTTTCATTCCTTTCTGTAAGTTCACCCATCTTCGAAGCATCTGAGGAAGTGGGATCTTCTCCCACGAAAGCTCATGCAAAAAATAAATCTGTTAGTCTTAAAATGCCACACAATTCTTTGTTGTTTTTTTTACTGGACTCGACTAACACAGCTATCCCTTTTGAAATTGACACCATACTGTAGTCAGGAAGGAATTTTCTCTCAAGGCAAATTGGCAAAGGGCTGCGGGTTTCTGCCTTCCTCTGTTGCATGGTGCATGACTCAATTCTTGGTAGATTCTCTGTACCTTAAAGTCTTTAAACCATGATTTAAGGACTTTAATAACTCGGTCATATGCTAGAGGTTTATTGCAGGAGGAGGTGGTTGAGGTTCTGTGGTCTGAGATGTGCAGGTCAGACGAGGTGGTTATGTTGGTTCCTTCTGACATTAGAGTCTGAGTCTATGGCCAGATTGGTGCCTACACAGCAGAGTAATAGTTGAAAGAAGTCTGTTTTTTTCTGATCCAATTCCAAAGCTTTTCAATCATAGGGAAAAGCATTATCCACTTTTTAATTTTCAAATACCTATTCCACACATGCCTAGTTTTGGTTTGGTTTTTACTTTTGTAAGGGGACTGATTAGGAAAAAAGAAGGTTTAAAAATGATATAAAACTAAGGATGCAACAGCCTCTGTCCTCTTCTGCCCTTAAACAGACGTTCCTCCTTACTTAGGGATGGAGACCAACAGATCTTTGAAATGATAGCTCCTAACTGTTGCCATAGCCGCTATGTAAAAGCGGATGAGCCTCCATTGCATTAAACCACCCTGTTGATTAAAAATGGAAGCATCTTAAAGCCCCCTGCACAAGCAGCTCATGATTAACCAGCATGAGAACAAAGGGGGCCTTTTTGCTTTCCACGGGGTGACTGACCTTGTTGATGGCGTAACTTGCAGAGAATTGCGCCAGTGTTCTCTGCGCTCCCGATGTCCCCAACCTTACACTTTTCATAGGCAGCCAAATGGCTCTGGTGCGGTAGGCTGGTTCTGTGCAACAGGAGCAAAGGACTGGAGCTCTCGTGTGTATTTCCCACGTATCTGACTTGAATGGAGTGGGCTTGTTCCAAACTCAGTAGAGTGTTCCTGAGCCCTTAATTACGATGTTTACAAATGAACTACATAATACTGGCTAAAGAAAACAGCTCTTCTCTGAGGCTTTTGATCATGCCTGGCTTTTTTTTCCTGTCATGCATTGCAGCTTGCAGGCAGGAGTTTTAATTGCTAGTGATTAAGCCACTCTGTGGGGGTGATGTAACTAGAGAGTTAACCTTCTGTGGCATTAAAATGAGCCCCCCATCTTTGCTAAAATTGCATCAGAGCCACCTCATCCCTGCAGTCTTCTCTGAAATTCTCCCTTCAGCATCACAAGGCATAGACTAGAGGCTTTGCTAAACATAACCCCTGTTCCATCTCTCTCCCTGTCTGCTCATTTGAGATAACCAGGTCCCTCTTACTGACATCCAAAGATGATCTTTTAAGTAGCCAGCATTTGTCTTTAGATCAGTTGCAACCCTTAGACCTTCCTGTGTAGCTCTGGAGTGCAGACTGAGGAGGGATGGTGGTTTTGTCTTGTGCTTTGTCCTTCACAGTCATTCTATAAAAGAGCTGCTGTGCTCTGACAAGTCCTGCAAATGGCAATGTGTTATGGAAACCCAGCCAAATTGTTACTTTTTACTTTCCCCCAGCACTGCTGATTTTCCAAGAAGTTTGTTCATGAAAGAGACACGTCTCCTCTCCCCCATAGTCCTTTCTTTTCTGCCCAAGTCCATGCAGTGAGACATCCTAATTTATTGCCAGGGAGGCCACTGGGTCACCTTCTCCTCCTGGAGACATCTGCCAAAGTCAAGGGGAAAAACATGTCTGGTAAAATCAGAATCAGCCTGAGCCTTTATCAGAGATTTTGCTGAATTATTTGGAATGAATTTCAAAGCTGGAATTATTTCCGCAGCTCAAGAATTGAGTTTAGGAAGCAGCAAGGCTCTTCTTTATTCATCTAAGCTGCTATTTAACACGAACTGGTCTCTTATATTTCTATTGTCACATCACCATCATGTCCATCCAAGCAAGAAGATAATCAGAATGATTTAACTCTGATTTTTGAAACCTTGATATACTAGGGAGGGAGATCACATGCAAAAGCTTTTGGAATTACCCGTTTCCCAAGAACTGGATTCTGATACTTTTAAAAACTGAAAAAAGAAAAAAAAAATCCCGCTTTAAAAAAACCCACCACAAACCCTGTCATGGTTTGAAGAATGTTGCCATTTGTTCCAGACAGATGTTTAAAAATCTTGCTCATAACATCTTCCTAAAATAGCTCCATCTCTCAACCTGTCACTGTTTAGCAGCTCTGCAGAAGTCTGTTTCCACAGCTACAGCCTTTTTGCAGATATTTTTATGCTAGGAAGGGTAGTGAATGAAGTTATATGAGTCCAGTACCTTTCTGTGGCTTATGTGCTGACCAGAAGTGGTGGGGCTGGGGGGTTTCGCTGACTCCACAGTAGCTGACTGTGCTCTGATGCAGGACAGCATTAATTGGCCAGGCTGCTTGTCTGTTGTAGAAAGTGCTTCTTCAAGTAGCCACACAGTCTCAGATGTTTTGTCATCTAAATAATGGTTCTCAACCTTTTATGGGTCGCGACACACTTGGCAGCATTTTGCAATTCTAAAGTATATGCTAGCCCACTCCCTCCAGGCCAAATCCAGCCATCTCCTTGGCTCTCTCCATGACACTCATACTGTTGTGTGGTGACACAGTAATGTATCTTGACACAGTTGTTGAGAACCTCTGGTCTAAATGTTACAAACACAATGGGCACAAAACTGACATCAGAAATCATAGCATTCAAAAACCAGTAGCTGAGCTCTTTGGTCTTCCTAATCACTCTTTTGATTGATTGTTAACAACTGAGCTCAAGCAGATGGGTAACACATCAAGACTTCAAAGAGAAACTGCAGAATTGGAACTGATATGCAAATTCAATTGTGTGAAAGCAGGATTAAATTGTGACTATGGATTCTTTTCCCATTGCAACAGGTGACTTGACCTCACCTTTGTTGTGCTGTTTTCTAGAGTTTGAATCTTAACAACTGCTTTGATTTACTGTTACAGTCTGACTTGATCTATGAATTACATTCCCCTGCATTTATTTTCCTCCCATTCTGTAAGTTCCCCCATCTGACAAAGTGGGATTTTGTCCGACAAAAGTTCATGTGATAAATAAATTTTTTAGTCTTTAAAAGTGCCACAGGACTCCTTGCTTATTTTGCTGAACTAGACTAACACGGCTACCCCTTTGGAATTGAAAAACACAAACCTGTTTCTGTTGCCTTCTGTGGAAGTTGTGATATGGACTTCATTTGGAATAGCCATTTGTCTTTGATCTTGACTTAGTTCTTTGAGGTTGTGGTGGGTGCACAGGTCCTGTGGGGACTCCTTGGGAGGACACTTGTGGGTCAGAAATATGGCTAGAGGGGGAAATCCAAGCAGCTGCCAGAAAGGTGCAGACATGGCCGCAGACTGGAAGCAGTGGCCAATTTGTTGCAATTTGGACTACTGTGTTGCACCTAATGGATGGATTTCATGACTGTTGTGAGGAGACAGGGAATGCTCATGTCTTGCTCTAATTATCCCAGAAACTGAGTCCCAATGCCAAATTCCTCAGAAGGACACTGGCTGATCCAGTTTCTTCCACTGAGTTCCTTTTAAAATAGCACTGTCCTCATCCTTTGCTGTGGACCCATCTACATGACAGCCTTAGTCCTCCATCTGACAGCCTGTTGAGCCTTGTTCATCTGGGATCATGAAGGCCAGTTTGAGGCTTCACTCCTATTGGCAGGGTCACGGAGGAGCTGGTTGGCCCCACTTAAGTATGTACAAGAAATGGTCTGAACAACTTGGCTTCTCCCTGCTCTGCACTGTGCCTCTTGTGCTTCCTGCTTCTGCAGCCTGATGTCCTGGCACTCTGACCCAGCCTGACTCCCTGAATCTGATTGGTGATTCCACTCTCTAATTTGTCTTCTGTCTCTGAACTTCTGCTGTCCTTATCCAGTGGTCTCTTGTCTTGCACTTGCAGACTCTAGGTAATAAACTCTGACTATTAGGTCTGGCTGCCCACAACCCAGTTGTGACACTTGCTGCATTGCAGCATCAGGGTTGTGAAGAGCTGCAGGCTTTGATCACGATGCACCTGGATGTGTGGGGTTTTCGTAGATTCCGTGGGCAGAAGGGCCATTGTCATCTGGCCAGACCTCCTGCATAGCTAGTTTGCCTACCAAATTCACGGCCCATTTTGGTAAATTTCACAGTCATCGGATTTTAAAGATCTGAAATATCACAGCTTCAGAGATTTCAATGTGAAATGTCATGGTGTTGTGCCGGTGGGGATCCCAATGCAAAAGGAAGTCATGGCCAGGGAGTCACAAAGCTGTGGGCAGCTGGTTCTCTCTGGCCGTGCATAGCCAGATTTCACAGGGAGGAGACCAGCTTTCATGCTCCAGGATTTGTTTTTCACAGCTATGAATTTGGTAGGGCCCTGTGTGAATTCAGACCTTTTGAGGTCTCAGAAAAATACTTAATCTTGATTTATCAGTTGCCAGTGATGAAAGATGCACCCCGATCCTCAGTCAGTTGTTCCAAGAGACTGCATCACACACCAATCACCTCAGAGGCATCACAGATTCTTCTTGTGATACAGTGGTATAAATCCATCACTAAATGAGAGGACTTATTGCTCAATGAGCCAGATTAGCTGGCAAGTGTGTGTGTCGGGGAGCCCCCTGTGGAAATGGGGTGCTGTGTCTTGCTTTTCAGGGATGCTTTTTCTTGCTGCCCTGGAAATGGCGTGCTTTTTCTTGCTGTCCTGGATCCTGTTGCCTTTTCCCTCCTCTCTGGCAGGAAAGATCTCAGTGAACAAGGAGTTAAACAGCTTGGTGTGTCTCTTAGGTGGTCAACCAGAGCCCTGGGCCTCATTGGGTAGGAGCAGACATAGCATGTATGTCAGCCCCACATTATAAGGGGGCTCTTGACTGCGGCTCAGGCTGGGCTGACTCTGTGCTTGAGAGCTCTGCCTTTTGGCGGACAACTGAGTGAAACCCAGTGGGGAGCCCCACTTCTTGTTCTGCTTGCAAAGAGATTCCATGTGAGAGGTTTTCTCCTTGGACTGCAAATCATCTTGCTTGCCAGCTCTCTGAGGGCTGTGAGGGGCAGGCCCTGCTCTCCAAGCCACCAGATGACTGGGCTCACTGGTGATTCTCCCCCCTGTAGGAGCACAGGGAGGTCTGAGTATTGGGCTTGGCAGCCTTTGAGCAGAAAAGCCTCAGCGGGTATTGGTTTCCTTGGGCTCCTGTCAACCTTGAAACAGAATTGCAGCTCACTGCTGGTTTCAAAAGGGATAGCCGTGTTAGTCTAGTCCAGTAAAAAAACAACAAGGAGTTGTGTGGCACTTTAAGACTAACAGATTTATTTTTTGCATGAGCTTTCGTGGGAGAAGATCCCACTATCATCTGGAAAGGGGGTGGGGTGGGGTGGTAGCTTCACACAGCTGGCAGTGCATAGAGATGAGTGGAGTGAATAACGGATTTTTCAGTCCACTGGCCAGTTTCAGAAGATGAAGAATAAAACAGTTTGGAGGTGAAGGGGTTTGAATGAAATATTTCATTTTGGATTTTGAATGTTTTTCACTCCCTCCTCTCCTGCCCAATGATTTGGTGAAACTGACAGGAATTCGCAAAGTGGTTTGGGGTCGGTGAATCTGCATTTTTTTCTTTTTGGTTGGGAAAAGAAAACTTTGAATGCAAATTTTTGCTCAGCTTCAGGGGCTCTTCTCTTCTCTTCTCTTCTCTTCTCTTCTCTTCTCTTCTCTTCTCTATAGAGCCATTGGTGGCTCACTGATTCTAGAGCTGCCTTTATCCATCTCTCTCGCTTCCCCTAGATGGGGCATGGAGAATTGGAGATAGTAAAAGAGTGGTCTACGAGTACTCAAGACATTTGCTGAGCAGAGGAAACTGTGTGTGGTGAATGTACACACCCCTTGGAAAGAGCTCTTGCGGGTTGTGAGCATTTGGGACGGCTGAGCATTCTTTCTCTTGGAAGCTCTCTGGTCGGATTGGGAGGAATCCAGTGGCTTCTGCCTCTTGAGCATACGCCCACTCTCATGTTAATTACTTTGCAGCTGCTGAATGCATTGTGTGTGTCTGGAAAATGCCTGGGCAACCTGCATGCTGCACAATGTACCTGGCATATCTAGATATTTTAGGCAGGAATGGTCTTTCAGATGAACAACAGGGTTGTCTATGTGGAGATGGTGGAGGGAGGGTTAGTTCTAGGGTCCTGTTATTGTGAGGCAACCAGATATTTTGGGTCCCTGGATGTTGCTATTTTAAAAAAGAAGCAACCTCCCAGGAGTCCAGCAGCTAGCACCTGTGGAAAATGTTGGGGTTTGAGTTTAAAAAGGCAAAATTTGGTTACTGTGCCAGAACTTGGTCACCATCATTCCTACTGCTTAACATTGGATAACTTAGCACGTATTTTGGCATTTTGAACAGTAATTGGGGCCCCTTGAAAATCATCTCAGGGTGTTTGTGAATGTTGCCTTAGCCCCTGGTAGTGCCAGACCTGGATGGAGGAGCTCAGGATGCATGAAATGCTCTGTCCCAATCAGGCTTTCTCCCAAGAAGTTCCTACTGACTTTTCAGAGAGTTGTTACTTGTGAATTTATTTTCCAGGCCTTTCAGCTGTCTCTAATGTGGTTATGCTCTCAGCTTGTGATTTTATTTTTTTAATTACTGTATGATGCGAGGCCTGTTATTCTTCACCTAATGTCTCCCATGTGGCTGACTTGTGCATCCAGATGCATAGAACAATTCCATAGCACATTTTTGTTAGTGGATCTCAAAGCACTTTGCAAATCTGCAATTAAATCTCTCAGCCCACCCCAGGTGGCAGGTGAGTGGTATTCCCATTTTATTTGGTGGGGAAACCGAGGCACAGAGGTTAAGTTTCTTGCCTAAGGCTGAAGAAGCTAAGTGCCTGCACTGGCTTTTCTAGTTAAACGGGTTCATAGCTAGGGCAGTGTGCAGGGGAGAGGTCTGGTAAAATGCTTGCATGATAAAGAAGTGAGGGCATTGCTCCCATGATGGGGACACATTCCACCTGGATGGCTGTGAAGTGCTGGGGGTGGCATGGGGGGAAATTCTTGTTGAGAGGCAGAGAGGGGCTGTCCCTGCCGGAGGCTGAGCCTTGCTATGTACAATCAGAGAGGCTGGGGAGCAGGTGAGTAGTGAGATGGGGGAAGATATTCACTCTCCGTCTCATGCACTTACTGGTGTCAGTGGAGGCAGGTTCCAGCTTCCGAGGGTGGTGGCTCTTCCATGGATTTGGTCTTCCACTGTTTTGCTCTGGAGACACCTATGCAGGTAAGTTGTGTGAGTCCACAGCATGAGCACAAGACCTTCTATTGCTGCTCAGTAGTAATGTTACTTGTGTGGCTGAAGGGGCCTGTGCTCCGAGGTTTTATAGTATCCAGTTTACGTGTTCAGTCCCTCATTTGGTAATGACTCAGTTGCAAGCTGTCAGCACAGAAGATTGAAATTTGGTCCTTTGGCAGGAAAACTTTGCTGTCACTTAAGCTAAAAGAGTGACTTTACTAGCTGGTTGCTATAGTAGACATTTCCTATATGACATGGATCAACTGCTAGAGGAAGACCTTGGCTTACTTGGCATTCTCAAAAACTCTCTCCTGGGCAGGTGATGGGCAAAACCCTGAGGATCCCTTTCTTCCCCTCTCCTATTTTCAAACACTTCCAGCTATGCTTGATGCATGCCCAGTAAGTGCATTCATGTACGAAGTACATATGTTTCCTTCTAGCCTGATGTCCTAGTATGTTTTTGTTTTGAAGTGTTCTTGGTTTCCCTGCATGGATGATAACTGGGAGCATTGTCCTTTAAACAGAGAGAAGAAACTACTCTATTTCTCAGTCTGTCTGTGTCCTCGTGGGCAAATGCATATACCTTTGATGCACAGGCCTGGGGTTTATATCAGGCTAAAGGGTGAAAATTAGAGGGAAATCTTTGTTAAAATATGGCAGCATATCACTCTTGTATAGCAAGTCCTGTGGTGTGTTATGGCAGCAGCAGAGGCCCCGAGTGGCTGGAAACTGCAGCTGAGCTGTACATTGTAAAATCAGCCTCTCTTCTGGGAAGCCTAAATCCCTTAATCCTGCCTGAACAAGGATCTGCCTGAGCTCTGCTTTCTTAGTGAAACATTTTATCCCATTCAGGCTTTCTCCCAAGAAGTTCCTATGGGTCTTTCAGAGCTTAATTTTCCAGACTTTTGATCTGTCTCAAATGTGATTATCCTCTCAGCTTGTTTGGTTTTATTTTATTTTATTTTATTTTTAGTATGATGCCAGGACTATAATTCCTTTCCTGGTGTCTCTCATATGGCAGGCTTGTGCATCCAGATGGAAAAAACATATTGCACTTCCTTGGAACCTTTGTATTAGATGATCTCAAAGCCCTTTGCAAAGCTGCAACTAAATCTCTCAACTTTCTCAAGCAAGCATCTTATTGGTGGTCCCATTTTAATTGGTGGGGAAACTGAGGCACAGCTGTTGAGCAGCTGACCCGCTTTAGTGGCAGAGACAGACAAATGAGCAGAACTCTCTGGTTGTGCTGGTGACTCTGCCACTACTTCAGGTCAGCAGCAGAACCAGGGATTTCTGCTCATTTGTCTGTTGCACGCATTAGATGATGCTACTGGGAGAGGAGGGCTCCAGGTTCTAATAACTTTATTGCTACAGCTTTAATTTTTGTATAGAATTCTCTGACGGCACAGCAGAATTCAATTTTTTTTTAAGTATGTTAAATCAAAGATGAGGGAAACCCTTTGGAGTCTAAAAGACATTCCTTTCCTGTCTGGATTAAACCAGTAACAATATAGGTTGAATTTAAAGCCTGCAGTAAATTATGACATTGCACCAAAGGGCAGAGGAGAGGCAGAACTGTTAATTCTTTTGTTTCTTTCCCTGCTGTACGCACTGCAGTGTACTGTCTCGCTATGCAGAGCTGAACTGCTGAATGAACAATGCTTGCTTTCAGTGATTAGGAAAAACTCTTAAGGGACTTTAAGTCCAATTTATCTCCATATTTAGAGCTCTGTTCTTGCAATCCTTGTTCAAATGGGCCCCGATCTAGTAAGGCATTTAAGTTTAAAATGTAAGCTACTACTTAAATTCCATTGACTGTGAGGGTGCTTACATAAATCGGTGGGTTACTCACCTGTAACCTTCCTTCTTCGAGATGGCCTACTCACATACATTCAGTTCTAGGTGTCTATGTGCTGCAGCGCACAGTTGGCCAGAAACTTTTTGCCCTAGCCTGTCAGAGCAGGGCTGGAGGCCAACCCCACCTCTGGCCGCTACTGCGGCTAAATATATGGCTCCGACCCTGACACTCCTCAGTTCCTTCCTTTCTCTAACTCCAAGTAGTGGGGATGGAGGGAGGGACCTGAATGTATGCGAGCAGCCCATCTCAAAGAAGTAACCCACTGTTCTTCTTCGAGAGCTGCTTGCATCATTCAGTTCTAGGTGACTACTAGCCATATCCTGGATGGTGGGCGGAGTTAATATTTTCCCACTATCAGCACGGCTTTGCTTGAAACGGCACCTCCAAGGCCTGGTTGGGCGAAAGGGCAGTGGGTTGTCAAGGCTACACTGATGAACAAGCTACCGACCTGCAGATTCTTCTGGGAGAAGATCTGCACAAGGGGTACCAAAGAGGTTAACTGCCACTCTATCAGGAGACCTGAGGCCCTGGTTAGGAGGGCAATCTTGATCCATTATGGATGCACCCTATTATATACCATCAGGTGATTCAGCAAAGGAAATTGTTGTCACTAGCAATGTTCCGGTATTCCATAATGAGGCAGGAGGTAGCCATGTCCAGAACAAAAGGGGAAGGGGAAATGTGGCCTCTTGAACCTCAGTGGGGTGGTATCTGATGCACTGGTCCAGATCGCCATGACCGGGATCCTGATAGGATATACCAGGAGAATGAGTGTTCCACTCTGGTGAAGAAAGAGCATGTGGGAAGAGGATCATGAAAAGAACTGGTTGCAAGCAGAGGGGCGTAATCCCCTGACCTATCAGAATTCAAGAGGGGGGAGGGAATTCCTGGGTCAAGACCCATATCAAGAAAAAGGTCTGACCAGGAGGGTCTTTGGACCTTCAAGGGGGCCCCACTGATCCCAGGTACCCAGAAGAGAGGGGTGGGGGGTAATCTCCCTACAAATCATAGCAACAGGGTTGAGGGTCCCTTTTGAGGGAACTTCCATTCTGTGTATGGGGGGAAAACTCCTAAGGGAGGAGAGGGGGCTGAAACAGTAGAATGAGGTGAGAAGGAGAGCCGGAAAGAAGGCAGCGGGGGAGTTGGAGAGACTCCATGTTAAATCATCCCCAGGGCCGTAAGCAAGGATGGGTGTATGACAAGTAGGGAGATAGAAGAATCCCTGTCTTAGGTCCCACCCGATATTTGCACAAATTGGGTGGCTAAATGCGTGTTTCCCTCTCTCTTTCCTTCTCTGTTCTTTAGAAACAGGGTCAAGGGAGAAAGAGAACAGAAGGGGCTACTTTGGAGACTCTTCCAGGGAAGGCAGCTTTGGTATCAATAAATGCCCACTTTCCTCAGTAGCCAATACTGTTTATCCGCTGCCTCAACCTATAGGTAGTCAGGAGGCCAGCCTCCTGAAATAGGCAAGCCATCTTGTGTCAGAGGCATTGGGCTATAGTTGTTGATTGCTTGGGCGGGCTGGGATCAGCAGTAAGACGCCTCTATTTGCCCCTTAAGTTTCAAGAGGTTTCTCGGGAATGTTTGGGGAAGGATATGTATCCTTTCCTCCACTGGAGGAAGATGGTCTCCCTTTGATGAATCCCACTGGGTATCCCAATAGTAGGTTGGGGGGTGGTAATCCCAGAATGGAGGGAAATACTGGGAAAAAGGGGAGACATAATAATTCTTTTGAAAAGATGCAAGAGACCATTTCCCAGTGTCCCTTGGGGAGAAGGAGCAAGGAGTGTTCGGGGGGGGGGGGGGGCGGAAACCGTTGTGGGACATGCTACTAATAGTAAACTAGGCCTATCTAGT
Source organism: Podocnemis expansa (assembly GCA_007922195.1). Classification (NCBI taxonomy): domain Eukaryota; kingdom Metazoa; phylum Chordata; order Testudines; family Podocnemididae; genus Podocnemis; species Podocnemis expansa. The sequence goes on from ML682025.1 coordinate 11,719,226, forward strand.
TTGCTAGGGGCCTTGGACTACTTTCCAAAGGTTTAGGATTTCCCACGAAAGGACCAAGCGCGTACGAGAGTCCAAGGAGTCATAGGGTGACTGTTAAGTTGTAGGTCATCATGTTTGAATCCCATTGGGTGGTAGATCTCTGAGTTATGGGTACATCCAACCAACACCCTTCATGGGCCTGGCAGTGGGAGGGGGAGGGAGCCTTGGGGCCACCTCCCGTTTATCAAGGATGGACGAGATTTCCACTAAGTGAAACCTAGAGGGAGAGAGGTCGATAGACCACTGTCCTTAAAACCGAGGGCGGGAGGTAATAGAAAATGGAAAGAGTGGGATCTGATCCTAGCATTATCTCTCTTCCCCTGGACCAGAGACCTCCTGAATGGGTAGAGTCCTGATCAGAAACGGATAGATAGGGAAGAGGCAGCTGCTAGTTGGGCTTTGGATCATGGGGGGCCAACATGTCCCTTAGGTCAGGAGCTACTAGTGAAGTTAGCCTTAGAGGGGGCAGTGAACTAGTAGTTGGCTGGATCGCTTACAGAGAAGGCCCTGGGAAAGGGAGGGAAGGTGATCGCTCTCCCTTCACAGATTTGAATGGGATTTCGTAGAACCTTTGAGAGGTGTTCAGGGGCCACAAGGACGAAGTAAGCCCAAGGTGGGCTGCAACATTCAAGACTTTGAGCGCTATCGCAGCTGCCCTGAGGTTATGGGAAGGTATAATCCTCCTCTCGTCCCCCTCTTAAGCGAGTGAGGGGTGGATGCTTTCTTACCTCCCGATATAGGGAGGTAATCTAATGCCTATGCTTTCCTGGGATCAACATCTTAGGATGGTTCTGCTGACCCAACCTGAAACTCTAAAAAGGTTTGGGGATCACTATCTTTCTCTCATCATCTATCCTGATGCTATCCTCACGGGGCATTATGTCTGATGAGGGTTGGTAAAACTGGCGCCCCTATGAGGGGAAAAGAGGGGATCACAGGGCTGACTGCAAGAGGGTGGTTTAAGATACTTGGTCCCAGAACGCTAGTCCTGTGGGTGTAAGGGGTGGCGCAATAGGCCACAGGAAAGAGAGAGGTGGTTGAGAATGGGCACCTGGAGCTGGGAGACTTTGATCAGGGGAGGGACAGGTTTTCTCGTTTCTCCGGGTCCTGGAAGGTGAGGGGGATCCAGATTCCCACGCGCTTTGGTGCCACTTGGCACCCTGTGTGGAGGATCCTTGGCGTACCCATTGCCTCACCTGCTGGAGGGGCTGCGGGGGGCTGGTGGGCTGTCTGGGCACCTGAGGTGTGTGCATGCCAAGGGACCTTAGGAGGGCTCTGTGGTTGCTCATACTGTGCAGCAAGGCATCTGTAGATCTCGCAAAGAGAGGCCTTCCCTCAAAGGGGAGGTCTTGAATGGCCTGTTGCATGTCCTGGGGTAGGCCCGACTCTTGGAGCCACATCGCTTGCCTCATGACCACTGCTGAGATGACCCCACGGCCAACTGATTCGGAGGCATCCCAGGCTGCCGTGAGGGCATCATGGGAGGCCATAATTCCCCCCTCCAAGACTGGGTCATACTCCTCCAGGTGTTCCTAGGGGAGGAAGTCTTGGAAGCTCCGCATGGACTCCCATAGATCAAATGTATAACAGCCAACTAGCGTGCCTGGTGGTTGGCAATGCAGAGCTGAAATGCAGAGGTTGAACAGACCTTCCTCCCCAGGAGGTCGAGCCTTCTAGCCTCCCTGGACTTTGGGGAAGGGGTTGGTTGGTTGTGTCCCTCCTGCCTGTAAGCCTTTCTTACCGCTTGGGACCTCAGTACTGGGTGGTCTACTAGGAATGGAAAGCTTTCTGGGGGGACCTGATATTTGTGGCCGGCAACTTTGGAGACCAGCGGGATAGTGGCAGGAGTGTGTCAACATGCTATAGCCAGGTTGTGCATGGTCTCATGAAGCAGCACTGAAATTGTGACTGGGGAAGCCATGAACCCCAGATCGAACACGGGAGCTGGGTCCCCCCAAGGGGTTTGACCTCCATACCCAGGTGAGCCATCACCTGGTGGAGAAGGTTGTAACAGGTGTTGGGGTCCTCCCTGTAGGACAATGGGACAAAGATCATGGCCTCGTCTGGGGTGTTTCCCTCTGCTCAATGGTGCAAGGGGGGGATTCCTCCTCAGAGGCCCTTGGTGAGAGGGACCAGCTGTGATGGTGGTACTGTGGAGGGGCTGGTGCTGGTGGCCCTTCATGGGCAGGCCGATCTTGCCCTACACTGTAGGCAGGCAGGTGCGGCGCTGGTTTCTGGAGAGCTGAGGCTTGGTCTCTCCCTAGGCACTGAGTGGAGGTAGTCGGTGCCTTGGAGGGAGGTTTGGTCATCACCGCTGCTGGGGAAGACGGCACCGGTGTGGGGCTGGTGCACTGAGGCGGCAAAGGGGACCGCTTGCAGCAGTGCTTCTGTGGGGGCCCCTTCAGTGCCGGGTATGAAGTGGGGCGCCTGTACTCCAGCTTGGTGGGAGCACCAGGTTGTGGCGAGACAATATCCATGAACAGATCCTCCAGTGAGAACTAGTGGCTCATAAACAAAACGGAAGACAAGCACTTGCACAAATGCAAGGAGCGGGCTGTTCTGTAACTGTTGCCAAGGGCGGAAAAAGGAACGGAGGAGGGTCTGGGTCAAAGCCATATATGTAGGCATGGGAGTGGCCAGTGGGCGCGTTGGCCTCTGATCCTACTCTGACAGGCTAGGGCAAAATGTTTCCGGCCAATCGTGCGCTGTGGCACATAGACACCCAGAACTGAATGATGTGAGCAGTGCTCAAAGAAGAAGCTTACCTTCTTGTTTGAATGAGAGCCATGAGTAATTGCACAGATTAGCTACATGAGGAATACTTTTGAATTTCCTTGAATTTTTAATTTTTTGAACACTGTCTGTTTTGCCCCTGCTCAGACAAATAGAAATGCATCCTTGAATCTGTTTCTGTCTTTAAAATTCCAGTGAAAATGCTTCAGTTAAGAAGAATCCCTCAGCCCAAACTTGCATGGCTGTGGTAGGGTCTGAGAACTTGAATGAGAAATCGTCTTAAATAATAAAACCAGGAACAGAAGGAAAGCTAACCACTCTTTTTTTCACATACATGCAAAAAGTAAATGACAAGAGACAGAAAGGTAACCCAGACCTAGAGATTCTTTTGGTAGTCACGCTCTTTAGGGTGGTGATAACAAATTTTTTAAAAAAAGGTCTTATACCTTGAGTGATCATTGGAAAAGATAAATAAAAAGGTTATGACTACCGTAGTGGACTCAGAAATAGGAATCTTGTTTGTATTCACTGCTTTGCTACAGAGTTTATTAATACTTAGAATCCCTGGGTGCAAGAACCCTATTATAGACCAGGACCCTATTATTCTGGATTCTGTGCAAACACAAAACTAAAAGGAAAAAAGGGACTAAAAGTCTCATTCTTCTCCAGTGATCTTACAATCTAAGATCCAAAGGGGTAGCCGTGTTAGCCTAGTTCAGCGAAACAAACAAGGAGTCCTATGGCACTTAAAGACTAACAAATTTATATTTTGCATGAGCTTTCATGGGATAAAATCCCACTTCATCAGATGCATCAGACGAAGTGGGATTTTTCTCCCATGAAAGCTCATGCAAAAATACATTTGTTAGTCTTTAAGTGCCACAGGACTCCTTGTTTGTTTCTTACAGTCTAAGTTACTGCATAACCGTGAGCAAGTCCCTTGACCTTCCTATGGGTCAGTTTTCCTATCAGTAAATGCAGAGAATTATTCCAGAGGTGAGTTGAGGCTTTGTTATCTGTAAAGAATTTGGGATGTTGTGTGTGAATCCCTAAACAAGTCTCTCTGCTACTAATCTGCTGCACCCTGTAGCCTGCATGTCATTCTTGTTTCTACCTTAATGTGGCCAGTGATGTGGGAGGAGGGATGATTTCTGTTGTCTGGGGCTCCACTTGGTGCCCCCTGGGTGATCTTTGTCTTGCTGCACTGCACTCCTGAGCTGTTGAAAATTAAAAGAAGAATAGTGTAAATAACATTTGACTCAAGTTATCTCCTTGATGCTGCATGCTAAAAGGCTGAGCCCTGCAGCTGTGGTGCTTCTAATGGCTTAACAATGGCGTATGGACCTGGGTGTCTACAAACATTAAACCACAAATGGCAGAGGTTGGCTCCCTCTTGCTCACTTTGAAGCTTGTTCCCAAGGTGGCATAGGCTAGTGGCATGCACAGCCCCAGAATTCAGAAATCTCTCTTTAGAGATGGGTTCTGTCCCTTTTTTTAAACAAGTCATTGACATCTGAATGGGAAGTGTCTCTGTGCTTGCATTTCCGCCCCTGTCCACGCTGGTCTGTGCCGGTTTGCTTGTATGGCTGCTTGTGACTTTGGTGGCATCTGTGACTTGTTGTTTTTGGGTTGTTCACGAGGTTTTTGGGTCATTCATGGGGGTCTTGGGTGTTGCCGCTTGCAGGGCCCCTCATATGGGGTGACTTTGGAAAAGATCACGTCAGTTTTTCTGTGGGTCATGGAGGAAATGCATATTGACACACCGACATGCAGGGAAAACTAACTAGAGGTCAAACTTTAGCTTGTCCACTCTTTCTAGTAACACCTGCCTGCTCCTTGCAGATGTGCAGTCTCCCTGGGAGCCCATGACTGCACACATGAAAGGGTGGTCATATTTGTATTGCAGTGCAGAGGGTGGGCTGGCTTGGATGAAGGTGCAGAATTTCTCCGGCCATCCACTTTTCCCATGGGTATGTCACCTAATAGATGTACATTGCCCTCTCAAGGTAATGCCTGGCTGCTGTGCCCGTTGTCCTAGGACAATAGGACTTCCTTTCTGCTGTGCATTATATGTAAGGCAGGCTTAGAAGCTGTGCTTAACAGCTGGGGGGGGGGGCAACTAATCTGCATGGGTCCTGTATTAGCATGGATACAAAGAGCACCATTAGCTGATTAGCATACTGGGTGCAGGGCATAGTGGGTAATGGTATTTGGGGCTAGTCTGTTCACAAATCTATTAATATCTGTACTTCTACTAAGGGGAAATATGAAATGCTGTCTTTTGTGAACTGCTATTCTCTGCGTGTTCCAAATCTGTTTGGGTTAGTTAAGGAGTAAGAGCTATCCTTAGTTAAAAAGGGACCTGTAAGAGACGCCATTGGCTATTTCAGCCTGAAAGGTTTAAGACGGGTGGAGTTTCACATAGCTCCTTCTGGAGCAAAATGCCTGAGGCATTCTGCCTCCTCCAGCCCACACTGTTGAATGAAAGATCTGGCTGGGTTTCCTGGAGGCCTGTTCTTTGTTATGGAGGTAGCTATTAGCAGCTACTTAAGGGTTAAGAGCTGAAATCACTGAGTTAAAATTCACTAGAGGGAGAGAGCCCCCCCCCCGAGCTGAAGAGGAGCAGCAGTGGAGTGACCAGCAGGTGGAGCTGGTGGACAGTGAGAGCGGCCAGCGGCAAGCTGGGTGGAGCGAGTGACCAGTGGGCAGAGCTGGCGGACAGCAGGCAGAGCCAGTGGACGGTGAGAGCAGCCAGTGGCGAGCTGGGCAGCGTGAGAGACCGGTGGGCAGAGCCGGTGGACAGCTGGGGGGGCCAAGGGACAGTTCTAGAGGATGGAGTGAGTGACCAGTAGATGGCATCGGTGGACAGTTGACATGAAAGACACTCCCTACATACCCTAAGGTTGGTTGGGAGCCTAGTTAGCACTGATTCTCCAGATCAGTGCCAGTTTAGCCATTAAGTTTGTATGTTCTGTAATGTGGTGTGGGTTGTTGGGAGCTTCGCTCTATGCTGAGTGCTGGTCTCTGTTATTTGGCCTTTTGCATTCTGTTTTACTACTATTAAAAGTTCTCTTTTACTACACTCAGTTTTGTGCTTGCGAGTGGGGCAGCCTTACCCCTTTGGGGTGCCCAGGGAACAGTGCAGGATTCCCAGAAATCTGGGTGGGGGCTCCAGCCAGTTGGTGGTGCTCCGTTATTGGGGAAACCCCTAGGTATAGAACCTGGCCCTTGCTCTGCCGGCCTACCCTGGCAGAAGGGTTACATGTATGTGATCACTCTCAGAGCAGGGATGGTAGCCCTTTGTCATGTCCTTTCCGTTGACAAAGAGTGGGAGAAAAAAAAGGCAGTCCCATGGCAGAGCAGGGAATGCGCTTACATCTCCTGACTCCCAGTCCAGTGCACTCTGCACTGCCTGTTCAAGCCATGGCCACATGGCAGCAATGCTGATCCCTACAAGTGGGAGAGACACTTCAGTGGATGGTGCAGTTGATAATTGCAGTAGATGAGCAGAAGGTTAAGAGCATCAACACCAGCTGGGCAGCTGTCCATGGACCACATCCCTCTGCTACTTCTCAGGCTCTGTATGTACCACAGAGGAACTGCGATCAATCTCAAACTCTGAGTAGGAGCTGCTGCTGGAAACTGGTTCGCTCACGGCTGCCTGCGTTAGCTAATCCAGGCGTCCAGATCTTAGTTCTCCTGTGCTGCTTTGTGGGCCCTTAAGGTTAACCACACACACCAACATGCTGAGTTCAGGGAACCAGCTTACCAATGCTCCTGGAAAGCCTGCAGTGCCAAGTACACCAGCGTGAACAGAGACTAAATTCTGGATCTGAATCAGTCCACAGATGGCAAAATCAGGAGTGAGATGGTGACAATTTCTTTGGCTTGGAAATGCCTGGGTGAGTGACTGCTCTGGCTGGCCAAGGGTGAGTGAAGCTTGTCCAAGCCACAAGAGGAAGCATGGAGGTGACTGCAGTTGGAGGTGATGGCCTGAGATTTTCCACGTATTGACTCAAACCAGCCCATGTTGTTCTAACACCCATCAGAGTTGCACAGTGGCTTCTGCCTCACCCTCCACATTGCAGCAGTGGGGAGGAGTTAATCCAATGGGTCCTGGGTGCCCGGCAGTCTGCTGTCGCTGGTCCTGCAGAGTAAAGCCAGCAGAGTGGGGGATGGAGGAATCCACAACTCTCATGCCAGTTTGATTGCCCTGTGCAAGGTGGGAACAGGCTGGGCCTGTCGGCTTTGTGATCTCCGATTGTGATCACAGCCTGATGATTCTGCATGCTGGGTCCTACTGATGTGGAGCAGTCTGGCCAGGGTCTGTGTGTGGAGAGTGAATGGAAAGTGCATAGGCCAGCAAACGAAGCTAGTGGGCATGACTGGAAGGAGTGATGGCTGGGGAAGGCCTGGGAGCTCAAGGGCAAAGGGAAGTGCCAGCCTCTGGGCTACTAAACTGGGCTGATTTCAGAGCCACACCTCTTGTGCTCCATCTCTGTTGACCCCTGGAGCAGGAGCTGCCTGTTGTGGCAGGTGAAGAGGTGTTGCACCCTCTGGGTTCTGTTCCTGCTGACTTTGACCCCCCTCTTCCCCATCTGCCAACAAGTGTGACACTCACCTGCAAGGATCTCTGCTGAAGTGACTATCAAGGGTCTGGCTGTGGGGTCTTTTGATATAGACAGTTGTGCACGTGGGAGTGAGACCACCTGTGATCTCCAGTCATTAGTCTGGGGAACAGGTCTGCAACCTGTGGCTCTGGAGCCACATGCAGCTCTTTGATTGCCTCCTTGCAGCTCCAGGCCCGCCTCTGCCACCTGATGGCCCTTCAGGCATCTTGCTCCTGGCTCCAGGCCTCCCCCCCCCACCACTGGGGGACCCTTCAGAGGGCCTGCTCCTGGTTCCAGTCTCCCCCTCTACCCAGGGATCCTGCAACAGGAGCCCTGGCCCAGCTCCCCCAGCCTCTAGCAGGAGGTTACACCCACTGTGGCTCTCAAAACACCTGCTTATTGAAGGAATTTTAAAAAATGGCTGCTCTTATCTTTTCGGTTGCTGACCCCTGGTCTAGGGTAAGGTCAGCACTTGGTCAGTGTTGGACTCAAGCTGGTGCCAAGGAGGGGAAAGGTAACCTGCCCTATGAGGTGCCCTGCTGCCCTCCCTGCTGGGTGAGACTTTCAGTAGTGCTCCATTGTGGCAAGCAGTGAAATCCCATTCTTGCTCAAGGCGTGGGAGTCTTTCCACAGTCGTCCTCCCCATCCCTTATGGCAAGTCAGCAAGTGGCCCAAAGGTGACCTCCCTCAGAGCCATCTTGGTCTTGTTCTTTTAAGCCTGGCAGCTTGGTGTCCTGTGTCGCTTCCTGCTTGGCTCTTGTATCTCACTGATCTAAAAAAGGATTACTGGTGATTAGGTGGCCCCTGATTTCTGTGTGACCTGCCCTAAGGGCTTCCCTTTCTGGAGGAACTTCTGCTCCTCTGAAGTTTGGGTGAACATCAAGAGAACCACTGTCTGTCATCCTTGGGGTGCTGGCTTTTTCTGTTTCCAAGGAAATAGCTGGGGGACCATGTTGACTCATTGTTCCTTCCAGCTGACATGTAGAAGTACCTAGAGGCCACAGGCAGCATAACATCCCATTGTGCTAGGCACAAGGCACAGGAACAAAAGCAATGAGCCCTGACTTAGCTGTTGCCTTCAGTGTGGGCTGTGTTAGCAGCAGGGTTGCAAGCAGGTGGCCCTTCACTTGCTCCCAGGCTGTTGGCCTCCTTTCCCTGCCCCATGTTCAGGATTTTTGGTGTCCCTGGATAATGGCGTGTGGTTGCATTCCCCTCCCTCCTTCCCTTCCTGCTGCTAGCCTGGGACCACCATGTGTGCTGGATCAGGGTCACCGAGCCGCCCTTCCCTGAGGTTCGCAGAGAGGCCCTGGGCTTCAGACCTGAAGCTCTGGCCGTTCCAGATGTTCCCAGCTTCTCTCACTCAGGGTTGTGTAACAACTGACTCAACTTGAATCCTTTCCCGCTGAAGAGGGGAGAACTGGGGCCCTCCCTGACTCTGCTGCACTTAACCCCTTGCTCAGTGGGAAATTACATTTTGGTGAGATGGTCCTTAGGACTAGCGTCAGTGGCCTAGCAGTGCCACCTGGCCAGCTTTTCCCAAGCTAGTCTCTCTTTGGAAGTGGCTGTCCTGAAAAATCTGTCATGGTGCTCAGTATGCTGGTTGATGGGCTCACAATCGTCCTGACTGTCCTGGCTTTTCCATTTCAGGGTGTTAAGATCACAGATGGAGCACTTTGAAATGGGAACCAGATGGGGATTGGTCCAGGCTGCTAAAGTGTGGGGCTGGGTTGGGGTGCAAGTGCTTGGACGTTGGCTGGGGAAAGAGAACACATCGCGTCTATTCATAAGAAAATGTAGCTGGTTTCCACTGCACAGCCCAGAGGGAGCATTGCCTATTCAAACACAGTCACTGGCAGCATGGCACTAATGTGTTACATGTGAAAGGAGGTTTGGAGTGACAGGTTGATTAGTGGTCATGAGAGGGGAGGCTGGAATGGATAGAAAATAACAGGCGAAGGCTCCCTTTGGTCTGTGGGTGGGTGTGTCTGAATGAGCTATGGTGCCAGGCGAAGGATGAGAAACAGGGAGGGTGACTTTCTGCTTCAGAGGCTGGGATTTGTACAGTGTGTATGATGAATACTCTGTTCTTAATTAAAGCAAGGATCACAGCAGTGTGCCGGTAACTCCTCTCAGGTGAATATTCAGTGTCCTCTTATTTCATAAAGTTCTCTGTAACTCTGAGGATGGACTTTGCAGCCTGTGTCTCTGTCTGTGGTTTATCTAAAATACAGGAGGGGGGAGGATTTTCTCTCTGGCTCTGGCTCCTTTTCTCTGCAGCCCAGCAAAGCCTGGATTACACTGGGGTGAATTCCCATAGGGAAGGAACAGCATAAGCAGCCAAGAGTAAGCTGTGCTGGACTGGGTGCACTGGGAGTAGGGTTGTAGTGGGCGGCACAAAGGCAGTTCTGTTTAGTGCTGCTGCCTACAGGCAGACTGGCTTGAGCTTCCTGGGGGTAGCTTCAGCTGCTGAGCAATGGATCAATGCCACTGTAGCATCCCCAGCCTCTGAGATGCGAGTGTTGGGCTGCATCTGCAAGAGGTATGGTGCACAACTGCCCCCCCCCAGAAATCATTTCATTTGCCAGTGAAATGTGGCCATTTCTGGGGTGGGACGTCGCAGCTGTGTGTGTAACAGCACAGCTGTGCACAACAGGCCAGGAGAGGAGCCAAGGAAGAAAGTCTGAATTGCTGGAGGCGTGTAGGAGTGTGGAATTCAAATACTCTCCCTGGAGAGGCTTTCAGGGTGCTCAGTGTCTGCTGGCACCCTGCCTTCGAGGTGCTGGCTCTGTGGGAAAAACACCACCAACTGAATTCCAAACATCATTTTCTACAGCACCTGATTGTTTAAGGTATTTGAAGATGGTGGAGCCCAACAGCCGCACTCTTGGATCTCAAGGTAATTTCTCATTCTAATTCTAGCCAGACCCAGCGCTTAACTTGTGAGATTTCAGCTGGAGGTAGGTCATAGTACCATAGCTGCTGGCTTAGCTGCAGTCAGCAGCAAGCTCTGGTTTGTTCAGCTTTCCGCTCCCAAAACATCCCTCTTACTTGGTGACCTAGGGGAAATGCTCCACCACCTGACACACCCCATTCCTCCCAGCCAAGAGGAGTATTCTGGGTGTCTCATCTCCTGCACAGGCTGGGAGATGAAGTTATTTCTTGCCTTGTATACACTGCAACAAAATAAGTTGATGCATAGCAATGATATTGTAAGAAATGATCTTATTGTTTTATGGTCTCAGTGTTCAGGACATTGAGTGGTCCATTAATAACTATTCCAGGGGCTTACTCTCTCCGTAAACCACTTGACTATTGCTGAATGCTTGCTAGTAGATCAAAGAGTGCAAAAATTCTTTAGGCATTTTTGTCACTGAAATTCCAGGGGGTAGGTGCACAGCATCAAAAATACTATTCCCCCCCCCCGCCCCAGTCAGTCAGTCTCTGCATACCTGGGTCAGTTCTGGAAGGCACCAAACTGGGTGTGGACTGGGGCAGCCCTTCTGGGTTGTGTGGATGTTGTACTGTAACTAGAGCTGCTTCTTTCTTACAGAAAACATAGTTTTGGCAAAATTTAAAATTTACTGTGTGAGGGGAAAATATCTTTTTTTGCCTATATGTATATTTTACTTTTTTTCCCACGACGAAACTCATGGGCTGGATGATGTCAAATTAACTGTTGTCAGCCTGAACTACTGTGGTGCCTCATGCCCATGTTGTCACATGCTCCCTGCTTCCTGGCTGGGCTGTAGCATTGCTCATCATGGGTTCTGTTCTGGAAGAACCTTGGAGGCATGTCCCTATGAGAGTCCCATGAGCCAGGTGACCAGATAGGAAGTGTGAAAAATCAGGACAGGGGGTGAGGAATAATCAGCACCCTATATAAGACCAAGAGACTCCTAACTATTGGGCCTGTCCCTATAAAACTGTACCCATAAGCACAATGCACAGGGCAGAACATAATCTGTCTTAGTGTTTCTCCCAGGTTCTTCCACTGACTCTAAATGATGTGGTGCAAATGGCTTGTGCTTCCATTTCCTTATACACTGGGTGTTGGATGGTCAGTGGCTGCACATCCTTTGAGGATATAGAATGCAAGGGAGTGTATAAACTAAATATTATTCTTACTCACTGAGAGTTTCAGTAGCCCTGCGGTGACAAAACAGCCAAATCCAGCCATCTCCTAACTTATTGTGTCCGTGCTACCTTGGCCTCCATGGGATTGTCCCCAAGGTTGTGCTTTTCCCACATGGCTTGTGGCCCTAGAAACATGCATGCAAAACGGTGCCAGGACCAGCTGCTCACACCAGGCCCTAGAGAGCAGCCAGGCCATGAAGTTAAGTGCCTCAGCAGCCCTGATGCGCTGGCTTGTGGGAGTATTTAGTCTCACTAGGAATCTTGAGAGTCATGGCTCCAAGTCAGGGGCTTTGTGGTGGCAGAGACATTGATCTAACTGAGCTCAGCTCTTTGGGAGCTTCACTTTGTCATATTGGGGTTCACTCCAGTCTCAGAGAATTGCCTTGTGCATCGCCTTTTGAAACAACTGATCCAGCTGGTCTGTCAAGCCCCAAATAGCTGCCTCCCACCCTGTCATGTTAAGGGCATGCCTTGGGCCAGCAAAAGAAAGGGACCTACTGTTTAGCTTGGGAATGCCTTCGTGTTGGATTCATATGAGCGGATGTGAGATCATTAGCTGTTCAGTGCCTTGGGGAATGAGGAATGCAGTGATCTTGTGGCAGACTCCACCCAGCATTGCAAAGTTGCGGTGTAATGATGAGATGCCACATTGACTTATGAGGGACAACTGAGAGAACTGGGTTTGTTTAGTCTGGAAAAGAGGAGACTGAGAGGGGACATAAGAGTTTTCAAGTACCGAACAGGTTGTCATGAGGAGGAGGGAGAAAAATTGTTCTCCTTAACTGCTGATGATAGGACAAGAAGCAATGGGCTTAAATTATGGAAAGGGAGGTTTAGGTTAGACGTTAGGAATAATTTCCTAACTGTCAGAGTGATTAACAAGTGAAATAAGTTTCCTAGACAGCTTGTAGAATCTCCATCATTGGAAGTTTTTGAGAGCAGGTTAGACAAACACCTGTCAGGGATAGTTTTAGAGGGTACTTGGTCCTGCCATGGGTCCAGGGGACTGGACTTGATCACCTCCCATGGTCCCTTCCAGTTTCTACAATTCTATGATTCCTGTGTGATGTGACATGGTTCTATGAGCCGTATATGATTGATTTCTCAGGTTGTGGAAGTAGGGATGGTAGCCTGAGGTGAAGTGTGCAGAAGGCAAGGCTTTCCTACACCCCTTCTGGTGACTCAGTGTTGTGCTGAAAAGACAGTGTTGGCTTGCTGAATTATTTGCCAGTTGACTTCTTGGGAGTTTTCTTCTGGAGTTGGTGTAGCTGGCTGGCTGGTGCCAATGCTCTTTGTAGGAATGGGTGGTTCACACCTTCTTTGTTGCTGGCTCGTCTCACTGTTGACATTGCTTAATGGACTTTGACTCTCCATCAACAGTTCCTCTGAGTGTGTGTGTGTCTCCCTCGTTCTGCATAATTGCGTTTTGTTTACTCGACTCCTCCCTTTGTATATCCTTCCTGGAGGCCTCAGAAATTTTGAAGGAGAAAGTGGAAGCTGGGTGCCAAGTGGGACATGGAAGCCCTTCATGCCTTCTGGCACTGAGTGAGCTAGGGAGCCCCTATAATGCACCTTAAGGAAGCAGCTGGTATCCTCTGTGAAATGGAGGGAAGTTTCTGTGCTTCCCTGGAGATCACTGAGGGACTCTGTCTGGTCCACCAGATAGTTCCTGGGGATCCTGATCTGCTCCATAGGGGGTAGGGTTGGTGGGGCCATGCAGGGCAAGGCTGCATCTTGTAGCAGAACCAGAAATATGTCATCTTAGTGTGTCCATAAAAATACCCTGAAAACCTGTTGCTTGACAGGAGTCACTGTGGGGCAGTGCCTCTAGTGCAGGGTGATGTGCAAGATTTCTGTAACAACTGCTCTTATCAGCAGGGGCTGGGTACAGATACCCACATCACCAGGATGGACATGCTATCAGATCCAAATAGACTAGAACCTAATGCCCTTGGAGATTGCCAACTGCAGATGTGTTTACCAGCAGTAAATGACAGACTAAAAGGACTTGCTGAGTGACTTGTATGAGGTCCAACTCTTTCCCCCACCTCTTCATTCCCAGTTCCCGTATGAGGCTCTTTAAGATGAAACATAGCATTCATGCCTTGATCACCTCAGATGTTAAGAATCCAATTCCAATGGCATGTTTCATAAGTGCTAGGGTCCTGGCCAAATCCTCATTTGCTACCTCTCTTAACTTTCCTGCAGTTTCAAGTGGAAATGGTTTTCCCCTTTGCTTCCTACCCTGAGTGACTATGTCACATACTAGAGAGCCACTGTCATTCATTGCAGAGGTGGCTGCATTTCCATGGTGGGTGAAGGAGGCTGCTATGTGCATTTCAGTCGTGGGCACTGAACTGGGTAGTGTAAAGTTTATACCAGCACTCCTTCCAGGCTGATCCTCATAACTCATCTGTAGCTTCATGAGTTTCCACACCCTCTTGGGTTCCCATCCTTTGAAATGTTTATTGCATACATACAAATGTACTTTTTGGCTTACAAAGGTGTGCGTGAGAACTTGCGGTGCTGGTTTCTAATATACACATACTTCTTGGATGTTTTGCATCTTCCAAGCCACATTTTAAGGTCTTGTGTCATTTATGCAGCAGTGCCGATCCCTGCTAAGTAAATCAGCTGGTGGCTGTTTGAGCATGCTGACTTACCATGTGAAAATGTGTAGATCACATAGTTACATGGGCTGGGCAAACTGCTCTTCAGTCTGTTAATGGAACACATGCACCAACTGACTGACCAATATTTAGGGGAACCTTTATAGACTGGAAGTAAAATTTTCCCCAGACCCATTCTGTGTGAGCTTTGCATTGTGGGAGGTGAAAGCTACCTTGTGTGTGCTAAGAAGACTGAGGAGCCAAATCTACCCCTGGCCTACTGGAGAGAAGCATTATGGAGAAGTCTATACTTCATAGGGCAATTTTACGTCTGAATTATTGAGCCACAGGGTTTGGTTCCATATCTGAACTTCTCAGGTCACTTTGGAATGGTCCAGGTTCTAATTAGGGCCCATCTCTCTAATGAACAGACATAAACCACTTTGCGATGCTTACATGGCATAAAGATGTGTGTCAGTAGTTATAGCAGGCATCATCACCACGTAGCACTGCTTTAGCCCTCTGAGTTCTTAGGGTATGAGCAAATGTTCAGCCCTGGAAGACATCCTTTGTTTACTTCAGTGGTTCACAACCTTCTTCAGGCTGAGGACCCCTTTAAAAAAAAAATCTTTGCAGGCCCCCCCCGGTGATTATGTAATCTGGCCCACACCACTCTGGGAGCACCACTGGGACAGCCAGTGAGCAGCACTGCCACCATCATTGCCTGTGCTGCTGGGGAGCCAAGCCGCTGCAGCTATGGCCCCTGCCCTTGCCCCTTCTGGGGAGCTGCCACGGCCCCCATTCCCCTGCCAGGATCTGGCCATAGGAGGGGAAAGGCACCCCTGGCGGGGAGCATCAGGGCTGTAGCTGGATTCTGGCCCCGGTGTTCCCTCTAAGCTGATGATGCAGCTGAGCAAGTTGTGGTATTTACTGAGCAACAATTTATGAGGCTTGGGCAACAGTTTTTTGGTGTTGAAAGTATCAGCATGCCTAAGTATCTTAGTTCTAAAGTAATTCATAGATGTCTTTTCATTCAAACTTCAATAAAAATGTTAAATTGATGTACTGTAGTTTTATTAATTTACTAAACAAATGTGAGACAATGAAACTTGCTGCCTGTCTAGCCTCTACCATCATCTACACTGCTCAGTTTTTCTTGCCTGTCTTTGTCAGATTTGCAGAATACATATATAGACAAAGTGGGATTTTCTCCCACAAAAGCTCGTGCAAAAAATAAATCTCTTAGTCTTTAAGTGCCACAAGACTCCTTGCTTTTTTTGCTTTACTAGACTAACACGGCTGCCCCTTTGGAATTTAAGTCCCTGTTATGCTGCCCAGCTGGGGTAAAAGGGATTCAAAGTGGATCAGGCCCTAAATGTCCAAAACGTAGATTGAAATTAAGTAGGTAGCTTCAGATTTGATCATGAGACTGACATGTTATGAGGATTGTATTTACTATCTAGCTATCAACCTTGAAAATACACCTATTCTGCCCTCAGTAAACATTAAATTACCATGCATTGCAAATCACAATCACAATCACAAGGTAGCAACCGCTTCCCAGATTCCGTCGGGGCAACACCTTAAGTAAAGTTATCTGAGAAATTCAAAACTTTTAAAGGTGGCAAGGGCAGAAACCATGTTTCAAGACAGTTTCTCACAGCATCACATCTCTGTAACCAGGGCCATCTTTTGTGCCTAAAGAATTTGCATCAAATAGAGCTAGGTTAGAGTCTGTTACATTATCATGCCCAATCATACCTCTCAAAAGCTAAATATGGGACAACAATCCCCTAAGTGAATGGCAAAAAATTGATTAGTCATACAGGAAACTTTAAACACTGTGAGTATCTTCCTTTAATATAAAGTGTCTCTAACATCTCAGTTTTGGAGTTTATGGGGTTTTTTTTAATCCAAATAATTTTCAACAATAAAAGGGAGGCTATAATTAGTATGCCTGGAGTGTAAATACTCTCAGAACTAAAATAAGCAAAATGAGGTACAATTGAGATTTGTGTGTCTGGTAGTGGAATATAATAAAGGTTGTTTAATAATTTTTAATTTTTGACAGTTAAAGCAAACCTTATCAATGCTGCAAGAAGCAAGAGCATAAATGGATTTGTGAAAGAAAATGATTATTTTTCTAACACATTTTTGGGGAAATAGAAATGCAAAGTCTCTTTTTTAAAAATTATTGCACCACTAGCAATATTTTTTTCCTTCTGCCTTAAATGACTTTTTATCCTTTCAGTTTTTCCTTTCATTTTCCTAATCATTAGGATTTGTTTCCTTCCATCACAGGAGTCTATACAAAGTTACATTGTAAAGCCCCACCTTGACAAACTGATTGCATTAGAATCTCTCACAGAAAAGAAAATAAACCTGAAATTAACCCAACTTGTTTTTGCTTATTTTAAAGGATCGCTTTTCTTTCAAGAGCCTTTTAGCAAGTGAAAAGCAAAGCATTCACCCTTGCTAGAGATGCTAAATGGCTCAGTACAATTTTGCTTGGGTTTTTCAAGTCCTCCTCCAGCTCCAGCCTGGCTCCTTTGCCTGCAGCCCAGCTCCCATCCCCTGCCCCCACAGAGAGCCCTGCATCCCTGTGGCCACTACATGGCTGCCTCTGGGAGCCCCATGATTTAGCCCTGCCATCTCTCAGGGTCCCCCCTCTTGCCCAGGCTCAAGCCTGCTTACTTGCTGGGGCCCACACAGGCCCCAAAGATGCCACCATCTCTGCACAAGCAGCCTGGTGCAGAGGAGAGGGAGAGATTTAAATTTCCCTCCCCCTCTGCTCCTTCCCTGGCTATGTGCAGCAGGAGGGAGGGCCGTCAGCTCTCACTGCTCCCTGAGACAGGAGACACACGGGGCTCCTCAGGGCTGGGGAAAGGCAGGGCTGCCTGCGCTGTCCCACGTGCTCACTGCGCTGGTGAGGGGGGGGCCACTGCGCCCCTGCCCACTAGCGCAGCTTAGAGGGAACATTGTACTGGCCCCAGTAGGGAGAGACTCCGCACACCCCCTGCAACATGTCCGTGGACCTCTGGGGGTCCCTGAACCGCAGGTTGGGAACCACTGGTTTATTTTAGTTTAGAGTTCTATAAGTTTCTCTGTAGATAGAGTTGAGTAGACCTGTGGGAGAGTTTGAGCTCTGCCTTAGGCTGTGATTAGGGAAATTCTTCCCAGAAACAAGGCATTGATACTAGGCTGTGATTCCCAGCAAATTATGTTGTCCTGCATGCTGTTTGAACATTTTATTACAGGGCTGCTGGGTGGGTGTAAATAAAGACAGTTGCACTTCTACCCATATTCCACATTACTGATTTCTCTTCCACTAGGAAGCTAACTTAGTAGGTAGGCCTTGCATTGTTCAGTACAGGGATGGTGTTCTCAGAACAGGACCCTGGTGTCAGAAGGGCCAACACTACAGAATAGGCAATGGAGTAACTCAGAGAAGCTGAGTGTCTCGGGGGATTGTGTGGCCAGCAGTGTCACGGTTTTCACGGTTGAGCTCAGGGTTCTAATTTTGTCTTTTATCTTCATTTTAGCAGGTGAAATTGATAGGAGGCTGGTGCCCCAAGACTGAACTCCCACAGGTGTATCAGCTGTTAGTCTGCCCTTTCCCCTGCTGGCCTCCCAAGGAGTCCTTCCCATCAGCACAATCCTTAAACTAGCTCTTTCCTTCGTCCGGAGTTGAGTGGAAGGAGTCCTACAAGAGTGGAGGTTGCAGGCTGCCTGGTGCCCAGGAACTTGGCAGGGAAGTGGGGTGAGCCTGTCTCTGTGCCTCAGTTTCTCCGTGCACAAAATAGGGACAAAACCCAATCTTGCCAGCCAGGCTGAGGGAGGGTTTCGTAGTCACAGTCTGGTTTTCAATATGGGAGGTATCCACAACTGAGTGATAAAATTAGTGTGATTGGGACATAGCATGCATTTCCCTCCTGTTTATATTGTTTTTGTTTACAACAAAGATTCCCGGTGTTTACAATCTCACTTTTATAGAATTGCTTATATTAACTAAAAAAAGAAACAGTTCAGAACCCTCCTGTGAGTTCTCTGTTTCTGATCTATGGATGTAATGACTTCATTATACACAGCTTCTAGGAAAGACGTAGTCCCAACATTGCCTAATTGAAGTAAATTAGGCTGCAAAAACTGTAACTGTATTTCCCTTTTAACCATTTCATTAAGCAGGCTTTAAGGATTCTTTTGGATTGCTGGGGTGAATTTCAGATTTTCTGCCATTGCTTAACTTTGTATGAACATCACCTGAAATCCATGGGGATTAAACCCTCAATAGAGGTAAATTGTTCCAGTGATGACACCACCCTGAAGACATTGCCAAGCACAAGGAGAAAGTCAGGAAATGGGCTTGGTCTGATGGAGTGAAGGGAATGTGTCAGACAGACACCTTCCAGACTGAGTTCCAAAGGGGCAGCCATGTTAGTCTAGTAAAGCAAAAAAAGCAAAGAGTCTTGTCTTTCAGTGTCACAAGACTCCTTGTATCCCCCCCCCCCCCCCCGACTGATTATTGTTACAGTTGTCTTAGTGTGCCAGTCCTCTGAGGGAAGGCCTGGGTGATTTCCTTTTCACACTCTGCAGGACATGCCAAATGCAGGTGTATAAAATGAGTCTTTATGTGGACAGAGACAATATGGTAGACCTTGCAGACCCTAGAGAGTTCAGGATGTACTAGTTGTCTTCCGAAGCTTGTGTTCCATGCTGCATATGTTTAGATTTGTAACTTATGGATAAACCTTGGTCTGTCAAGTCAATCCAATCTGAATTTCTGAACAGTGATCCACATTGCTGTCAATTTGCTTTGGGTTGTCCTTGTAGATAAGAAGCAAGTTTAACAAGCCTGAGATAACTAATTCAGCTTTCCAAGTGTCAGCTGTGGGATTTGTGGGAAGCATATTTAGGTGCAGATGTGTGTGTGTGTGTGTGTGGGGGGGGGGTTTGTAACTTTAGTTTTATAGCCACTGACAGTGCTACTGTGTCAGCTCCACAGTACACTAAAGCTGCAGTGCAAATGGCTGAGCTGCATGTCTGCATAATTACATTGATCTTACTTGATGTTACTGAAACTTGCTTGACAAGAACTCCCCATCTTAATAGTTTTTGTTCTCCAAAGCAAACCAGAAAGTGAGTAAAACAAACAAGGAGTTGTGTGGCACTTAAAGACTAACAGATTTATTTTTCGCATGAGCTTCCGTGGGCGAAAACCCCACTTCGTCAGATGCTTCGAAGATGAGTGAACTTACAGAATGGAATGAAAATAAATGCAAGGGGGTATAAAACATAGGGTTAGGTCATACAGCAGGGGTACTCAAACGGCGGCCCGCGGTCCACAATCCAGACCGCAAAGACGTTTCTGGTGGACCGTGGGCCGCCTATTTGCATGCAAAATCCGAACCTGAAGCAATGTTCTCTCTAAGGCTGTTTGAGTACCCCTGCGGCAGCTGAGCAACTCCTGTTGCTCGCTGCACTCCCCCCCCCCCCACGGAGCCTGCTGTGCAGCCACCCACCCCACTCCCACTCGCCTACCCTAGTTGCTTGTAAACCCCGATGAATGGTGGAAGGCTGAATGTGGACTGGCTCACAAAAAGTTTGAGTACCCCTGTCATACAGTAATAGCAAATCAGAGCTGTTGTTCGGTTCAAACCCTGGGAAGCCTGAAGTCAAATTACCTTTTGTAATGGGAAAAGAACCCATAGTCTCATTCAATCCTGCTTTCACAGAATTTCATTTGCATATTAATTCGAGTTCAGCTGTTTCTCTTTGAAGTCTTGATGTCCCAGTCACATCTCTGATGATGGTCGTTAGCAAATCATTTATCGAGTGATTAGAAAGATGGAAGTGCTCAGCAACTGTTGGTTTTTTTTTTGTTTTGTTTTGTGATTTCTGGTATCAGTTCTATGTTCATTTATTCTTTTGCACAGGGATTGTCCTGTTTGTCCAATATATAAGGTGTTGGGGCATTTCTGGCACATGATGGCATAGATCACATTAGTAGTTGAGCAGGTAAATGAGCCTTTGATGGAGTAGCAGGCTCGATTAGGACCTATGATGGTATCTATTGTGCAGATATGTGGACAGACTTGGCAGTGTGGTTTGTTGCATGGATGTTGCCTGCTTTAATGTTTCTGTTGTTAGATCTGTAGTTCCTGATAAATATCTGTTTAAGATTGGGTGGTTGTCTGTAGGCAAGGAAAGGTCTGTCTCCCAATGCTTGAGAGAGTGAGGGATCATCTTTTAGAATAGGCTGTAGGTCCTTAATGATCTGTTGCAGAGGTCTGATTTGAGGGTTGTATGTGGTGACTAGTGGTGTTCTGTTGTTTTCTTTCTTGGGCCTCCTGTAAAGACTAACAAATTTATTTATTGCATGAGATTTCGTGGGAGAAAATCCCAGTTCATCAGATGCTTTGAAGATGAGGGAAATTACGGGGGGGGGGATAAATGCAGGGAAGTGTAAATCATGGGAACAGGTCATAATGTAACAGCAAAGCAAAATAGTTTAAGATTCAAACACTTGGAAAGAGCATGCAGAGGAAGATGAGGTCAAATCACCTGTTGTAATGCAAGAAAAATCCAGTGTCCCTATTAAGAACTGAAGAAATGCAACTGAATTTGCAAATAAATTCAATTTCCCTAGCTTCTCTTTGAAGCCTTCATTTAGTATTCATTTGTGTGAGCACAGCAATTAACAAATTGTTAATGGAGTGATCACAAAGACTGAAATGCTGACCCACTGGTTTTAGTTTCTGATGTCAGTTTTGTGCCCATTAATTCTTTTGAGCAGAGACTGTCCTTTTTGTCCTATATATAAGGCAGAGGGGCATTTCCTGCACATGATGGCATAGATCACATTGGTGGATGAGCAGGTGAATTAGCCTGTGATGAAGTAGCTTGTTTTATTAGGTCCTTAAATAGTGTCTTTTGTGCAGATATGTGGGCAAAGTTGACAGTGTGGTTTGTTGCAGGGATAAGTGCCTGCTTTAATGGTTGTGTTGTTAGGTCTGTCCTTGCTGGTAAGTATCGGTTTAAGGTTTCAGAGCTGTCTGTAAATGAGAAGAGGTCTGTCTCTCAAAGCCCTTTGGATCTTGGCAAAAAGTGAGTGGATTTTTTTTTTTTTTTTTTAGATATGTGCTGTAACCTTTCTACCCCTTTGAATGCAACATGGTTGGTTATAAATCATTTTACTGGGTCAGTTCTGGGGCCGTTTTTTTTTTTCTGTGAGCAGAGTTATTTTTTCGCCCAAGAGATAAAATCAAAATGGTGCAGGTCTCCAGTTTCCTCCCAACCCCTCTGGGGATCTGTCTGAGGTTCTTGTGTAACCCCCAGTTGCTTTGTTATATGCGGGTTGCACTCTGTTACTGTGTATGAGTGTTTCCAAGGAAATAGGGAGGGCTTGTTATTCTGGTTTTACAGATGAGGAACACAGACTATGAGCTGTTAGATGCTGAGCTCTTCTAAAAATCTGGCCCAGTTGCAGGTGCTGAGCATTTGCAAATCTTGCCTACAGTGGCTCCCTGAAGGTTTCACAAAGAGCATCTGGCGGCTGTGCTGTGAACCCAATCCAGTTCAAAGCCTCAGCCACAGACTGTCCTTCCCCAGTGTGACCTAGGCGACTTGTTGGGATGGATAGTATGTGTGATCTCTGATCTCTCCTCCTATCCATGATCCTCCAGCATAGGTTTACCAGATACCAAAGCATGGAAAGGAGGACAGGGAAGTAAGAAAAGGATGACAATGGAGGACACATGGAGAAAATGTAGTATTAATGTAATATTCTTCTGTTTTTGGGGAGCCCTAGAATGCTTCCCCTTAAAAATAGCATGTTCTGGGGCATTCCAGCATACTTTAACCCCTGTAAATAAAAAGCCAGACAAAATCATGCATTTTTAAAATGCCTGCCACACAGAGGATGTGAAGGTAAAAAGAAGGACATGTCCTCTTTTTGCCTGACATCTGGTAAGCCTACTCCAGCAGGATGCAGGAGCTTGCTGTTTAGGGACACAATGACCTTGTTTTTGTTTTGGGACCTAGTGTACAAATCTCCTTCCTGACTCACAATCTCAGGAACCTGGCCTGCAGGTAGTAAAGGAAGAGTTCAATTGGAAACCAACTCTTGAAGGACTGGCATATGTCCTTCCTCGGTCAGAATGAGCATAAAGGGTGGATTTAATGCCCCCATCAAAGAAATCTATGTGCCTGGTTGGCTCCAAAGGGAGTTGAGCACCTGATAATCATTGAGGATCCAGGCCTCACTCTTCCATCAGGAAGGTTGGACATTGTGTGTTGCTTTCTCCTTGGCAAATATGCAGGAGTTCTAAACTCCTTCTCACCTTGGGAGGGGAGCGGCTGCCCCTTTCCAGCTAGCATTAGTGAGTTTCTTACAAATCCTTACCTGTGTTGTTTACACCTGGAATGCTGGGCATGGCCTTGCAGAGTGCTCAGTGCCAAAGAGGAGTGGTTCAAAGGGAGGGCAGCCAAACTCTTAAGAGGACTCAAGATGAAGATTGCTCAGGGCAGGGGAAGGGGGTGTAAAGAAAGAGGTGATGAGGACGACAACATCAGGGAGAGCGGGACAGGTCCCCACACGCTTTGCCAATGAAAGTTACTTTTCGAAGGCTCCCTCCGATGACATGGGATTTTTTCCCATGAAAGCTTTTGCAATAAATAAATTTATTAGTCTTTAAGTGCCACAGGCCTCCTTGCATGTTTTATTGAACTAGACTAACATGGCTGCCTCTTTGGAACTCTTTTGCTCTGGTTCAGTTCTCTTCCAGGAGCTCCCCTGCTGCTCTGCTGATGACCTTCAATCTTGCCCTGAATCACCCCAGTTAGCCCAGTCCTGGGCCCCTCTTCTGACCCATGCAGCTCTGCCCTTGCCCATCAACCTGGCCATGCGGTGTCTACTCCATGTTAGACTGAGCATGCCAGTTTCATCCTGTTGTGTCCTGAACTCATGGCTTGAACCCATCTCTCCTCTTGTGAAGGCCCAAATGAATTACCCTGAACTCTTGCACTTCACAACCAGCCTTGCAGTTCCCTTAGATGAATGTGTCACTCCATCTATTTTCAATCACTGGCTATTTTAAAATCAAGGTTTTTCTAAAAGCACTGCACTAAGAATTACTTAGGAACTGTTCTCTGACTGTGCTATGCAAGAAGTCCGACTAGATCAGGGGTCTCAAACATGCAGCCCCAAAGCGGCCTGCAATAACACTATCATTACCGATATTTCCAATATTGTTGTCTGAAAAGGTTTCAGTGGTGCAGCCCTTGGGCTAATGTACTAATCCTCATGCGGCCCTCATGGTCATTTGAGTTTGAGACCCCTGGACTAGATGATCACACTGGTCCTTTCTGGCTTTGGAGCCTATGAATCTACTTAAAATTGATTTCCCAGTGTTGAACAATACCAGTTGAAGCTTGTCCTTGTGAAATTGCCTCCCCAGTGAATCCCAGCTCTCAAAATGGAGGGGCTGAAACAGAACACTCTTTCTGTTGTGTCTCTGAACTCTTTAAATATTGAACTAAGTCTCTCCTTTTTTCCAGTTTTGAATGTTGCTATTTTCCATCCACTTGCTGGAGGAGAGAGAAACTTCATGTTTCCACCCCCTCCCCAGCTATACAAGTATAATTAAAAATAACTCATTTCTTAAGCAGCTGATCAAACCTCAGAAATAACACAAAACCCAAACCCCTCTCTTCTAGCTCAGCTTGGATTCTGTAATGTAGTAGGCAAGGTAGTCCAGCAATGCCAAGAGCGGGAGGGAGCTGGTGCTGTGATCTCTGCCAGGGATAAACAGTTCAACTTCCGTAGCTGGTGCCTGCTTTGTTTATTCCAGGGCTTAAATGTGGCAGTGCTGACCCAGACCATGTAAGAACACCTCAGGCATAGCTCCTTGGTTGCCCAGTACAAAGTGTTTCTGTGACATAAAATGCATCTGACCTCAGAGGAGTGCTGAGTAGGTCCAGTTAGAATACAGCTGCTGTACTGAAAACTTTGGGATTAAAGTGTCCCGTGGTGAGTTGCTGAATGGACTTTTTGGGCTCTGCTATGAGCAACTTTGCCATGGTAAGTCATAGAGGGGATCAGCATCTTGCATGTGAGAAATGTTCTCTCCCCATTGAATGTGACTTGCAGTTCTTGTCCTTTCCCTCTCTGTTCAGACCCCATATGCTCTTCCTCATAACTGGCTGTTTTGGATACTCACTCACTGGGTTTGGGGTGACTGGTCCAAGATCTTCCACCTGTGCTTCAGGGAAAAGTGAATTTCTGGAATGATGGTATTGCTGTGCTCAGATGCATTTCAGCTCTCTAGTTATTTGTTCTCCACAGCCAGAAATTGGGGTATGACCATGGGCTGGTTGCCCAGGGGGGGTTAGGGACTCCCAGCCTGTCTGCTGTGTGTGTATATGTGCCCGACAATGCACAGCGAGCCCTCCAAGCAGGGACTCTATGATCTTCAGTGCAAGAGACTGTATGCTGATTGCATGTTGGACACCATGTTTTACTTTAGCCTGACTTTTAATGGGAATGCTCCCTGTGCTGGTATGTGCAGCTAATGGCTTTGACCTCTGGTATTTCTAAGGCCACTGATGAGCAGCAAACAAATCTCTTCTGTTACTACAGACACTTCAGCAGGATAAACAAAACATGGTATGTCAGGTGCAGTCTGCAATTTACAATGATCTCTGTCTAAAAATACTGGCCTTGTGATTTAGTTACCAGAATCACTTCCACAGAAACTAGAAGGATTTTTCCCCCCTGGAAAAGGTAACTATTGTCACTTTAATTAAGTGATAATCTTAAATTAACCATAATTAATGTCACCATTAATCTGCCTGTATTTGTGTTGTATTCTCTTGAAAACACATACATATTTTTCATGCTAATGCATGTTTTTGCATTTCCTTTTTCACTTCTCTAGAAATTCATGAAAGCAAAGGCTTTAGAACAGTGGTTCTCAGCTAGTGAATTTTCGAAGGGGCAGCTGTGTGAGTCTAGTAAAGCAAAAAAAGCAAGGAGTCTTGTGGCACTTAAAGACTGTGGGTTACATCGACTCATCTAGATATTTGCCTAGTTTTACAACAGGCTACATAGAAAGTACTTGTGAAGTCAGTACAAATTAAAATTTCATACAGGCAATGACTTGCTTATGCTGCTCCATATACTATACACAGAAATGGAAGTACAATATTTATATTCCAATTGATTTATTCTGTAATACCATGGTAAATATGAGAAAGCAAGCCATTTTTCAGTACTAGTGTGCTTGTGACACTTATAATTTTGCCTGATTTGGTAAGCAATTCATTTTTAAATGTGGTGAAACTTGGGGGTATGCATGACAAATCAGACTCCTGAAAGAAGGACAGTAGCCTGGAACGGTTGAGAACCACTACTTTAGGAGATTCAGGCCCAGTCTACCCTGCTAGCAAAATCTGGCAGCTGTTGAAAGGAGTTGGACAAGCCTTGCATAACTCCTGTTGGCTTTGTGACTTCACTTGTGATGATGTGCTGTTGTTGCTGCGCCCACTGATGGGAAATGCATTTCTGTCGACACAGTGCTACGCCACCTGAGGGGGTAGTTTTATTAGATTGACTTCCAGATCAATTGAGCAAGACGTTTCTGAGCACTCAGTCGATCGAGATAAATTGATCTGTTGGTGGCAAATTTGCTGCCCTCAGTGAAGACGTATCCACAGTAATGTTGGATGGAAAGAATTAAAATCATGTTTGAGAGCTTTCATGCATTTCTTACAATGCAGCCTCCTCCAAAGATATTGAGGACCCCAGTTTTGCATTTGCAGTTCCTGAAACAGAAATGCAGGAGTGGGAGTGCTTTTTTTTTTTTTCTGTCTTCTGAGGGACTTTAGTCCACACTTTACTGCCCACACAAGACAGTGCTGCAGGTGTGGATGCACTGACCTGTGTTTATGTGAGCACTGGTGACCTCTGCTGGAGCGGTTCAGCTTAGTGCAGGTTTTAGTAGCTATGACTACACAAAGGAGGTTGCTCCTTTCTGCTTTCCCAGCGAGCCTGGCTGGTCCTGGGTAGAGGTGGGGGCATTGATAGGGCTGAGCTGGATTTCAAACTGCAAATCCATTGTGCTAAACTGGTTAGTTTTCCTCACTCATCTAGCTGTGTCAGTGCGTCCAATAAAGATGCTAGGCCACACACTGTTTGCAGCAGCACTTGCGCTCTGGCCCTTGTTTCCACTATGGCTGTGTGCGTGCAGAGGTTTGGTAACTGGAGAAGAATGATCTCCAATGAGAACAGCACTTGGGGTTAGGCTGCCCACCAATGGAGTGTCTCAGAACGTGCCACTGAGTTCACAGCTCCCTTAGGATGTCGCTATGTGTCATTACAGATAACATGGCTGCACCTTAGTATCTCTAAGTAGGCTGTCCAGGGTCATGGAGTGAATCTGCAGAGCCAGGACTAGGACTTAGGACAGGGGTCTCAAACTCAAATCACCATGAGGGCTGCATGGGGATTAGTACATTAACCTGAGGGCTGCACCACTGAAAAAAAAACAAGGAGTCGTGTGGCACTTTAAGACTAACAGATTTATTTTTCGCATGAGCTTTCGTGGGAGAAAGTCTTGGGGGTTTTTTTTGTTTGTTTTTTTTTGCTGGACTAGACTAACACGGCTATCCCTTTGGAAATTGACAAGATGCACTACTGAAATCTTTTCATACAACAATATTGCAAATATTGGTAATGATAGTGTCATTGTGGGCTGCAGGAAATAGCTTTGGGGGTCGCATGCAGCCTGCAAGCCATGTGTTTGAGACCCCTGACCTTAGGAGTTCCAAGTCCAGTGCTCAGTTTTGACCACCGGGTAGTGTGTTTGTGTTTGCTGGGCATAAGCAGGGAATACTGCAAAACATGTCTTCACTTGCTCGTTTGCAGAAACAGGCCAGAACCTCAATAGCTAGTTGTCGCCCTCAGTCTCCTAGTCCCTCTGGTAGATGCTCACTCCTCCTGAGATTATCATGGCAGGCAGCAGTGGCAGAAACTGGAAGTATGGGCAGCTAGCTTGCAGTGAACGAAGGAACACTAATTTGCTCCCCAAAACATAATAGGAGCCTGTTTGGCCTTTGTATGAATTGCGTCTTCCTTCTCCTTTGTAGAATCAGTTCTGGAGTTAGAGAACAGTGTGTGCTAAAGCTGAACTGTTAGTAGTCAACTTTAACATGAGGTCTCCTTGCTGGCAGGCCACTGGCAGGACTGAGACCTAAATTTTGATGGTGTTGACCAGCTGTTGTATAATGGAACCTTTAAAAGTGCTACTAGGCTCCCGGTTTGTTTTGCTGAACTAGACTAATACAGCTATCCCTTTGGAACTTATAATTTGAGTATTCCGGAGGTGTAACAAGTTTGAGAGGATCCCAGTCCAGGAAGTCTGGCCTGCGAAGTGTGTGCATGTGCTGAGGAAGTAGTAACAGACTGTGTATATTAAAGCAACAGTGAGGTTGAGATTTGAGTTTCACAGGAATCCTACAAGGTTCCCAGAGCAGCTGTGACTTGGCGAGCCCATGTGTTACAATGGGCTCTTTCATTGTGTGATAGTCATGAGACACAGGGTAATGTGACTTGCCAGAGAAATTCTGTCTGGAATGCAAAAGTTCAGTCCCCTTGAACTGTCCCCACATGGTAAGCAGAATCCAGCTTGCTTAGTGCTTCAATGGGAAACCTTTAAGGAATACATCTAGCCTGGTAGGAAGAGACAGTTGGTACATGTTAAGGGCACTTTTTCCTTCTAAGCCTGTGCTGCAGGCAACATGGAGTGGTGGGAGGAGGCATGTACTATGGTTCTGGAGGAACTGTCTTGGCAGAGATGTAAAATAGAGGCTGGTTCTAAACATCCCAGGAGACTCAGAGGAGGAGCTGAGAAATAATGTATCAGAAAGTTCACTAGGATAGTTCTTCCATTGTGGTGCAGAATAAAAGGGTTTATTTGCCCTTCCTTGTCTGATAATATTTGTACAACCTTCTTGTGAGTAATACACATTGCCGATTCCTGCTGATGGAGCCATTTTGCCGCGTGGCAGTTTGTTCTTGTGAGTAATACACATTTTGCCGTGTGGCAGTGTGTTCTTGTGAGTAATACACATTGCCGATTCCTGCTGACTTGGATGGAGCTCTTTCCACTGACCAGTGAAATGCAGGCGCTTCCAGGCTGCTCATGGTAGCTAATTGTCAGCTGGCAGCCACGATAGACAGCTGGTTAGACAGCTTGGGCACTTTGGATAGGGCTGCAATCTGAGGGGGATTTGTATTCTATTCCTGGCTCAGCTGGTAATTTCGTAGATTTTAAGGTCAGAAGGGACCAGTATGACCATCTAGTCAGACCTCTTGCACAACACAGGCCACAGAACCTCACCCATTCCTGCAATAGATGCCTAACGTATGTGTGATCGAGTCATTGAAGTCCCCAGATCATGGTTTAAAGACTTCAAGGTAAAAAGAAACCACCAGCCAGGGAGTTGTGTCCCCCACTACAGGGGAAGGTGAAAACCCCCTAGTTGGCACCTACCAATCTGCCTTGGGGGAGAATCCCCTCTTGACCCCAAATAGTGTGATCGGCTAATCCTTGGCCAAGTTGACGAGACTCACCAGCCAGACACCTAAAAAAAGAATTCTCTTCATCAGCTCAGAACCCACTTCATCAAGGTGATTTGCTGTCACCTTGGCAAAGGTGTTGTACCTTTCTCTGTTTCCCTCACAATAAAATGGGGATAATGCTACATTTTGTAAGGTGATTTGAGACCTAAAAAACCCCCCAGTGATCTGTGCTTTTCACCCTCCCCCATGTCCATCTTCAGCATCCATGCCCTCCATACTTTGCAGTAGTGGTGGGGTCTGGATTCTCTCAGCATTTAGCTCATTGCCTCGCTAATGCAAACAAGTCTCCGTGTGCCCATGTTACTGCGCTCGGTGGTGATATGGGAAACATGCATCTTGTTACCTGAGTGACAGCTTCATACACACTCCTGAGTTTGTTTTGAGCGGGTAAAAAGCAGAGCCCAGTTGGACTAACATGCGTTGTCTGTTCCCCTGTCTGATTACACTACATTGACTATATACAACACAGGAAGTATCTGAGGCCCGTTACATGCTATTAGGTAACATCTTCCACCCTGGACTGCAGCAAGGATTTGAGTCAGATATGCCTACAGTTGCTCTCCTCTGGTGTCCGATTTCTCTGGTGTTCGAAGGAGTCCATGTCTGTCTGAGTGGAGCTGTAATTCAGTATGGGGGGAGCATATGTTGTGGCTTAGGTTGCTTTACTCACATGTTTGCCCTGGAATCCTTGCAAATAATGCTATACTGCTATGTACCTCCCAAATGATGCCAGTCTCAATTGTTTGCTATTGAGACCTGGATGGCTGCGGTAAGGGGTTACCAATGGTCTGGCCTCTCTGGTCACTCTCATCTTGTTGAAGACTTCTTACTTTGGTGGATGTTTGGTGCTGCGAAGAAATGGGATGGACTTCTTTTTTCTCCGTGTCCTCCTCCTTTGTCACCTTTAGGTCCAGTCTCGGCTAGAAGACTAAAAAGA
Source organism: Podocnemis expansa (assembly GCA_007922195.1). Lineage (NCBI taxonomy): Eukaryota > Metazoa > Chordata > Testudines > Podocnemididae > Podocnemis > Podocnemis expansa. The sequence continues at coordinate 11,748,926 of ML682025.1, forward strand.
TTGGGTTGCATGTTCTGAACTCCTCCAGAGGGGTCTCTCCAGGGCTGGATTCCTGTTCTAGCAGGACTTAGAGGGGGTCAGAGACAGCTGGCCCTACTGCAGCTCTGTGGTTTTAATTAATTGTCCTGTCTGTGGATGGACAGAGCACAACCTCCAGTGGTTTCACTTTGAAACATGAAAGCAGCACTAAATATGCTTCTCTGCTTGGTGAAAACCTACTATGAGAGAGCAGTTGGAGAAGAGCTAAGTCACAGGGTAATGGCAAGTGTTGGCATGAGGTGACTAACAAGATTGTGCTGTCTTTGTCCTACTAGCCAAAAGGGCAGGTGATGGGAATGCGACAGATCTAAGTCTTACTAGTATTGTTGCAAAAGTGCTGGGTTGTAGAACATGGGACGCTAGCTGAGAGGTCAGGAGAGTGTTACCTAGCAGGATGGATAAATGCCTAGCTCCCAAACAGGTTATCAAAGGCTCTTGGTTTTAGGAGGATGTGCCAAATGGCTCTTGATTTGATACTGAGACAGGATTCAAAATGCTTGTCTAATGATCTTGATGGTGAGCTCTGTAATGCTGATATCTCTGCCCTCTTTTAGATGGGAGGCATAGTAAACACAGATGATCTAACTGAAAATACAGGGTGAACTGAAGGGGGCAGAGTTCCAAAGGGGCAGCTGTGTTAGTCTAGTTCAGTAAAACAAATGAGTCCTGTGGCATTTAAAGACTAACAAATTTATTCATTGCATGAATTTTCATGCGAGAAAATCCCACTTTGTCTGAGGAAGTTGGATTTTCTTCCATGAAAGCTCATACAATAAATAAGTTTGTTAGTCTTTAAGTGCTACAGGATTCCTTGCTTGTTTTATTGAAAGGGTAGAGGTGCCATTTAAAGCGGTGAGGTGAGGTTTAATGAGAAGGAGCGGGCTGGTGAAAGAGCAAATTTCAACACAGACTGAGGCTGTGTCTATATTGGTGGCAGCAAAATTTCCCCTGTCACTGTGTTCTTCCAGGTGCAATAGAGCAGTCTGTCAAGACCACTCAATTGCTTAGGAGTTTTCAATAATAACTCCAGCCCAGAAGTGGCATAGTGCTAAGGTGACCAGATGGCATTGCCTTTTGCCTTAGCGTGGTATATAGGGGGAGGTGAGTGGGCATTAGTAAGGCAACGGGAGATAAGCAAGGTATTTTACTTACCTTGTGTATCTCCTGTCAACTGCTGGTGTGGCAAGTGTGGACTATGGTATAGAATTGGAGAAATCCAGAGCTCTGCTCTGGAATAATGAGGAGGATGGTGGACAACAAACTGACTGCTTTCCACTTCCAGATGGTAAGCAGGGCAGCTGATTCTCCTCCGGAACGCCAGGTACTATTGTGAAAAGCTGGCCTGGTTGCAGCTGAGCTGTAGAGAAGAAATTTGCTGGTCCTTCTTTGTATCTTATCTGGATTTCTCAATTGACTCTGAGGGTAACAGCTCTGTGATGGCTGTGACCTCTGGACTGGTGGCTGGAGGGCTTTGAATGCCCCAGGGGCATTGCGTCTTGCAGCAGGCCCTGTGAAGTAGGAACATGATGATGATATTGCTGGATCCATTTCACAGATGGGGAACCAGAGGGAGAAGGGGGTTAAAAATTGGGTCGGACATGATTCTGTGGCCAAATTGTGAGTAGAGTATTGACTCTAACTACTAGGTGATACGACAAGGACAGAATGTCAGCAGGGCTCCGATTCTCTCTAAAACCTAACAAGAGGAAGCGATATTGCTCCCTGAGGGGAATGCAGAGCAAAAGAAGTTATGAATCCTTCCTGGAGGTCGACTACATCTGAGGTGGCTCAGGAGGAAGTTATAGCAACCTTAGCAGACATGATGAAGAGAAGAGTGTCATGGGTGGTGGTTGGGGGAGCCTTGGTCTACTGAAAGGTACCATCTCCCTCCCTGGTTTGTACTGTCAACAATGAGACTTCTACTATCACCCTTGACAGGCTAAGTTCCAACCCAAATAGATCATTCTGTTATCTTGGTCAGGATTCATAATGGATATCTATGGAACAGAAGATTTCTGGTTAATCAGTTGAGGCCAAAAGACCCAAGAGGGACCTATCTCTAGTACCATGGCTATCAGTTGTTTGCCCTGGGGAGTCACAGCAGCATTCTCTCTTCACTATCAGAAGCAGCAGATGCTTCCCTCCACATGTGCCTGTGGCTGTCGACGAGAGCCGTCTGTGTGTGCAGGGAAAGGAGGGACACATATGTGTTAAGTTAGTTGTACAGCTAGGATCTGGTTCTGAGAGCAGCAAACGTCTGTGGCAGCCACCAGCTCGAGAGAACCCAAGTGGCCAAGACCTGAAACTTAGCAGAAAATTCTGGCAGTTCAGTTCAGTTTGTTTTTCCTTGGGGCTGTTTAGTGTGCTGTGCCCTTCTGTTGAACTAGGTAATGGCAGAGTACCCGCCCTGCTTGTTAATAATGGCATCTAAGCAGTCAGGAGGCACTGCAGGGTGAGTGGTTATTGCTGTGGGTCACAAACATCCTCTTGAGAAGTCTAGATGAAGGCATCCTGGGCTGGGTATTTTCAGAGTGAGTCAGAAAGACATAATGAGTTTTGCATGCAGCTGCTTACGGGGGTGATGCTGCATGGCACCCATGGCACAAATGGCTTTGACTTTTAGGCACTGGACGCTCCCATGCTGATCTTAGGTAGTTGCTTCAGTTTTTGTGCAATATCTGGGACCGGTAGCAGCTGCTAAGATGAAATAGTTGTCCTTGCTTGGGGTTGTGGTGGGGCCTCGTTGGACAGCCTCTAGTTGGACAGTATTAGGTCCTGGTAGCAGAAGCAATGGCAGCATTAGAGGGGTAATTCCTGTTCAGAGATTGTCTGTGTGTGGTGAGATGCACAGGGACGATTGTGTCCTGTAATTCCCCCTCCCTAGCCCCAACACAGTGCATCCTAGGCGCCCCCCCCATACTAAATGCCTTCACTGCACTAAATGCCTCTTCTGTCTCTCATCTTCCTTTGACAGGGGAAGAAAGAGTGGTGTTGCAGAGTTCCACCCCACGGAGGTTTTGCCATCTCAGCTTTGGAACAAGGCGACGGACGTAAGTAGCCCCTAGCCCCACCCTTTTTTCCCCTGACAGTTTCTTTCACTCTTTGGGTTTTCTTCCAAAAGAAAGGAGGGCAGTGCAGTGCAGATGTCAGCATTGGCAGCACGCTAACAAAGCTGCTGCGGGCATGAAGGGTGATGGAGCAGTGGATCCATAAAGGAAGCTTCTCCCCCTGAGCACTATGGGTAATGACCTGCTATTTGTCCATGAACCCCTTTGGTTGAGTGAATAGCCAGCCAATTGTTTCCCTTAGAGAGAGGTGCCGTATCGTGCAGAGAGAGAGCACCCCAACCTCTCTTCTTCCAGTAATTTTTCACGCGCCATCTCATTCTCCTGGGTTTGACTCTGGTCTGTATTGCTGAGTTGTCAGGGCATTGACACCCCCCTCCTCCCCCCAGAGCAGTCATCGCTACGTTCACCTATCACAGCAGGGATTCAAAAAGGGCCCCCATCCTGAACCATGTGGAAGTTAGTTTGCATGTTTTCATAGAATCATTGAGGATTAGGGCTAGAAGGGACCTCAGCAGGTCATCTAGTGACCCAGGGGTTGGCAACCTGAAAGATTCAAAGAGCCATTTAAAAAAATCCAGGTGTTTTGAGAGCCACAATGGGTGTAGACTCCTAGTGGGAGGAACTGGAAGCTGCACTAGGGCACTTGCCACGGGGTCCCCTGGCAGGGTTGGGGAGAGGGAGACTGGTACCAGGAGCGCCCCCCTCTTCCCCCACACGGTCTCCCAGTGGCAGGAATGGGCCTGAGGTCTGGAGCTGCAAGGGGGCAGCCAAAGAGCCTCATGTGGCTCCAGAGCTGCAGGTTGCAAACCCTTGATCTAATCCAGCCTCCCTGCTCAATGCAGGACCAACTCCAACTATATTGTTCCAGCCTGGGCTTTGTGAAGCCAGGCCTAATAAGCTCTAAGGATGAAGATTACACCACCTCTCTAGATAACCCATTCCAATGCTTCACTACCGTTCTAAGAACAAAGCTTTTCCTGATAATCCAACCTAGACCTCCCTTACTGCAACTTGAGACCATTATTCCTAATTCTGTCATCTGCCACCACTGAGAACAGCCTAGCTCCATCCTCTCCAAAACCTCCTTTAAGCTAGTTAAAGGCTGCTATCAATTCCCTCCTCATTCTTCTCTTCTGCAAACTAAACAAGACCAGTTGCCTCAGCCTCTCCTCATAAGACATGTGCACCCACCCCCTGATCATTTTCATTCCCCTCCACTGGTAACTCTGTCCAGTTTGTCCACATCCCGTCTGTAGTGGGGAGCCCAAAAGTGAACACAGTACTCCAAATGTGGCCTCACCAATATTGAATAGAGGGGAAGAGTCACTTCCCTCAACCTGCAGGCAATGCTCCTACTAATCCACCCCATATGCCGTCAGCCTTCTTGACAGTAGGCATGCACTGCTGACTCATATCCAGCTTCTTGTCCATTGTAACCCCTAGGTCCTTTTCCAGAGAACTGCTGTCTAGATGGTGGGTTTCCAGTCTGTAGCAGTGCATGGGATTCTTTCTTCCTAAGTGAAGTTATCTGTGGGCGGTGCAGTCAGATTCTGCATAAGCTGCATTGCCTGTTTCTGAACAGCAGGATTGCGGAGTTCTTACTAGGGCCTTTTAGCTCACACGCGTTATTATTTCTGTGCAATCTCAGATCAGATTAATGAATGGCTAGGAAACCCAAACCAAGAATTTCATGCAGTCATTAATGTGTAGTGTGTGTATGTGTGTGCATGCATGGTACCTGTGAGGAGTGTTGTAGCAAGACTTGTTCCCTATGGTAGTGGGAATTTCACCCCTATGTTCAGTGAGTGCAGAGGGTGGTAGAGTTTCTTTCCTGGGAATGCTGTGTTGAGCAACTTTAATGGGGATGGGATGTGTCTAGCGGAGTGAAACCTGCCTGAAGGAGAAGTGAAGCTTCATTATAACACAAATGGAAGGAGGCTGAACTTCACAGAGGTGATATTCACTGTACTTGGCTCTCAGGAAGTATCATGATAGCTGAGTTCACTCTTGGAGGGCTTCACCATATGCAGTATTAAATTAAGGCAGAAGGTGCAGTGACGTTGGGGTGGGGTGGCAATGAGCTACCATATGTGAACCTTGTTAGCTGGCCTTAATTCTGTGTCTTTGTGTGCTTTAAAACAAATGAGTCCTGTAGCACTTTTAAAGACCAACAAATTTATTTATCGCATGATGTTTGTGGGAGAATATCCCACTTCATCAGATGCTTGAAGATGGGGAACTTACAGAATGGGAGGAAAATAAATGCAGGGAAGTGAGAGTCGTAGGATCAGGTCAGACTATTATAGAAAATCAAAGTAGTTGTTTAGATCCAAACAGTGGAGAACAGCATATTAGACGGAGGTGAAGTAAAATCTATCTGTTATAATAAGAAAAGAACCCCAAATCTCTATGTACTTCTAAGGCAATGATGTCAAATCTGCATATGAATTCCAATTCTTCAGTTTCTCTTTGAAGCTTTGATTTGTAATCCATTTGCTTAAGTATGGCTATTAACATTTTGTCAATGGAGTGAGTAGGGAGACTGACATGTTCCTCTATTGGTTTTGTATCTTGTTACTTCTGATGTCAGATTCGTGTCCATTTATTCTTTTGTGCAGAGAATGTCCTGTTTGTTCAATATATAAGGTGTGGGAGCATTGCTGACTCATGATGCAAATAATGAGCACGTGAATGAGTCCTTGAGGGAGCAGCTGACTTGATTAGATGCTGTGATGGTGTCTTTTGTGCCAATACTTGGGCAAAGTTCGTAGCAGGGCTGGTTGCAGGGGTGTGTGCCTGCTTTAATGGTTCTGCTATTTGGTTTGTGGTTGCTGGTGATTATCTGTTTAAGATTGCGGCGGATGTCTGTGAGCAAGGAGAGGTCTGTCTCCCAAGCATCAGCTTCCCCAGGACTTGAAATCAGGGGAGGTGTGGGGGGGGTGTTGGGGGTGATAACTAAATTGGTATAACCCTGTTACTAGCTGACAAGTGGGGGGGTGTTGGGAAATACGGGTGGGGGGGCGTATGTGGGTGGGAGGATGTTAGGGAAATCCCTGCTGCTAAGGCCTGAGAGAGTGAGGGATCGTTTTGTAGAATAGGCCGGAGGTGCTTGACGATGTGCTGTGGAGGTGTGACTTGGGGGTTGTAGGTGATGACTAGTGGCGTTCTGTTGTTTTCTTTCTTGGGCTTCCCTTGTAGTAATTGACTTCTGGGTACGGATCTGGCTCTGTCAATCTATTTCTTCACTTCCCTGGGTGGATACTGTCGTTAAGAATGCTTCATAGAGATCCTGAAGGTATCTGTCTGTCTGAGGGTTCGGCACAAATGAGATTATATCTTGGGGTAGTGGTTTTCATACTTTTTTTTCTTGGGGCCTAGTTGAAAAAAGTCATTTATGCCTGTGACCCAACAATTACATCTTTTGAGAAATGCATTCCAGTCTTTTGGCAGTGGAAGCAGAGGGTGCTGCAACCCAGTATGTGAGGGTCTGCAACCCAGTACGGGGTCCTGACCCTAAGTTTGAAAACAACTCTCTTAGGGCTTGGCTGTAGACAGTGGATTGTGTGGTGTGTTCTGGATGGAAGCTCAAGGGATGTAGTAACTATAGCGGTCATTAGGTTTTCAGTACAGGGTGGTGATTATGTGTCCATCACTAATTTGTACTGTAGTGTCCAGAAAATGGATCTCCTGTGCAGAGCGTTCCAGGCTAAGGTTGATCGTGGAGTGGAAATTGTTGAAATCTCTGTGGAAATCTTCAAGGGCATTTTTTCTGGGGGTCCATATGATGAAGATGTCATCAGTGTGGGATAAGTAGAGTGGAAGTATTTGGGGATGAGAGTGGAGGAAGCGTTCTAACTCAGCCATAAAATATTGGCACATCGTGGGTCCATTCGGGCACCCACAGCAGTGCCGCTGACTTGAAGATAATTTATAGCTTCTGAAATAGTTGTGGGTGAGTACAAAATCACAAAGTTCAGCCACAAGGTGTGAACAGTCTACAGATCCGACATAAGAAATAACAGCATTTAAAAACCATGAGGGGAACACTTCAGTCTCCCTGCTCACTCCATTGACAATATATTAATATCTGTACTAAGGCAAACAGATTACAAATCAAAGATTCAAAGAGAAATTGCAGAATTATAATTCATATGCAGATTTGACACTGTTGCCTTAGGGTTAAATAGGGCAGTGGTTGTCAACCTTTTGTGGGTCATGACGCTCTTGGTGGCATATTGTGATCCCGCAGGACACAGCAGCCCGCTCACCCCAGGCCGAATCCAGCCATCTCCTTGGCTTTCTGCGACGCACCACTCCATGGTGACACAGTAATATGCCCCAGCACAGTGGCTGTGAACCACTGAAATAGGGATTTCCGGTTCTTTTCTTCTTACAACAGGTGATTTTATCTCACCTCCCTCCAATAAGCTGTTCTCCTCTGTTTGGATCTAAACAACTACTTTGATTTGCTGGAACAGTCTGAGTGGATCCTATGACTAACACTTCTCAGCATTTATTTTCCTCCCATCCTGTAAGTTCCCCAATCTTCAAGTGTCTGATGAAATGGGATGTTCTCCCATGAAAGCTCTTGCGATGAATAAATTTGTTAGCCCTTAAAAGTGCCACAGGATTCCTTGTTTGGTTTGCTGAACTAGACTGACGCAGTTGGGTGCATTGTGTCACTTTGTATTGGAAATAGGGTCTGTTCAACAGAGTGTCTGTACTACCTGCTCTGCCCCTGTTGTTCTGTGCTCTCTTTAGGTGCAGGGTGCGTGTATTTGCCATGGTGACTTCTGAACATGACACACAATGAGTCAGTGAGATTTAAGCGTATGTTTAATTGCTTTGCAGGGAGTTGAGGGCTGATTCTTAAGCTGGCCCGGTTGGTTTTCAAACTGGACAAAAGACCTGTCCCTATGAGGGCGCTTTGTGGTGACTCGTCCTTAGCTGTTCTCTGGCCTGTGTGTGTTATCAGGGTCCTGTGTCTAGGCTGGAGATCAGTAAATGTCTAGGAACCCCACCTATGTGAAAGGTCCCCAAAGTGCTAGGTTCGTACAAAGAGAGAATAAAAAGATAGCCCCTGTCCCAAGTTGCTTATCACCTAAGTAGTGATGGCAAATTTCCCACAGACACTTCTACGTTTATGTAAATAATAGTGCCAAACCTAGTGTCAAAAGTGAGATGCTGTAACTGAGACAGGCCTGCAGTCCTCCCTTCCACAGTAACAAATGCTGGCCTATCCTAGAACAATGCATGCACTGTCTCGTTGTCAGCATGTCACATGGTATGCCTAGAGAATTTGCACCATTGCACCTAAAGGAACCATCCAAAATTGTCTGTAATGCTGCTCTGCCAGTCAGAGGAGTTGAAGACTGGGAGAGTTACCTCCTTTTGAAATCCTTTCTGCCTCCTGGATAACTACAGTAGTGGGGTCTAGCACTTAGAGCAGCTCACTGCAGTTCAGGACCCCAGTTCTGCTCTTGTCTCGCTGTGTGATCACAAGCTAGTCACTGAAATCTTTGCATAGCAGAAGTTAACCACCTGTAAAATTATCAGAACCGTCTTTTCCTTCTTTGCAGGAGTGTTAATGAATAAATGAATGTAAATTGCTTTAAGATCCCTTGATGGATGTCTGTCTGGAAAGCAGGTCTCTGGACTGGCAAAGAAGTGTGCTATTGCTATGGCTCCCTTAGGTTCTGCAAAGAACTTGGCGTTGTCAGGAACACAAAAGTATGTCCCCTGTAACTCCCCCTGCACTTGAGACCAGCTGGCGAGTACGCATTAAGGAAACTTCCAGCAATGGAACTACATCAATACAGTGACCAGGGGGTAGGAGTGGGGATCCCCTACAGTTATGTGGGGTAGGTGAGACCTCTAGTGTAGATCTACTGCAAAACTGGATCTACCCTAGCAACTTTCACAGAGCATAACCATGTCACTCATCACAGACAGCTTTGTGGTGTAGATTAGGGTGTTCACTGGAGCCAGGAGAATAGGCCCCTGATCTGTCTGGCTGTTAGTCTCTGCTGCTGTGGAGAAGACTGAAGAGACTCCTTATCTCATGCGTCTCGCACGTGGAGGGAAGGGAAGACTCAGCACCAAGCCTCATGGCAGTTCTGGTTTGTAGTGGGATGATAAATAGATCAGAGGAGTGGGCTGATCTCCGGTGGCAATAAGGCTGCTGCACTGAGTGAGGACTAAGAGAAAGAACCTGTTTTCTTGAGAATGTCATAGATGATAAAGACCCAGGACTAATTTAATATTGTCTTTGCATGATTGAGGACTGAAAGCTGAGAGTGCTTAGCCTCAGGATGAGGCAATGTGCTAGGCATCTCCTGACAAGAAAACCAGACAAAGACCTAACTTTAGCCTTTTCCCAGAAACGTCAGTAGGTTTTGTTTTTAAAGAAACACAAAACAAAAATAAAGCAAAATTGGGCCCTCCTGTGATTATCCAAAAACACCTGTGAACTGGACCATTGATCTGCTCAGCTCATGGGGATTTAGACTGAATTCCAGTCTACAGACCAGTCAGGTTTTTAGAGTAGGGCTCTGAAATCTGCTCTTCACATCCCTATCTCCTTTCCAGTGGGAGGGTTTTGGAAGTGTGAATGTTTGTTTCCCAGTGACAGTCAGATACCTGACTGATTTTTAGACTCTGCCATTGTGCTTATCTGTACAGTGTTTGTCTCTGTTGACTCCTTTTCAATGTGACTTGCGTAGAGGACAAGCCACTGTGATTGTACAAATGCATTACCTGACTTCTGAAGTGCCCTCAAATTGCGGTTGGTTTAAGGGAATGCTCTCACAATTTTGGGGGTGGGCCCCTGTTTTGACACAAATCATGTTATGTATTGAAAACTGTGAGCTAAGAACGGAATCCAAAGGGTGAGTGGGTGAAATGACTTTGGTATTCCTCCGTCTCTTAAAAGAAGAATGAATGTAGGTTCTGGGTGTGTTGCATTTAGAGAGGAAAGCATGATCCATAAAGGGTCCCAGCATTTATCTCTGGTCTGGGAAGCTGTGAGTATCTGGAAATTAACTTAGCTGTGAAATATAATGCAGTAGGCTTTAGCTTTGGCTTCCTGACACCTGTAAGTAACATTGTGTGCTCTTGACTCAAGGTGGGAAAGGGTGGAGAAGATGTGTGTTCTTGTCAGATCAGTTTAATTAAATCTAGTTTTCATTATTTATGGTATCCACAAATCCATTAATATACTGACATGCAGTAGAATAGAATTTTTTTTTTCTTAACTTGGCTTGTTCTTTTTAAAGGAGAAGTTTGTATTTATTAACACTGCTTGCTCATATAAATGACTCATGGTCTCAGTGAGGTTTCTTCGGAAAGCATTATGTTATTTGTAGGTGGGTTATGTTTGCCCAGACTTTTCTCACTTTGATTCCTGTTACCTGTAAAACAGTCACAAGGCCTGGATCAGGGTAAACAACATAATTGCTGGAGCAGAAGAAACACATTGGTCTTCATGAGCAGAGACGGTTGCAAGTCAATCCTTCTCTGTACTCACAGATGTTCACAATAGTAAACTGAAGGTGGTGTTTTCACCTTATATAATGAGGTGCTAAAGTCACATCTGAAATATTGTGGGATATGGGTACTTATTTCCCTTAAGTTCCTCTGTAAAGCCTAACCTTAGGGTGTCTCTGATTTCCCCACACAGAAATATTCAGGTGGGGTTGGGTTCCCCCCTCTGATCATCCTTGTTACCTTAACATAAACATCAGGGAGCAGATCTGTGAACTCAAGATAGGAGCAGGGCTGGATTAAGGCCCTTAGAGCCCAGGGCTGCCTTCCACTGCAGCAGTGCTCAGTCTGGGGGTGGGGTGGTGCTGGGAGTCCCCAGCTCGCACTGGGGGGAGCTAGGGCCAGAGGCCACAGCTCTCCAGCCCCTGGCCCAGCAGGTCTGGGGTGGGAAAGGGATGGGATGGCTGGCTCTCCATGCAGCATTTGGTGGTAGTTCCAGAGCCAGGAGCAGCAGAGCACCATTGAGCCACCATGCCAGGGTCCCTGGTGATCTGACAAAGGAGACCACCCATGCCAGCCTGAGCCACAGGGACCCTGGCATGGTGGCCCAACAGCGCTCTGCAATTCCTGGCCCTGGAACTACTGCACCACACGCCAGCCAGCCCCACCTCCTCCATGCAGCTACCATGTGCGAAGCCTTCCCACCCCCAGCTGGAGTACTGTGGCCTCTGGCCCGAGGCCATTCCCCCTACAGTGCTGGCGACCCGCAGCCCCCTGCACACTTAGGCCCCACAGATGCTGTGCTGGCCTGAGTGGGGCCAGATTTTTGTGGAGTCAGGGCAGGGCTGGATCAATACAGGGGCTTTAGGGGCTGCAGTCGCAAGGCCCCCCTTTAGCTTGGGGACTTGGACTTCAACCCCTAAAGCCCTTGCATTGATATAGCCCTGGATGCGAGCATTTTCCTTGGATCTGTCTGGGCTTCCTGGGTTTTTTTGCACTGGCTCTCGATCTCCCCACCCTGCTTGTGAACTGATGCCCCTTGGAGGCAAGTTTAGCTCACTTCCTGGCTCCCAAGTTTTTCATGGGTCAGGCTGCCTCCAAGCCTGTCTCCTGCCATCCCACTGAGGGAAAGAAACCTGTAGTGAATGTCTCTGATCCCTGGGGGATGAGGTATTAAGGCTAAAGGCTTTTCTGGCGGGACTTAAACCAAGCTCAATTATGATCTCTCTTGCTGCTACCCTGAGTATCCTGTTGTGTTACAGTCTGAAGAATGTTGGCACCAGCCCTTCCATCTTTTGGGAGAAGACAGAAACTGAGCACCCTTGGTCCACTGCTCTGGAACCATAGGGTCCCATTCACCCCTCTGTTCCTGGCAAGCGGCTGCAGCCAATCAAACACAGACCCGTTCAAATTGCTGCGTGTCTCCTGGGGCTGTGACATTTCCCCAGTCGATGACTCCCAAAGCCATTCAGGCCAGCAGGTAAACAGGGCAACAGTGATCAACACAGAGGGAACCTGCAGGCTCCAGGTGCAAGTGGAGAGGAGCTTAACTGGAATCCCTGAGTAAACACCTGCCTGGCTGGAGGCCTGCGGAGATTAAGGTCATTAGTGGCCTTGAGAATAAGGTAGGAGAGACCACAATTCTGTCTGGGAGTGACACAGGGGATGCCTGTGCACAGTGGGGCGGTGCTTTAGGAAATCCAGGCAGATACAAAACCCCAGGTGGTAGAGGAGGGATGGCTTAATATTATTTAAACATAAGGACAGTTCCCTCCCACAGCTCTCCTGCCCTCAAGGAGCAGCCTGGCCTCCAGTAGTTCGGGCACTGAGGTGGGCACTAGGAACTCCTCTCTTTATTCCTGACTCTGCCACTGGCCTGCTGGATGGTCTTCGGGCAAATCATTTCCTTGCTATTTGCATCAGTTTCCCCATTTATGAAATAGGGATTACATCAGTCAGCTTTGTATCAGGTGCAGGCCACTCCTGATCGGCCAGCTCCCTGAATCTGCTGTGTAGAGTCCCTGACCACCCTACCGAGTGCCTTCCAAATATGTTAGTTTGGAAGTTGCCAAGGGCTAAATTAGTATTTTGCTTCTCTAATCTAATCTTCAGTTAGACCTTGTCCCCACCCACAAAGATTTTAAGGTCCAGCGAGGACTAATCAGCCAAAGTGATTAGCTCTGATTCGGGGACCCCCACTTGAGGTAACTTGGTGAGGTACAGATCTCCTGCGTTTCCCATCGACTTTATTCAGGTGCCCAATGGCTCCTGTTCCCTGGCTGGAGTCCTACCTGTGGGCCTTATCCTCAAACACAGTAACTTCAGGCTGGGTGAAGACCCACCACAGTCAATATCAGGCACTTAATCACTGGCAGAGCTGGACTAAGAGACTGAATATCCTGCCTGCCCCAGAGACCACAGCTGGTCTGGCCAGGAATTGGGAGTGTCACCCATACCATATCCCTTCTCACCTCACTCCTGGCAACAGAGGAGTGTTAGCTCCCCGCTTGATATAGAACAGAGAGACTGTTAAAAATCATTCTAGGCACCTAAACATCTCTGAAAATCTGTCCCTAAATGTCCTGCCCAAGGTCAGGGCAGGGAGTTGGACTGAGCTCTCTTGTGTCCCACGCTAACTCCTCCACTACTGCATCATTTCTCCTGTAACACCAATTTGGGTAGGTGGGCAGCACAACATTTCCTATTGGACCAGCTTCAGTGGGTGAAAGAGACGCTTGAGCCCCATGATTCCCTCACCAATCCAGTCTCTCTAATATCCTGGGTCTGACATGGCCACAGCAACACTGCATGCAAATAATTTGTATAGCCAGTTGCTTTTGGGACTGATTGCCCCAGTGAGTGGGAAACAAAGATTTGGGGGTTTTTGGGGGGCACACCATGTGTCAGTCCTCACTAAATAACTAAATTTAAAAAATCCTACCTGAGTCCAACTGGAGTAAATATATATCTCCATCGCCTAGCAGGAATATATTTTTGTAGTCAAGGGAGAACAGCAACAAAATCCAAATGGTGTTTAAAGAACAAAATCTCATCATCATACAAAAGAAAAAAAAATCAGGTATAGTCCAGTCTCTGCAACAAAACAGACTTTAATCGTCACAAATTAATCAAACAGGAACTGCCACCTTCCCCTTCTGCAGAGCTAGTTTAGGAGCTGGGAAGCAGAGCTCTGCATATGAACACATGGCAGACTTGGGAAATGCTCAGGATTCGTCTGAGGTAAGCATTGATGGCTTTTTTTTTAGAACTACTTGTTTTTGTTACAAAGGAGCAGTGGTTAATGATAGTGGCACTTGCTGACTTTGACCAGTAATATTGAGAATCTTGGTGTCTGGGTGAAGAGAGTGGATTGCCATTTTTAGGGTCATCAGTGTCCTTCACTCTAAAGTACATGGCTATCCTCAGCTCTCCAGTGTGGTGTGTTTTTTCATCTTCAGTGTTCTGCCCATCTGACTCTAAATATCTCTAACATTGGTGCCACCACCACTTCCTTTAGGATACTATGGCAAACTCAGTGTCTCACATACAATGTTTTTCATCATTAGTCAGTCTAGATTTCGTTTTATTTGACCATTGCAAAGAAACTAGGCCAGCCTTTGTGCTGGGAGGTAACAGTGAAAGGCAGCTCTCTCATGGACCATTCACAGCATAAAACAGTAACTGGAATTCCTGTAAAGCACTTTGTGACATTTGTTTCTAGTGCAGCGTGCTCCACTCCATCAGATATGCTTTTTCGGGGGGGGTGGAGGGGTGGGAATCCCAGGGTTGTTTGACAACAAAGGGTGAAAGCTGGTGCTTAATCAGAATTTTAACAATAAATCTAAATAAACTAAAATTTAGTTATGGTTCTTTTTGAAAACTTGCTTTACCTCTAGCTGTTCCTACTTTTTAACCCCACAGTCCTGTTCCTCTACTTAAATGCGCAGGGCCCCTACCTGGCTGGAAGATACAATCTCCCAGCCAGCAGAGAGCTTCCCCCAGGCAGAGAGCTTCCACCCTGAGCATGCTAGAGCAGGGAGCTAGAGCAGGGAGCGCAGGGCCGAGGCTGCTCTGGCTCTGCAGTCAGCAGAGTGGCAAGGTAAGCCAGGGCTGAGGCAGGGCGAGTACGGGAAGTGGCTGGGTGGACTTTCTCCTGCCGGCCTGGCCCCGATCAGGGTCTCTGAGGTCCCTGTGGCCGCAGAGGGGTGCTGGTTGGACAAGCGCCCTGGTGTCCCTTTCACATATAGCCCCAGACCCTCTGCCCCACCTCCTGCCCCTGCCCCTGCCCCCCTTCACCACCCCTGCCCCCACCTCCTCTGCCCCATCCTACCCACCCCTTATCTGCGCCCATGTCCTGCCCATGCCCCCTTCACCATCCCCACCTCCTGCCACCACCCACGCCCTCTCTGCTCCCATCTCCTGCCCCTGCCCCCAGCCACCCCTTCAATCCCCCCCACCTCCTGCCCCTGCTCCATCCCTCCACATCCCATGCCCTCATTCCACCTGGTCTGGGGCCCACACCTGCATGAAGGGGGCCCGGACAATATGAGAAAGTGGCTCAGAGATTTAGGAAGGCTCCAGGGGCCATCAAATTATACTTTAACCACTGATTGTGAACCAAGAGTCCCCAAACCTCCTGTGATGAGAAGGAATTGATTAAGTATTCCAGCAGGTTATGCATGCCCCAAGCTGCAGAAGGTAGAAAAAACTCCCTTCCAAAGCTGCCTTGGGGAAAAATTCCTTCGTGACCCCAGATCTGGTGATTGGCTTGACCATGAGCATGTGAGCAAGACTCACCTGAAAGACATCTAAGACAGGATTCTTCACACTGCCCTATAGAGCTGGTCAGCCTTATCTGGTATCCCATCTCCAGCAGTGGCCAATCCCTGTTGCTTTGTAGAAAGACAGGAAAAAAAAAAAGTCAGATCAGTTGTACATTGAGGAAAAAATACTTTCTTGATGCCTGCAAGCAATTGGCTGCACCTCAAGGTGCCCTGAGAACCAGCTTGGGATCCAGGCTAGGCAGCCTCATTCTATACCTTACACAACAGTGCCAGATGATATTTGGTTAAGCTCAGTGAAGTGAATCCAAATGTTGTTGGGCTTGAACTAGTTTGCAAATTTCAATTGATTGAGTTGACCCTCTCCCTTGCTACTCATCAAGTTGAACACCAGAGGACCTTTTCTCAACAACTGTTTTTGCTAGCGTGATGCATCACAAAAAGAAGGCAAGGAGAAAACAGACCTTTCTGTGTAGCCTGAGATGCCAGCATTCTTGGAACTTTCCGAGCCAGTTCCTTACTGTTATCCATAGGTGATCTTAGTGGATAGGCAGTGTGGGCAGCTGCCTGGGGCCTGGTGGAGGGGGGGAAGAGAGAGAGAGAGCGAGAGCAGCTGCCCCACTTCTGCTTTAAATATCCTGGGGGCCATGCCAGCCAGTGCAAGATGAGCCAGTGGGGGGAACAGTGGGAGGGCTGTACTTCAGAGCACTATTCAAATGTGAGTCTGTCAACCCCCCATGAAAAGGTTCTGTCAACCCCCCATGAAAAAGTAACAGCATTCCTGTTCTGCAGCTGGGGAACTGATGTGAGGAGATCAAGTTACTTGCCAAAGGCCACATGGTAAATCAGTGACAGACCTAAGGTTTGAATTTGGTAGTGATTAGCTCTCAGCTAAATATTGGGACCCAGTTTTGCACCTAGCTGGGAAGTGAAAGGCCAGCCACATAAGGAATGTATTACTATGCTCAAAAAATTTTCATGCTTCAAGGCTTCTCATGACAACTCACTTCTTGTAATGAAACAGCACATTGGACTGGTCCAATTGATTAAATCAAGCCATCTTCAGATCCTTTTCTGCATATACATGCCAATTGCTACTATAAAGCAGTGAATTTCACTCATCAGCTCCTTTTACTTGAGAGTGGCTACTGTGGACCCTATTAAGGGAAGTCAGAGAGAAATATAATAGCCTGAATGTGCAGTGTGTATGCAGTACTGTGACTGTTAGGGACCTGTTTCCTTGGTATTGCATCTCTTAATTTCTAGGAACCAGTGCTCTTCAAAGGCAGTTCCTGTGGTATAAGGCAGAGATGACACAGCATGTTGCAGATAGGAAACTTGCATGTTGCCTACTGTCTCACTCTCTGATGGAGGCTTGACTTCTGCTCATTCTTGTTCTATTATTTTCCTGAATCTGGAAGATTTGGACAGAAGTGTGGTTTTCTGGTTGCTGGATGGGGAGAAGATTTTTGATATCAGAGGACTCTTTAATCTAGCAAATAAATACACAGTGAAATCCAGTGGATTGGGCTGGACAAAATCAGACTATAAATAAGATGTTTAACACCAAAGGTATTAGAAGTTTACATAGGAATGTGATGGAGTCTCCATTGCTTGATGTCTTAAAAAAGCTACATGCAAATTCTACCAAATGTTATGAGGTCATGCAGGAATCACTGGGTGAAATGCTAGGATGAGTGACTAAATAAATGGCCATATTGATCTTTTCAGGTCTTAAAATCTAAGTCTATGAATGCACCAGTGAAGAGGAAGTGGTTTTACTTGCATGTGTACTGAAACTTGGGTGTGTAGAGATGATTTGTGTCTTAATTTAGAAATGAGTCTATCAAGACTATGTAGGAGGGTAGTAAATTACAACAGCCATTTACATCTCTATGTATTACTTGCTATAGAAATGGTCATTGTCAGTTATTCCTTTGTGAAGATATAAACACAGCACATTTATTTCATGTGTGCAAAAAAAAATTAGATATGAAAATAATCTGTGATAATGTTGTACCAAAAATTAAACATAGTGATTCACTTTTCCTGCCAGTTGGTGGTCTCTTCTAAGTAAAAACTGTCTGTGAAAGGTCCTTGGAGCATGATTAAACTTTATGGTCATAGTAACTCAAGAAAAGTGTGAAGGCTCTTTACTTGGACGCTAAAGCACTTCCTCTAAATCCTTGTGTAGTGATAGGTTGATTTAGAAGATAACATGCTTTCATGTGTACCTGCCTCAGACTCTTTGGAAATCATACAGGGAAATGGTATGAAATTGCATAGCCCCTTTTGTATGAGGATCTCAAAGCATTCTGCAAACATGAACAATTCTCACTCCCCTGTGACGTAGGTATTATCCCCAGTTTGTAGAATGGTAAACTGAGGCAAAGAAGGCTTATGGCCAGAGTGCCCATGGATTCTGGATGGCCAACTTGAGACACATGGGCTATGTCTACACTTCCCAAACTGAGCTCAAATTTGTTAATTCGGACTAGTAAGTTTGAATGTAGTTCGAGCTACATTCAAACTTGTTAGTTTGAATTAACAACATGGACTAAATTGAATTACAGTTAATTCAACTCAACCCACTTTTTTAATTCGAACTAACTGCCCTTCGTTTGAAGTAACAAAGTAGACTTAACTATCCACACAGTGCCAGCTTAGAACCAAGGATCAAACTAAGGGCTTAGTTCGAACTAAAGGGCAGGTCTTACTAGTTTGAACTCAGCTTTCATTAGTTCGAATTAAGGAATTCCTTAACTCAAACTCATGAAAGCCTAGTGTAGACAGGGACTAAGTTAGTTTGAATTAAGCCTCCTTAGTTCGACCTAACTTGCAAGTGTAAACATTGCCATGGAGTCTGGTTTCCCACATTGCTGAGCATTCACAGCTTCTGCTGATTTTGGTCAATGTTGAGTACTCAGCATCTCTGCAAATTGGGCCCGTATTCCCTCCAGCTGGCACCCAAAAGTCAGCGGGCAATCCAAAGGGTGATCCAAAACACTGGGCCTGAAGCCAGACAGGTGTAGGTGATGACTGGGATTAGAAGCTGCTAAGGGGTACATGGCTCTTTCTGCTCTAATAAATAGCCCATTTTCTTGGTCTCTCTACTATGAAAATGTACAATTCATCCTCCTCCTGTTATCTGAGCCCTGTTGGGAGACCAGGGAATTCTCAGCCAAGGAAGGGAGTGTATAGGACTAGAAAAGGATTATGTTTTCTATGAGGGGGAAAGGGAACTTCCTCCTCTCCGTCCCCCTCTCAAAACCTCTCCAACACGCCTGGCAAATACACAATGCTTCAGACACACCTACTCTGCTGTAACCCTGCACACCACTTCCTCTGCAATGGCATTGAACTGTGTATCAAGTTTCAGCTGCCATCCTTCTCCTTGTTGGCTTGGGTAGCTGTTCAATCCAGCATTCCTTTTAGAAGATTGCAGTTGGATTAGGTGGGAGTTAGCTGGGCTGGTAAGGGCCAGGTTTGCTTGCGCGGTGGGGCAAGGTTGAGTTAATGGTGCTGGAGATACAGAGAGAGTGGCTCTCTGAAGGTCATACAGAATGCCACTGGCAGAGTCTGAGATACAGGCCAAACTGTCTGACTCTTGGGTTGGGTCTATGCCCTGAATCATGCTGTCTTCCAGTTCCTAGCTGACCTGGCTTTCCCTGGCTGCTTGGTGCTCCTTGTCAACAGCAAAGACTGTCCTGGCAGTCTTCAGATTGTTCCATGGGTTTAATGTTTTTGTGCTACCTTGTGTCTCAGCCTCTTCACCTCCCACACCTCTCCAGTTACCCCAAAGCCTACAGAACTGCACTGTGCCTTCAGGATACTGACTCTGCCAGACTGTGGGACTCCGTCCCTCCCTCTCTGACCTGCACCCAGGAACCCTGTATGTGCTGTCAGCCCTCTGGGTCCAAGTGCTGTGGTAATGCCCTGTCTCAAAACTCTAGGCCAAGATTCAAATAAAGTCTAGGGGATTTGGATGCCTGATTCCTTCTAAATGAGGAGTGAAATCTTCCCCCCACCGAAGTCAATCACCCAACTTCTGTTGACTTCTGTGGGGTCTGGGTTTCATCTGGGCCATACAAATCCTTTAGGCAGCTTTGAAAATCTCCCCTTAGAAGAGCAGAACTTGAAATCTGAACACATGTTCCATTCCTACAAAATGTCTTGGGCTCAGCAGTAGTAATAGTCAGGCCTGTGATAAAACACTAGATCATTTCTCAGAAAAGACCCCTGTGCTACTTACAGGAGAGAAGAAATGAGGGAAACCCAGCAAACTCACTTAAATTTATAGATTATATACAAGGACAGAAGGGGCCACTGTGAAAATTTAGTTTGATTTCCTGTATAACTCAGTTCATATACTGTCCCTGAATTAATTCATCTTTGAACTAGAGCAGATATTTTAGACAAACAGTTAATCTTTAATCTTGATTTTAAAATGGTCAATGATGGAGAATCTGCTACAATTCTTGAAATTTTTTTCTCTGTTAAAAATGTGCACCTTATCTGTAGTTTGAATTTGTCCACTGGATTGTGTAATGCCATTGTCTGATTGTGTGAAGTGCCCTCAATCAAATTTCTGTTCCCACACTTAAAGGCATTTATAGGTACTTATGGGCTGCGTCTGCATTGCTTAGCATTTTTGAAAAAACTTTTTTGAAAAAATTATTTTGAAATAATTTACTCGAAATAACTTTTTTTCAAAAATGCTATTTTGGGAGAATGGCTCGTGGACCCCTTGTTGTCCCGAAATACCGCGGCTTTTTTTTTTTTTTGAAATGAAGGTCTACACTGAACTTTCTTTTTCGAAAAAAAGCAAGGCAATAGAAAAAATAGGCATTCTTTTTCGAAAAAAGCCTTTGCTGCATCCAGCAATGGCTTTTTTCAAAAAAGCTACTTAAAAAAAACCCTTTATTTTGAAAAATCTGTTGGGCTTAGCTTTTACAAAAAAGTGTGCCGGTATCTTGAAATGCCAGCACACTTTTTCAGCAATGCTAAACTTTGTTATATGTTGAAAAACAGCCTTTTTTTTTTTTTTTTTTTTTGAGATAGCTTTTTTGAGAAAAGCCATCACCGGACACAGCAAAGGCTTTTTTCGAAAAAGCCTACCTAGCTTTTCCATTGCCCTGCTTTTTCTTTGAAAAGGAAAGTCTGGTGTAGACCTTTATCCCCCCCCCTCAAGACCGTTCTGCCAAAATAGCATTTTCAAAAATGCTAAGCAATGCAGACTTAGCATAGAGAATGATAGTCTTAAGATAATTTTTAAGTTCTGTCTATTTGGGGTAACATTGCTGGTGGCTCCCAAGAGAAGGAAAGTGAACTGCAAGATTCAGAGGCACATATGTAAGTGCAGAAAGAATCTGCCTGATGCCCCTGATGAATACAGTCTTCCTTTTTCTCTAGAACACTTGTTTCCTAAGACGCTGTCTTCAGTTAGCTGTGGCACAGACAGAGGAAGGGAGGAAACAGCAGACATCAGCTTACAAAGCACACTGTTCAGGGCTGCAGAGTTTTGTGGGATTGCAGGTTGTTCATCTCATTCATAATTGTATTGATTTCTGGACTGCAAAATGTCACTGATGGCTAACAGCCACCTGCTGTCTGGTCTTGTATAGAAGATTAATCCTATCAGACCACCTTCCTGATGTCAAGTGGGCAAAACACAGGTGGGTTCTTGCCAAGTGTAGAATTGGTGCTCATCAGCTTGTAACCCAAGGGGTCCATTTTGCAATTAATATGATAGAGGACAAGTTGTTAACAGAAGCTTTCTTGTTTAAATGTAAAATAACAAAAAACTTTAATTGAACTTGAGTGGTTCCCAACCCATGGCCCACTTGTGGCTCAAACAGCACATAGCTGGGGCCCATGTGACAAGCTCTGGGCCATACAGGTAGTATATGTATTGTGTGGATGCAGTCCATATAACACAGAGAGAGCTACATATACAGTCCAGAGTGATGAACAGAATGAGAACCACTAATATAAACTATAGCCATACTATCCTTTTAAGGCCTTGTCTTGGCCGGGAAGAAGTTCTGAGGCTCCCACATCGGAAGAACATAAGATAAAAGTCTAGTGAAGATGAGGCAAGTTGTAGGTAATCAATCAAGTTAGACTATGGTGGGTGTTAGGGAACCACTGTAGCAGAGAGAGAGCCTGGGGCGCTGGATCTGATACATGTTTGAGGACACCCTAGACCAAAGGCTATTTTAAGTTAGGCCACATGATGAAACAGATGCTTACAAGTTTATTATCCAGTACATAAAACTGGCAAAGTTGTTACTAGGGCATTAGGCATTGAATATTTACCTAAATATATTTTAGCTAACACAAATGCATCCTGATCTAGTATAAGATAAGAGGGTCTAATAAAATAGTCAATACAAATGTTGTATGTAAAATATCATAATTGAAAAAAGGTAACAAACAAATGTTAGGAAACACGTAATATGACGTGGAAGTTGTGCATTCCAATTGTCTGTCTTAGCCTATAAAGGTTGGGTACCGTGATTTAATCCTTTTCTGTAGCATAGGGGACAGCAGAAATTCCTGCTGATGACTGAGCCACTCCTGGGCTAGTTTACCTGTAAATATGGAAGCAGGGCATTAAAACTGTATATGGTGTGAATAACCTTGGCTGAGTGCTTTTGCTACTGAACTGCACTAATGGTTTACAATTATGACATATCAATTATGTATCAGGCTGCCTATCTGCAGCTTTAAATAAGTCCAGTAGTGATAATGGTGAAACTCCAAGGAGAAAAGCAGAACATAGCCTAAACAGCATCATCAAGGAGTTAAAAGTATAATTTGGTGGGTCTCAGAACCCTCCGAATTGGGCGGGCCCCCTTCCCGCATGGATGCCCCCCCCAACATCTGGCGGCCCCCCTCTGCACATCTGGCCCCCCCTCCTGCATGTCCAGGCCCCCTTCAGGTACCCCAGCTACTGCCCCCAGTATCCATTCTCCTGTACCTAAAATCCACCCCAGACCCCAATACCAACTCCCCTGTCCCCAATATCCACCAAGCCCCAAATACTCGCCCCCAAAATTCATCCCCTGCACTCAATAGCCATTCCCAAAATCCACCCCAGCCCCCAAAACCCACTTCCCTATGCCCAATATCCACCAAGCCCCAAATACTCGCCCCTAAAATCCATCCCCTGCCACCAATACCCACCCCGAGCTCAGGCGCCCCCAATACTTTGCCCCCAAGCACGAGTCAGGCTGCCCTTGTACTCATGGGCAGTGCTGTGGGCCAGGAAACTCTGCAGCCTGCAGGTGCAGGGGAGCCCACCCCTGTTCCCTGCCTCCCGGAATGTGCAGCAGAATGCCATTCTGGGGCCTGCTATTTTTAGGGGCCCAGTGTTCTGGCTCCTAAAAATAGAAAATTGAACTGGAAAGCTGCGTTTTGGGTCCTGCTATTGTTCAATGGTGAGCCCCGGAGTGCAGCATTCTGGCACCATTTTCTATTTTTAGGGGACCCAGAATGCTGGCCTCCTAAAAATAGTGGGTCCCAGAATTGCGTTCTGGGCCATTCCGGCTTGCTTTAACCCTGCAGCATTACTGAGGAAACAACATTCCATCCTTCAGCACTTAACACTAGGCAGTTCTATCCAGGTCTGCTAAACCAGCAATCTTCTCAGAGCTGAGACAGTACAGAAAAAGAACATGCAATCCAACTGATAACTGACTCAACCACTAATCTCATAAGGGATAAATTGTCTACTGTATGGGCTGTGACCTAATATGACAAAACAAAAACTACACATGAGGAAATCCCCTTATTCCCTTCTTTCAGATCCCCATGGAGATTAGTAAGGTATGGATGTGCTGGGTAGCCAGCAAAGGATGTCCATAGAGGTTCAAAAGCAGATAGTGGGGAAATGTGAACTGGAATCTTTAATGCTAGTGCAAAAACTGTAGTCTTAAAAAAATAATTTTTAAAATATACAGTTTTGCAAGTGATGCCAATAGCTGTTAAGTGGTTAAGACAATAGACTACAAAATTGATGGGGCAAGTGACAGAAACAAAAAATTAAAAGAAACAAAGAAAGCAACACAGCAAAATACTCCTGCTCTCCCAGCAGGGCAGCAAGCAGTCCAAAAATATAATATGTTACGATGAGCACAGGAACAGAATAAAAAATTGGAAAAAGCTATAGGAAATCTGCAAAGAAGAGAACTGCCATTCCCTATTATAAAAATTAGTGGTCAAAAACAGGCTTCAGGTGCCTGCCTTATGCCTGTAAGCCAGAAGCGTAAAAGGTGGCCCTAGCAAAATTAAAAGATGGAACATGAAATTATTAAAATGGGTACTGCAGTGGAGATGTGTGAAATGACCCAAATCAGCTGTGCCGTAAGAATCCATTGACGGGATACCATACCTCAGTGGTCTCCAACCCTTCACCAGCAGATGGTGCGCTGCTCATTGATTTTAATGGCAACTGCTGTTCAGGAGTCTATCGTGGGACTACTGCCATACTTCAACCACCACCATATAATAAGAAGCAGCTTCTGTTAAAAACCTAAACCAAGATCTAAATGGGTGCCTGTTTGAACAAGTAAATGCACAGGGCAAGGAAGTAGTAAATAATACTTTCACTCAGTTGGTAAATCTAAAGAACTAAAAAATAGAACAATGAACATTAGAAGGCAGGAGCTACAACTTGATTGCAGAGACATAAATAAAAATCTTTTTTTCAAAGTAAAAAATGATGGGTAAGTAGGTTACCCTGAAATGAAAGCGTTGGCTGGTAGAGTTCCCAAAAATGGTTAACTGCAGCATTAACAGGCAATCCTACAGTCTATTTAGCATGCAAACAAAAGCAACAGACACTGTGGGGACAAATTCAGATGTTTCAAGAGTAGGTAACAAGTAACAAACCCCAATTCTGTTCTCAGAGCCAGGACAGAAATCAGGGGTACAGGTTTCAACCTTCCTGCTTTAACTTATGGAGCCAAACTCCTTGCTCAGAACTATTAAGTTATAGTTATTACAGAAAGCTTCATCTCAGAAAAGGACAAAGCAACAACAAACAAGCAAAGGGAAAATTTAAGGTAAAATCTTTATTTTAAGCCCAATAAATTAATTATTTTAACCCTTCAGAAATGCATGAGATACATAGATATCTAACTTTTCCAAAAAAAAAAACCATAGTTAGCAAGCAACCAAATTGTTTAATATGAAATAATAAAAGCTGCCTTAAGGTAAATTATTTCTCTCTTGTTCTATTAATTTAGTTAATATAATTATAATAATTTTATAATTTAAATGATAAATTTATAATAATTTTAAATAAAAAGGTAATAAAGTGTCTATTTAAATGTTAAAATTTTTTGATAGCTGTCTGTTTTCTAAAATGCTTTCGTTTAATAACTAAGCCCTTAATGCCATATTTTTTTGTATAGTTATAAATACAATTTTGGTGCCCTGTGTGTTTGAATTTAGGTTTGTCCTGTAAAACAAATAAGGAGACTTGTGGTACTTTTAAATACTAACATATTTTTCTATCACATGAACTTCCATGGGAGAAAATCCCACTTTGTCAGATACATTGAATATGGGGGAACTTACAGAATGGAAGGAAAATAAATGCAGCAAAGTGTGAGTCATAGGATCAGGTCACACTGTAACAGTAAATCAAAGTAGTTGTTAAGATTCAAACACTGGGGAACAGGATATAGAGGAAGATGAGGTGAAATCACCTGTTGTAATGGGGAAAAAAATCCAAAGTCCCTATCGAATCCTCAGTTCTCACAGTCAGATTTGTATAAGAATTCCAATTCTGCAGTTTCTCTTTGAAGCCTTGATTTGTTACTCATTTGTTTGAATACAGCTATTAGCAGATCATCAGTGGAGTGATCATGTAGATTAAAGGGTTCACATATTGGTTTTGAATGTTGTGATTCCTGAGTTCAGATTTGTTTCCATTTATTCTTTTGTGCAGGGACTGTCCTGTTTGTCCAATATATGAGGCAGGGAGAGATTTCTGTTACATAATGGGTATGTTCACACACACTTCTTATTTCGAAACAACAGAGGTTGTTTCGAAATAAGTTCCATGGCCACACGACGCACGGCCATTTCGAAACAAGCAAACCGCTTGTTTCGAAACAGCTGCTGTTGTTTTGAAACAGCTTAAACCCCGTTTTGTTTCAAAACAGCGTTGTTTCGAAACAACTCGTTTTGAAACAACGCCAGCGGGACATGCCGTTTTGAAACAACGGTTGTTTCGAAACGAGTTGTTTCGAAACAACCGTTTTAATGGCTGTGTTATTTCGAAACAACAGTTTCGAAACAACAGTGCACAGCGCCCTGGGGTAGGTCCCTGCCTGGGTGTGCCTGTGAGGGTGCATGGCAGGCAGGGCTCTAGCAGGCAGCCATGTCTCAGCAGCCAGGCCCCTCAGCTGCAGGACGCTGGAGGGCCCCTGTGTGGACCCAGGAGGACATTACTTGCCTCCTGGGCATCTGGCAGCAGCCAGACATTTTGAGAAGGTTCCAGGCCAGCCACCAGAACTGAGATATTTACAGTGACGTTGCAGGTGCGATCTCACAGAAAGGGCACCCCCGCACAATGGAGCAGGTGTGGAGTAAAGTAAAAACACTCCGACAGGAGTATGCCCGCACCCGGGATGCCCGGGCGCTGCAGGGGCCTGGGAGCCAGGCCACGTGCCCCCATTATGAGGCCCTGGATGCCTTCCTGGGGACACAGCCCAGCAGTCTCCCCCCCTGAGGCTGTAGATAGCTCAGGGGGGCATCAGAGCCCCTCGTCAGGCCTGGAGGCACCTGGCTCTGATGTCTCCATTGGGGGGCCTCCAGCCGCACCACCACCAGCAGCGGAGGCCAGCCCCAGCACCCCGGAGCTGTTCATGGCCATGGAGGCTGGGAGGAGCAGGGGCCAACCACCGCCTCTGGCTCAGACTCGGACCCCGAGACGTCTCGGCGGACCTCCGGAGCCCCCATGGGTAAGTATGCCCCCCCCCCCCACAGAGGCACACAGGGCTGGGCCTGTCCAGCAGGTCCTGGGACGCAAGGACGCCAGGGCCAGGCACCGGGGCAGGTAGGGCCCAGGGTTGGTGGGCGCAGAGGGGCCCCCCTGGCCACAGGTCCCACAGACACAGGTGGCACCGGGGTCACAGGCCCTTGTGTGCTGGGGGGTGGTGACCAGGGACTGGCTGGGAAAGATGCAGCAGCATCATGGGTGGGGTGGAGAGCAGGCAGGGCACACCACTGGCAAGTGGCCTCGGGAGACCCCCAAGTGCAAGGCGTGGCTGGGTCCAGTTCACCCTCCTGGGCACCACTAGCATGTGTGCCTCCAGGGTACGCTTCCCAGATGTCCGGCAAAAGGAGAACATGGTCTCCTTTTTTCTGCTCTGTTCTTCTTTTTATCCTCACATTCTGTGTCTGGCAGGCAGTTCAAAATACAGGGGTTTGTCAGGCTTTTTCCTAGAGGGGTTGAAGGATCCTGGACTGCCAGAGAATGCTGATTTATATGGGAAATTGTTCCAGGGCGCCTTAAACCCTGATGACTACCCCAGCCAGACAACCTTTTTGCCCAGGGTCCTCCAATGTCCTCCTTCGGGTACGGTCCTGGCCTCCTTCCGAGGCTTTGGGGGCCAGGAGCCCTACCCCAGGGCAATGTCCCATGGGATCCTGGAACCTGCTGACAGTCAGGGCAGAGGTGTGTGC
Source organism: Podocnemis expansa (assembly GCA_007922195.1). Lineage (NCBI taxonomy): Eukaryota > Metazoa > Chordata > Testudines > Podocnemididae > Podocnemis > Podocnemis expansa. The sequence goes on from ML682025.1 coordinate 11,775,996, forward strand.
TGCAGACAGGTGCACACAGACAGGACCAGCAGGCGGCAGGGGCCAACTGTGTTTTTTGTTTCCGTGCAGCACGTCACAGAGCTCCTCCTGGGGGCCACCACCCACACCTGGACCCCAGCGCCCAAGCCCCAAGACACCCCGGCAACGGCGGAGGGCCCCCCGGACCCGCAATGAGCTCCTGGAGAGCCTGGAGGAGCTGGGCTGGGACATGCACGCTGCCATCCAGGCCTGGCGGCGGGAGCAGGCGCAGCGGCAGGCTGCTGGGCTCCGTGCCCTGGAGCACCTTGCGGGCGCCGAGGACAGGGCTGCGAGGGCGCTGGAGCTCCTGGCAGCACAGCTGCCAGCGGCCATCTCAGAGCAGGCCACAGCAATCTGGGAGCTGGCTGAGAGTCTGGTGCCCCGACGCCATCAGGAGCCATCACCACCTGGACCGCCCCAGCGAGGACGGCAGGCAGAGGGCGGCCGTGGGCGCGGGTGAGGCATGTCACCCCCCCTCCCCGGACCCTCCCACAGGCCATGCCTAACCTCCTCCCTGCCCCCTGGACTTCTTCACCCCGTCCCCTCCCAAGTTGATGCTCCCTCCCCCAAGTCCCCTCCCAAGTTGATGCTCCCTCCCCCAGACCCCTCCCCCCCCACATTGCCCCATCCCCTATCGCCCCCATCCCTTCCCTGATTGTTAATAAATCCCTTGAAAGGTATTTGTGGTTGTCTGTGTTTTTATTGGGGGTGGGGTTGGCAGTGCGGGTGGATGGGTGCGAGCTGGCTGTGGGTGGACGGGGGAGATGGTGTTGTGGTGCAGGGCAGGCCTGGCCCTCAGTGTTCCTCCGTGGTGAAGGCGAGGTGGAGGGTGTCGCGGACGGCGAGGGCTTGCGCAGATGGCTGCTCCCAAGTCGGCAGGGATCTTGGCTGTTCATAGTCCCTGGCAAGTACTTGGGCCTCAGCCTCCCATGCGAGTGGGATGGGTTCCCCCTGCTGCTCACAGAAATTGTGTAGCACTGCACATGCTGCGATGACTTGCGGCAGGCTCCGCTCTGCGAGGTGGAGGCGGGTTAGCAGGCACCTTCACTGGGCCTTGAGGTGTCCGAATGCCCGCTCGACCACATGTCGACAGTGGACCAGGTGGCGGTTGAACAGCTGCCGGCTGGGGTCGAGTGGCCCAGCATACGGGCGCATAAGCCAGGGCCGCAGGTGGTAGGCCGCGTCCGCCACTATGAGGACGGGCACCTCTGCTCCCCCAAGGTGGATGGTGTGAGGGGGAGGTGGGTGCCCGCCTCCATGCCCTGGTACAGGGCGGAGTTGCGGAGGATCCTGGAGTCATGGGCCCTCCCTGGCCATCCCATGTAGCAATCTTGGAACAGGCCCCGGTGGTCCACAAGGGCCTGCATAATCACTGAATGATAGCCCTTGCGGTTCTGGTACACCGCAGCCCTGTGCTCCGGGGCACGCACAGGGATGTGTGTGCTGTCCAGGATCCCTGCACAGTTCGGAAAGCCGAGGGTGGCCATCCCGGGCATGGTGTCCTGCAGGTCCCCACATCTCACCAGGCGCCGTAGGAGGAGACGCTTGATGGCCCTGGTGACCTCGAGGAGGATGGTGCCGGTGGTGGACCTCCTGACACCAAACAGATGCGCCACTGCCCTGTGGGACTCCGGAGTGGCCATCTTCCACAGGGTGATGGCCACTCGTTTGTCCACTGGGATGGCGGGCCTCATGGGGGTGTCCCTGTGGTGCAGGTGAGGGGCGAGTTTGCCCACCAGGCGGGTTGAGCTGGTCCTGCCCATTCTGAAGTTCTGCCGCCAGAGGTCATCGCCCCAGGTGCGCAGAACGACCCTCTCCCACCAGTCGGGGCTGGTCTCCCGTGCCCAGATGTGGTGAGGCACGGGGAGGGGCAGGGGCAGTAGCTCAACCCGGTGGATGAGCTGCATGTATTCCTCGGGCAGAGGCCAGTCATCCTTGAGGTCCACAAACAGAGTCTCCCACATGTGCCGGAGACCCTGCATGCACTCTGAGGGGCTGGGTACTGCACGGCGCTGTCTAGGCAGCCGGGTAGAGTCCATTGCTTGCAGCGTGCTGTTAGCCTGAGTGAACAGGGAAGTGAGGTCAGGGCCAGCTTTTATGCGATTGGCTAGCAACATGGCCGCTGACGTGGCCCAGGGAGACGGCCATGTTGCCACACCTCCCGTGCTGCACTGCCCCTGGATCGAAATAGCAAGTCCACACTGTGGAAACGCTATTTCGATTCCCGTTTTTTGCTTATTGCGAGGACACAGTTTTGTTATTTTGAAACAAGTTATTTTGAAATAACTTGTTTTGAAACAACCCCGCCCTGTGTGAACATAGCCAATGGCATAAATCACATTGGTGGATGAGCAGGGCTGTAACTAGGGCAGGGTGACCAGGGCTTTGCCCTGGTCACCTGGGGTGGCTCCATTTCACCGCTTGATCAGAGTGTGCGTTCCGTGACACTTGCTCTGACGCTGCTCATTATAAGGGCATGTTCCACTCCGGATGGGCCCCGGGTGCTTGAATTCTAGTTTCAGCTCTGTGAATGAGTCCTTGATGGCGTAGCTGGTCTGATTAGGTCCTGTAATGGTGTCTTTTGTGCAGACACATGGGCAAAGTTGGCAACTTATTTTGTTTGAAGGGTATATGCTTGCTTTAAAGGTTGTATTGTTTGGACTGTAGTTGCTCGTTGAGTATCTTTTTAAGGTTGCAGGGCTGTCTGTAAGCTAGGAGATGTCCATCTCCCAAGGCTTGAGAGAATGAGGGACCGTCTTGTAGAATAGGCTGTAGATCCTTGATGATGTGCTGTGGAGGTCTGACTTGGGGGTTGTAGGTATGACTAGTGCCGTTCTGTTGTTTTCTTTCTTGGGCTTCTGTAATAGCTAACTTCTGGGTACCCACCTGGCTCTGTCAATCTGTTTCTTCACTTCTGCAGGTGGATATTTTATTTTTAAGAATGCTTGATAGAGATCCTGAAGTCTTCTGTCTCTGTCTGAGTGATCGGAGGAAATGAGGTTATATCTTATGGCCTGGCCGTAGACAATGGATTGTGTGGTGTGTTTTGGATGAAAGCTTGAGGGATGTTCATATGCATATTTGACCAGGTGAAATCAGTGTTGAATAGGGACTTTGGATTCTTTTCCCATTACAACAGGTGATTTGACATCATCTTCCTCTATGCCGGGGATCAGCAACACAGTGAGCCACCTGTGGTTCCCTGAGTGTGCCCTTCTGGTTCCCTGACAATCTCCCCCAAGGAGCTAGGTGTGCTCCAGGTATGCCCAGCTGGGGCCGAATTATGGGGCTCCCAGCTGGCGCAGACCTCCACTTTCAAGGCATCGTGTTCGTCCTCACCCTCCCACCACAACCGCATGAGCCAGAAGCAGCCCAGCGGCCGCACTGCAGCCCCTAGTGTTGGCGGGTGTGCAGGCAGTATGCACTCCCTTTGTCCTTCCCTCCACTGGTGGGGTGGAGAAGCTCTGCCAAATTAGCAGGCTGCCTTATCTGCTGTTACTAGTGATAACATTCATGGGCAGTGGGTTTAAGACACAAGTGGCGGAGGAGTGAGGGTTCAGGGAAGGAGGTAAAGCAGGGATGAGAAGATAGGTGAGAAATCAGAGGAACAAGCATCAGTGGTCGGCAGGAGGCCCTCATGGAGGAAGCTGAGTGGGGCCTGAGACAGAGCGAGGGCAGGGCCTCAGGGGCAAGAGTCATTGCTGGGCTGGGGCCTCAGGATGGAGCCAGTTTCCGCAGGTTCAATAGGCATGCACTACCTGTGATAATGAAGCTCGAAGGATGTATGCATTGGGCAGCCAAAACAGCATTTTTGAGGCAACAACATTTGAGCCTTCAGTACTTAACCACACTCAGTAGCACTGTCCGTGTCTGCTGAATCAGCTATCTGTGCAGATCTGGTCTAGCACAGAGACCCTCCCCCCACTGTGACCCCCCCCCATGTAGGGCCACAGCTCCTCACCATGGCAGCCTGCATGTGGGCTATAGCTTGCAGGGGGGTGGTCCCTGGGGCCAGAGCCCCCCGCTCCAGTCTGTCTGCTCCTGGGTATGGGGCCAGCTGGCATGTGGCCGCCAGTGCAGGACCCCCAGGGTCACAGTCCCTGGAAAACCACACCACACGCCACCCAACCCCAGCCCTTCTGGCCAGAGTGACCAGGTGCCAGCCCGCCCCTGGGCATGGACCATCCTGTCCAGGGGCACGGCAGGAGCACAGAGCCTACCCCCACCCCCAGTGCTGGCCCAAGCTCTGCCGGCTCTGGAGGAGGGGGCTGGATCAGGGAGAGTCTTAGAGACTGGAGCCTGGGGCTCCTCTTTAGGCCAGGGCCTGGGTCTTTAGCCCCTATAGCCCCTGCACTAATCTGGCCCTGCCCATTGCGTCTTGAGACCATTGCTCCTCATTCTGTCATCTGCCATCACTGAGAACAGCCTAGGTTCATTGTCCCGGGAACTCCGCTATTAAATCCTCCCTCAATCTTCTCTTAGGCAGACTAAACAAAGACAAGTTTCTTCAGCCCCACTTCATAATTCCTGTGCTTCAGACCCCAAACTTTTTTTTTTTATTTTTGCCGTCCACTTTACTTTCTCCAGTTTGCCGACATCTTTCCTGAAATGGGAGCCCAAAACTGTATGCAGTACTCCAAATGTGGCCTCACCAGTGCTAAACAGAGGGGAACAGTCACTTCCCTTGATCTACTAGTGGTGCAGCCCAATGTTCCCTCTAAGAGTTGGTGGCAGCTGAGCAACTCATGTTGCTCGCTGCGCTGCCCCTCCCCGTGGGCGCGCTCCTGCCCCCCCAGCGGCCCCCCCACTCCTGCGGTCCTGCTCCCGGCGGCCCCCCCTGCCCCCGTGGGCCCAATCCCAGCCGCCCCCGCACTTGAAGGCCCTCCTGTTCCCGCGGGCCTTTTCCTGGCAGCCCCTCCATCCCCACGGGCCTGCTCCTGGCTGCCCCCCCACTCCCATGAGCCCACTCCCGGCTGCCCAGCAGCCCCCCTGTGTCCAGCCACCCTTCCACCCCCGCGGCCTGCTCCTGGCCGCCCCCCCCGCCCCCTACGCGGCCCGGCGCCTGGCCGCCCCCCCGGCTCCTAGCTGCCCCTGAGTCCTGGCCACCCCCCCGCCCCATAGCTGCCCCCGAGTCCTGGCAGCCACCCCCTACTCCCAGCGCCCCCCCGCCCCCGCGGGCCTGCTCCCGGCCGCCTCCGCAGGCCCACTCCCGGCTGCCCAGCAGCCTCTCCGCCCCCACTCCCGGTGACCCCCAGAAACTTACCTTGTGGCTGGAGCCAGATGGCCCAGCCACAGCTCCCGGGGCCAGAGAAGCTCTACGGAGCATGCCCAGATTTTCTGGGCATGCTCCGTTAGAGCTTCTCTGGGCGGGAGTTTTGAAAACTCCCAGCCCAGAGGAGCTCTAACCAGGGACTGTGGCTGCCGGCCATGTGCTGCCGGCAGCCTTCGCTGTGCTGGCGGCTGCGGCGGGCTGCGCTGCAGCACGCCAGCGCAGCTTAGAGGGAACATTGGTGCAGCCCAATATGCTGTTAGTTTTCTTGGCAACAACAGCACATTGTTGACTCACATCCAGCTTCTAGTCCATTGTAACCCCCAGATCCTTTTCCGCAGAACTGCTGTCTAGCTAGTCTTTAGCAGTGTGTGGGGTTCTTCCATCCCATGTGCAGGACTCTGCACTTGTCCTTGATGAATGTCATCAGATTTCTTTTGATCCAGTCCTCTAAGTCACTCTATATCCTATTCCTGCCCTCCAGCATATGTACCACTTCCCTAAGCTTAATGTCACCTGCAGATTTGCTGAGGGAACAATCTACTTTCTATTCCATCTTCCAGCTCTTTCATGGAGATGTTGAACAAAACTAGTCCCAGGATCAACCTCCAGAACTTCCCACTTGTTAGCGTCTGCCAACTAAACATCAAGCCTTTGATCACTACCATTGAGCCTGATAATCTAGCCAGCTTTTTATCCACCATTCATGCAACAAGTACTTCTTTAATGTGCTGGCAAGAATACTGTGAGAGACCATATCACAAACTTTGCTAAAGTTAAGATGTATCATGTGAATCCTTTCCCCCACATCCAGAGAGTCATCATCTCATCAGAGAAGGCTATCAGGCTGGCCAGGCATGACTTGTCCTTGGTGCATCCATGCTGACTTTTCGTTATCACCTTCCTCTAATGTGCCTCTCCAGTTTTTCTAAATAGTCTTGAGCCTTTCCTTTAGACACTTATGGCTGCTCATGTCCTTCCCATACTGTGCTATCCAGTGAAGTAGTTTGGGAGCTGACCTCATCTGAAGACAGAGGCGAAACATCATCTGTCATTTGGTTGCCTCCCCCATTCAGTATGGAGCCCACACTTTCTCCAACTTCCTTCTTGTTGCTAACCTGTAGAAAGCCTTCTTGTTACTTTCTACAGCCATTGCTTGCTCCAACTTCAGTTGTGCTTTGGGCTTCCGGATTTTATTACTTCATGCTTGAGCAGTATTTTTAAATAGCTGCCTAGTTACCTATTAAACTTCCATTTCGTGTAAGCTTCCTTTCTGTGGTTAAGCTCACTGAAGGTTTCTTTGTTCAGCCAAGCTGGCCACCTGCCATGTTTGCTCTTCTTGCTTTGCACCAGCATGGTTTAGTCATGTGCCATCAATAAGGTTTCTTTGAAATATAGACAGGTCTCTTGGACTCCTCTCCCCCTTATAATAGCCTTTGAGGTGATCCTGCCTGTCCGCTCCTTGAGGGAGTCAAAATCTGCTTTTTTGAAGTTCAAGGCCCATATTCTGGTGTTCTCCTTTGTCAGGATCTTGAACTGAACCATCTTGTAGTCACTGCTGTCGAGGTTGCCACACATTTCTGTTTCCCCTACAAATTCTTCTGTTTCCAAGCAGCAGGTCAATTGTAGCATGGCCCCTAGTTGGTTCCTTCAACACCTGCACCAGGATGTTGTCCACTGCATTCTCCAAAAATTGCATAGGTTGTCTGTGCACTTCTGTATTATTTTCCCCAGCACATGTTAGGGTGATAAGTCCCCCATGAGAACCAGGGCCTGTTAGTGTCTGGAGAAACTTTGTCTACCTCATCCTGCTGGTCAGTGGTCTATAACAGATGCCCACCATGACATCATCCTTGTTCCTCTCATCTCTAAATTTAACCCAGAAACTTTCAACAGGCTTTTCTCCAGTGTCATTATGAAGCTTGAGCAGTCATTTTGCTTTCTTACATACAGTGCAACTCCTCCACCTTTTCTCCGCTGCCAGCCCTTCCTCAATAGTTTATACCCATCCATGACATTTGTTACCATGCATTAGCTAACACACAGTAGGAAAACACCTTTCTTCTTTGGTATTTACTCATGTCAGTTCCAATGAAGGTAGGTGCACAGGTGCCATGTGCAGTTACCGGAAAACTTTCACACTTAACAGATTCCATAGAGCTAGTCTCAGTGCCACATGTATCATGGCAAATATGTGGGACTCTAGGGCTGTGGTTCACAATCTTTTCAGTAACATGGCACACCACAATGAGCCAAATAATTCCACAGCACACCCACTTTTTTCAGCTGAATTGATTGCTCATAAACATCACATTTACTTACGATTACTATAGTTATGGTCTTACTAGAGAGGGTTGCAACATAGTGCACACAACATGCTAAAGAATGATCAAAAGCATTAATGTTTCAGAGCCACCAGGAAAAAAAAAAACGCATCATCTCAATTTTGCCCTTTGGTCATCTCCATTTAGAATGTTCACATTTTAGAATAAAAAAACTGATACCTCACTTTTAATTTAATGATTAATTTTCAAGAGTTTTATGGGTTGTAATTTTGGATGGATAGAATATTGTTTAAGAGAAAACAATATTTGTTTTACATTGGTTTTCATTACCTTTGTACAAAATATCTCGGCACACTTGGACAGTTCTCATGGCACACCAATGTGCTAAGGCACACTGGCACCATGATCTGCCCTGTGGAGTCTGCTAAGGGGAAAAGCTTTCCAGGAACCATGCATTTGGTGTGTGCAAATCTACCTACAGTAAAATGGACAGGAACAACACATCTCAAAGAATAACAGTTACAGGTAAGCAACAGTCTCTTTCTTAACCTTTCTTACCCCTTGGGTTAAATCTACTGTTGCATGTACCCCTAGAGTCCCCTCTGCTGTTCATCTACTCATGTAAGTGCTACTTTCTTACTATATAAAAATTCATGGCAGAGGAGACCTGTGTAGCTTTGTGCCAGTAGAGCTTAGCTATTGGATTCGGTCCTTTCCTGCATATTGATTCTTTTTCTTTTTAAATAGCTAGCAAGTACCAGTCCCATGGTTAGGGAGATGAAACAGCAATACCTTTTAGTCTTTCAGGGCTAGTGATTGAATCAATCCAACAGACACATGGCAAGCAGGAGCTGTCTGTGCATTAACAGATTTATTTTTGCTGTGTGTGCAAGTAAAGCTATGAACTCTTCTTAGTGGCCTTGAACACTTTCTGGTCCTTTTCAGTATTAAAGCGTGCACTGTAGCAGGACCTGATTTACATATGCCACTGTCCTCATCCCCTGCTGTGGATTTCCTGGATGGTTCCTAGCTGATCTTGCTGGTCACCCACTCGGTCTCTACCCCTTCAGGTTCCACTACATTCCCAGCTCCATCACAAAGCCTTTCCCCTTGGCCTTAACAGTCCATCTGTTGCTGTCACAGGAACTCATCCAGTCTGCTGAAGGAAATCAATAGTGCTGGCGTACAAGACTGCTGGTGGTGAACGCACCTGCTGCTAGGTTGCTGCACCATTTCTGGTAGAGCTGGCGCTGCAGACCCTGAATAATTAGATAATGTTGGAGTGAAAAGTGTGGGTGGCCCTCAGGGTGCAATGGAAGTGAGCGCTTTGGCTCAGGATGAGGACTGCAAAGCACTGGGTCCTACTGAGAGTAGGATTTGGGTGCAAAATTCAGCAGCTTTTGAATGCTTTGAAAAGCAGAGTCCTTGGGATAAAGAATGTTCAAGGATGCATTTCTGTTTTCCCTAATTAATTCCCTATAATTACCCCATCCCTCCTGAAAAGTAGCTAATTATCTTTAATTGGCTCTTTGATCACCAGTTGTGTTTGGATTACACAGTTTCTGCTTTGGCAGTTGGAATCCTCTCTCCTGATTTCCGTGGGAGTCCCCTCCCCTGCCTGATGTATTGTGGTCTTTGGCAAGCTGACTTACATTGAATGTAAAATTCTCCTTTGCTCCATTTCCCTGTGTCACTTCCAGTTACTGCTTTGGAGCCTGTGGTGTCAGTTCTTGTTCCTGCCTGCTGTTGAGAGATTAAACAATTTGATTCTCATCCCCAAAATAAACTGCTAGGCTGAGTTTGGCTAGAGGTGCGTGGTCAGGCAGAGCCACGGATTTGGGCTAATATGAAAGGAACATGCTGTGTTTAAGGACAGGCTGTGAAATTGGTCTGAGGCATGTCTGGGAAAAGCCAGTGGGGAAGCAGTTGAAAGGTATGAAGCTGCCGCATCGAAATGGCTTTACTTACACTTGTAACTTTCTGCATACTAAACTGAAAATCTGTTGTTTTGACAGTTCAAGATGGTAGCTGACTTTTCTCCGCTCCTTGCTGTCTCGTTTCTAGTGATGGAGATGATTGACAAAAAAATCACAGCAAGAACAGTGCGAAATCATTGTAATTTATAACTGCATATTTCCCATTCCTCCGTCCCCGGGCCCTCCCCACCCCCCCGGTCCCACAGGTGTCTTGTATATGTCAGTGAGAGCTGTTGTTGAATTCAGGTTTGGATATACTGTGTGTGTGTGTATAATATGCAAATCCTCAGATGGTGTAAACTGACATGGAGTGATGCTGTTTTATTCTAGCTGAAGAGCTGGCCCATGATTAGGGCTTGTTAGAATTCAATTTTTATTTTTTGGAACCTTGATTTTATTTCTAAGCCTTTATTTTTTCTGTGGATTTTCAAAATGTTCATGTTTGAGCAAAATTATGGGTTTTGTGTACTTGAACATTTGAGCATTTGTTTTAGATTTTTATTGATTTTTAAATTTTTAAATTTTCAGAGTTGTGTGGAATTACGGAGGGCCAGACAATGGAGAGGTCAGGCAATAAGTATTTAATGAATGTACACAGTGAGATTCAGAAAGATAAAATTTTATAATCTTTATTCAAACACAAACTGTTGATATCCCAGGTCAAAATTTTAGCCTTAAATAAAACTAATAAGATCTCAAGCAGTGTTTTTCTTACCTTGCCTGTCTGTAAATTTTGATTATCATCAATGGAAATACATTTGTTTCCATTGGTTTGTTTGTGTACGGCAAAATCACTGTATACTGGTTGTTAAATCTAATCCTCCCCAGTCTTAGCCAGGTGTAATTTCAGGCCTTAGAATTATATACTAACTTTACTAGATCTTGGAGAGTTTGGTATGTCTTTGAAATGAATGATAAAATTGTATCAGCGTCTAGCAAAGCATCAGTGTATTTTCTGTCTCTGTCATATCTAAGAAATATCCAAGAATCAAGGGACATACAATTTCAGGAGGCAGGACTGCAACTGTACAAGATGCGAGAACACTCACTAGGATTTGGCTAGACCATAGGCGAAAGACGATGCATTGCCCTTCTATTTATAATTGATCTAACAGATATGTGACTGAGTTATGGGATCCGATTAATTCCCTTTTTAGAAATTTCTTGTCCAATGTTCCCTCTTCTGTTGAGGCCTCAGCTGCCTTCTGAAGGCCTCTTCCATGTTCTTGCAATCTGGAAACATTATAGGGATGAAAATTTCCAGAAGGGTAGCTGTGTTAGTCTGTGTATAGCAAAAGTAAGAGTCCTGTGGCACCTTAAAGACTAACATTTCTTCAGGCATAAGCTTTCGTGGGCTCTAAACCACTTCATCAAATGCATGAAGCAGAAACTACAGTTAAGAGGTATATATACGCATGCCAGGATGGAGGAGGGCAAGGGTTAGCAAAGTCAATTCAGAGGGCAGATGGGGCCCATTCACACCATATGATCAAAGGGAGAGAATGTGTGAAGAGGACAATTACTTTTTGTAATGTGTTAACCATTCCAAGTCCCTACTGAGACCCAGTCTGATAGTGTCAAGCTTGCAGATCAGCTCCAGCTTTGCAGTTTCACGCTGAAGCCTGTCTTTGAAGTTTTTTGTTAAAGTACAGCAACTTTCAAGTCTGCTACTGAGTGTCCAGGGAGACTGAAGTGTTCTCCTACTCAGGGCCGGCCCGAGGTTTTCTGGCACCCTAGAGTCTCCCAGAGGGGTAGCCATGTTAGTCTGTGTATAGCAGAAGCAGCGAGAGTCCTGTGACACCTTATAGATTAACAGATTTCTTCAGGCATAAGCTTTCATGGGCTACAGCCCACTTCATCAGAAGAATGTAATTTTGGCACTCCCCTGGGAGGGGCAGAGCGGGCCAGTCTGAGGGCTAGGCTCCACTCTCCCATCCTGCCTCTGGGCTGGCCCGCTCTGCCCCGGGCCGGCTGTTCCCTGTCCTGGGGATAGGGCAAGCCAGCCCGGTGGAGAGGCTGGTTTTACATTCCCCACCCCCCCTTCCCTGCTGCCTTTGGCTCCGTGCCAAAGGCGGGGGTGGGGGGAGGAGACAGCGTGGCCAAGGGCAGCTGTTGGGGGCGTGCTCTTGGTGCCCCCGTCACTCAACCCCCTAGGCAACTGCCTGGGTTGCCTCTATGGGTGGACCGGCCCTGCTCCTACTGGTTTATGGATGTTGCCATTTTTTTCATGTCTGATTTGTGTCCATTTTTCCTTTTACACAAGGATAGTCCAGTTTGGCCAATGTACATGGTAGAGGGGCATTGCTGGCACATGATGGCATATACCACATTAGTGGATGCAGAGGTGAATGAGCCCCTGAAGGTGTGGCTGATGTGGTTGGGACCTGTGATGCTATCACTGTGATATATGCCATCATGTGCAAGCTGTGCCCCTCTGCCATGTATATTGGCGAAACCGGTCTGTTCTTGCACAAAAGAATAAATGGAGACAGACCAGATATCAAAAATGGCAGCATGGATGCATGGGAATATGTACAGGAGTAAGATATTACACAGCATGAATAAGGGTGGCAGAATTGGACCCTTTATTGTGGCTGTGTGCAGAGGGGTTGGTCTGTCACAGCTCGCTTTCCCTTTATGCTCGGTCATGTAGGGTGGTTATGATGAAGAAAGATGGTATTAGCTAAGTGATGGCTCTGGGAGCACATCTCCACAGTACAGTGGTCACATTTCTGGGTGCACCACAGACTTGTGTATTGTGATCTTTTATTGAACGCACAGCCCTGGTCATTATTCTCAAGGAACATGTCCAAACAAAATGACAGAGGCAGTGATAACTGTGACTGAGTTGTTGCATTGGAGCTGTTTGATTACGTTGGCCAGGGTCCGAGTTCTTCAGTAAGTAGCAAAGCTCTAAATCCCTATTGAAAACTGTTTGCTGAAGATTAGCAGCAAAATACAGTCTGCTTGTGCGTGCTCTCTCTTGATTTTATGGGCTAAACCAGCTAGTTTAAAAAAAAGAAGAAAAAAACCCAAGGAGTGCTGTAGCACTTAAGGACTAACAAATTTATTTATTGCATGAGCTTTCGTGGGAGAAAATCCCTTTCGTCAGATGCTTTGAAGATGGGGGAACTTACAGAATGGGAGGAAATAAATGCAGGGAAGTGTAAGTCGTGGGAACAGGTCATACTGTAACAGCAAATCAAAGAAGTTGTACAGATTCAAACACTTGGGAACAGCATATAGAGGAAGATGAGGTCAAATCACCTGTTGTAGTGAGAGAAAAATCTGAAGTCCCTATTAAGCCCTGAAGCAATGCCATCAAATTTGCAAATAAAGTCAATCTCAGCAGCCTCTCTTATGTGCCACAGGACTCCTTGTTTGTTTTACTGAACTAGACTAATACAACTGCCCCTCTGGAACATGGTTCTCAAAGAGTCTGCATTTCCTTTCATGCAGCTAATCATGGGCAGCTAAAGCGGAGAGAAGAGTGCAGGGAAAGGGCTGGAAGTGCCTCCATCACCTCTTCATGGGTGGATTTTAGAGACTGCTTGAGGGAAGACAGCTCTGAATTATCCAGTGGGGCCTCCCCTCATTTGACTCATGCTGGCTCCTGCTTCTGGTTGAACCAAGGCTGGATCCTACCACTGGTGGTGTCAGTGGCAGATGAGGGGATGCAGGGCCCTTGCAACCAGTGCGCTCCACCCCTCCCTGGCCCTGGCCCCGGCCCCAGCCCCATCTCCTGTGCAAGTCTAGGGCTCTGGTGCAGGCAGGCCAGCACGAGGGAGGGTGTTCTGGGGCCAGAGGCTGACTGTGGCCTGGCCAGTCAGCCCCTTGGGGTGATGGGGCCAACTGGTGTGTGCAGTTTGGCTTCTGGTGCAGCCCAGAATGGTGCAGCTTCTGGTGCAGCCAGGAACAGAATTGAGAAGAATGAAAGTAACCTGAAGAAAGAGTATCAAAAGAGAATAATAGTTAATACTAGCCTCTTCAAAGCATTGGTTAATCTGTGCATCCCTTTGTAAGGGAAAGAGGTATCATCCACCCCAGTTTTATAGAAGCAGAAAACTGGGACATAATAGGTTGTATCTGGCATTCAGATGGGTGGGTTGGAGGGGAGAGAAGTATAGGTGATGCTTCTTCAAGTTCTGCCCACAGGATAAGCTCTAACCTTCTATTTTGCCAAGTGGAGATGCTGCTGACAGTAGGTTGTACAGATGTTTGAAGAATGGGCACATCTTCTCTGACTCCCCCTTAGTGGGCCTTCAATATGTCCATGACCCCTGCTGTGCTCCTTGGGCCTGCATCCTTTTTGAGTGGAAGATAAAAAATGGTAGCATCTCCCAATGCCACTTGGTGGTGGTGTGAAAATGAGACACCATTTGCAGCAAATTGTTCAGTGACTCTTCCTCTGCCTCTGACTGCAGGAGTGAGGAAGATGGTTAGCATGGATCATGACTGGGCATCAGCTCTGACACCACACTGAAACGAATGGGGCAGAGCCAACCTCTGAGGCATTATCCTAGACTGACTGCAGATGCATCTCTGCATGGGTTATGCCCTGCTTACATTTTTAGGGCTTTATGCAGGCATCCCCACTGGAGACACATTTTTGCAAAAGCTGATATTCTGGAGAACAAGGTGGTAGCTTCAGAGTGGTGCCAGTGTGGCATAGGGGCTTAGCCAGGAGCAGCCAAGGGCTGATTATTTGGTGTCGGCCAGGGGTCTGCAACGTGCAGCTCCAGAGCCGCATGTGGCTCTTCAGCTGTACACTTGCAGCCCCGGGCTCCAGGCCTTCCCTGCCACTGGAGGACCTTGCAGGCAGACTGCAACAGTCTCTGGACTCCCCCCAGCCACCAGAGGATCCTGAGGGGAACCCCTCCTTCGTTCCAGGCTCCCTCTTCCCTGCCAGGTAACTCTATGGCGGATGAGCTGGCCCAGCTCCCAGCACCGCATCATGAGGCTACACCTAATGTGGCTCTCAAAACACTGCGATATTGAAAGAATTTATAAAAATGGCTCTTATCTTTTGAGTTGCTGACCCCTGTAGGCAATGAGTGCTTCTGGCGAAATCCCTGGGTGCTGTTTTGAAATGAGGACCAGTGTGAGCAAGGCTCCCTGTCCCATGCTCGGACCAGGATATCCCTTTGCCTCTGGTCTAATAACATTCAGCACATTTGGGAAAGTCAAAGTCTTTGCCCTGCATTTATCATCTGATGCCCAGGGTTCATCTGCAAAGGCCAACACAAGCTGTCTCCCCGCCTACACCCTTTTTGATGGGTGTAACTGTTAAACTGGCATTGCTCTGACAACAGCAAGAAGTGGCAACTCTTGGTTTCTACATATATCTGCACAACAGAAACCTTTATTTCTCAGCCTTGCTAGTGTGGGCACATCTGTCACATGTTATTTGCCCCAATCCTGCTTTAATAAAAACAAAAGCAGTGACATACAGAGATGGAGTGTGATTAAAAATGACAAACTGTTCCTTTGCTCTTGGACCCTATGGGACTCCTGTCCTGGAGCTAGCAAGCCCCGGGAATATATAATGAGAATCATGCACTGGCCATGGCGGCTTTGGGTGAGGAGTGCTGAGGTTGTGGAAAGCTGTTTGGAGATTGTGGCATGAGAGATGACAGATTTCAGGCAATTCTTACCCTGCCAGGTACAGAAGGGATTTTTGTTTATTGTAAAAAAAACTAGGATTGGCTGTGATATTGAATGGTCCTCTTTTCAAGAGGAGCTCTTTGCTGTCTTTGGCAGTCAGACACTTATAGGTCGCTTGCATTTCTGGATGCTGCAATCTTACCTGTCTTACTAGCTTCTCAGGTCCCCGTTATCATAGTATCTGAGCGTCCCAGTCCTTTAATACAGCCATCATCCTGCATGCTGCCGTCTTAGCATATGCACAACGTGCCTCAAATGACATGCAGCAAGATTCATTTCCGAGTTTGGTGCACTGGTTGGATCAGTACCTACTCCACCTTGGGCTGGGTCCTGTGGGGAGTGTGACATGAGGACAGATCCATACCCCTTCACACCTTTGGCTAGGTAGAGCAGTACTCTGATCTCCATTATTCAGATGGGGAAATAAAGCCATGGGGAGATTAAGGCTATGTCTGTGTTACAGATTGGTGCCCGCACAGTTGTGTCTGGTGGGGAGCGGGGGAAGAGGTGTGATTACTGACTCACATGCCAGCAGAGCACCTACTGGAGAGACAGCTGTGCCAGCAGGAGGGCACTTTTGCCAGAATAGTTTACTTTATTGGGAGGGAAGCTCTGCTGCTGACGTGCAGTTTGCTTGGCATGAGCTAGGTCTTCAGTAGAAGCACTTTGCTAGTGTAGCATACCATCCTTTTGTTCTGGGAGTGTACAGTACCCAGCACAATGGAGTCCTGCTCTGAGACTGAAGTATGGTGCTGCCATAATCTCTGTGTAGTCCCAGGGAAAATTCTCCTACTTAGATGTGGTCTAAGTGATTTGCACAAGATTGTACAGAAACTGGTTGTAGAGCCAGGAATTGAACCCAAGTCCTTTAAATTCTAGTCTAGCTTCTCAGTTCTTGGATTATCCTTCCTCTTAAAAGGGTTCTAATTTATCATGCATATTTGAGTGTCCTATCTAAACATTTGTGACTGTGGCATTTTGAAATTCTCTTTTGATGCAGACTTTCAACTTCTCCAGAAAGGGAGACAGTAGAAAGCCAATTCTTATGCTTGGTTTTAATTTAAGTTTGATTTCCCAAAGGATGGGCCCTAAACTGCAGCCACAGATTTATGCGAGGATCTGTTGCCCCTGCATATCTACATTTATATCTCTATGTGTGGATTTTGGAGATTTAGGCACAACTTGTCTTTTTTGATGCTTTAGCTGGTAATGGTCCATGGAGTACTTGGGTTTGTCTGCACATCAAGTGTCTGGGAAGAGCTGTTCTGGAATAGCTCCATGTCTTTAACCACGTTGGCACTTTCAAGAATTAATCCTTAATTTAAAGCAGATTAAAGCTAACGTGCGCATTTCTGGATAATAGACAGGGAACCTTTTGACCAGTGTATAGGAAGCAGATGAGTTACACGTCCCACATCCACCATCCTGCACCACACAGCTTGTTATAAGGGATTGTGGGGAAAGGACTCCTACAGCCGGAGTATTGGCAACATTTTTTGTTGACTGGGGTCCCCAGAGAGCATTGCAGGCCCCTGTCATTGCTCTTTGGCTGCCCCCTTGTGGCTTTGGGCTCCGGGCCCCCTCCTGCTACCAGGGGACCCTGCGGGCAGCTTGCACCAGGCTCCAGGTTCCCCCTGCCACTGGGGGACCCTGTGGGGGGCCCACTCCTAGTTCCAGGCTACTTCCGCCACCAGGGGACCCTGCTGCAAGGGCCCTGGCCCAGCTCCCCCACCAGGAGGCTACACCCACCCATTGTTGCTCTCCAAACACTTGGCTGTTGAAGGAATTTTTAAAAATGACTCATCTTTTGGGTTGCCAACCCCTGTCCTAGATGACAAGGTTTTCTAAGGTAGGATTCTATCAATCTCTCCTGCTGAAACTGTTCCACTTGGTATAAATATTTATAGCAACAGGAACTTTTGAATCTCCCATTACAGACATACAGGAAGTCCCGTCGGTATGTGGCAGGAAAGTGGTTGTTTCTCTATGCAAATCAGGTTATCACTATTATAAATTGTATTACTCTAAACAAATCACAATAACAGTATATATATGGGCACTGTTAGCCATTTTCCGTGCATTACTGCTCTGTACCACCTCTGCAACTGGTCCCTGTGGAAAGGATCGAGGATTGGACCCTGACCTGTGCCTCAGCTAAGTCCCACTCAGTGAGCTTTTGTTGGCCTTCTGCATCCTTTTCTGGGACACAGGCCAGGTTCTGCTTAACAGAATTATGCTCATTTAAGTTGCTATCAAATGTGAGTGCTAGCTAGCTGTCTGAATTGGGGACTTGAGCGTGTGTTCAGGGAGGTAATATTAAACTGTCTCTGAAGAGTTGCTGTGAGGTGGTTTTTTTTTTCTTCCCCTTCTGATTTATTTTCGAACACTGTAATGAGTATAACTGGCTGATTTATTTTACACAGTTATAGGTGGCTCTTGCATCTGTATTACGAACAGGTTAAACTACTTTATGTCAATGGGACCAGTCATGCTGGACAACCCACAGTTTATACCATCGGTTAAAACCTCTTTTGTTTCAAACAATGAACAGGCTGGATTTTCCCCTTTTCTTGAGGGGGTAGGAGCAACATCAAAATAAGGAAGAAAGGCAGCATGGTGGAAAGTGTTACAGAAAAATCTGGTTATGTTACAGTAAAGTTCTGAACACATGGACTATGTTGTTTTGGTGTTTGTGGCCCGAGTGAGAAGCAGTGCTGGAGCCTGTTGGGCAGTTTTCTTAGGAACATAAGAATGGCCATAGTGTGTCAGCTTAGTGGTTCATCTTTCCCAGTGTCCTGTCTCCCAAAAGTGGCCAGTGCCAGCTACTTTAGTGGTAATGAACAGAACAGGGAAATTATCAGGTACCAAAGGGGCAGCTATGTTAGTCTAATTCAGCAAAAGAAGAATGGAGTCCTGTGGCACTTAAAGACTGACAAATTTATTTATTGCATGAGCTTTTGTGGGAGAAAATCCATGAAAGCTCATGTGATAAATTTGTTAGTAGTTAAGTGCCACAGGACTTCTTTTGCAAAATTATCAAGTGATCCATCTTGTGAGTCATCCATTCCTAGCTTCAGGCAGATAGAGCTTCAAGGATGCAGACAGATCATGGGGTTGGATGTCTGACAATCTTGGCTAATAGCCATTGATGGACCTGTCCTCTTACCATAATTCTTTTTTTGAGCCTAGTTATATTTTTGACTTTTGCAACATCCCCCGGCACCAAGTGCCACAGGTTGACTGTGTGCTGCATGAAGAAGTTCTTCCTCATGTTTGTTTTAAACCTGCTGCCTATTAATTTCACTGGGTGATCCCTGGTTCTTGTGTTATGAGAAGGGCAATTAACACTTCCCTATTCATTGCTCCGTGCCAATCACGATTGTATAGCTCTCTACCGTAACCGGTTTAGTTGTCTCTTTTGTAAACTGAACAATCCCAGTATTTTTAATCTCTCCTCAAATGGAATCTGTTCCATAATCCTAATAACATTTATTTCTCTTCTCTGGATCTTTTCCAATTTTAATATATATTTTTTGAAATGGATGACCAGAACTGCAAGCAGTATTGAAGGTGTAAGCATACCATGGAATTTTATAGCTCATAGACAGCTAATTTACATACCATCATCTTGTATGCACAGTTGAGGTCATGTTTTGCTTTGACTTTTCCCGAGCATATCATGTTTCCTTTACAAAATAAGACATGGGATAAGGAAAAAGGTCTCTTTCTTGGATCAGTATAGCCTTTTTGAGTGTGCTGGTCCTTTTGCAACCTCTAAACACTCTGTGGACCACAATATGCTGTTAGTTTCATTTGTACAATTCCTTGGTGAGGATGTTGTTGTTTTTCTTTTCTGTGGACCGCCATAATAGCCTCATAGACAACCATGGATCTATGTGTGGACCACAGGTTGGGTAATGCTGTATTAGCTAATCTGCCAATAACCTGGTACAGAGACTGATTTAGGTGATAGATTACATATTACAGTATTTCTGCAATTTCATATTTGAATTCCTTCAGAACTCTTGGGGGATCCCTCTGGTTCTGGTGACTAAATACTATATAATTTATCAATTTGTTCGAAAACTTCCTCTACGGCACTTCAGTCTGGGACCGCTCCTCAGATTTGTCATTTAAAAAGAATGACTCCTGTGTGGGAATCTCCCTCACATCCTCTTCAGTGAAGACTAGTAGGAATTCACTTAGTTTCTCTGCAATGTCTTTCTTTCTTTCTTTCTTTCGCTGTTAGTTTTTGTGTCGTTTGCTAGCTACTTTGCAAATTCTTTTTTGGTCTGTGTGGTTATACTTTTACACTTGAGGTGCCAGAGTTTATTTCTATTTTCTGCATGTTTTGACCTCCAATTTTTAAAGGATTTCTTTTGTCTCTGTCTCTTTTACTCTTTTGTTTAGCCATGGTGGTGTTTTTTTGGTCCTACTATGGTTGTTTTGTTTTTGTATTTGGAATATCCATTTACTATGAACCTCATGGTGATTTTTAAACTAATTCCCAGGCAGCTTGCAAATATTACACTCTTGACAGCATTCCTTTTAATTTATATTTAACTAGCTTCCTCATACTTACATAGTGCCTCTTAATGTGAAATGTTACTGTGTTGGATTTCTTTGGTCTCCCCACCCTCCTCCCACAAGAGTGTTAAATGTAAGTGCATAGCGGTTGCTATTATCCAGGAGTTCAGCTATGTTTACTTCTTGAACCAGAACCTGTATTCCACTTAGGACTAAATCAGGATTTGCCCCTCCTTTTGTGGGTTCCAGGAGTAGCTGTTGCAAGAAGCAGTCATTAACGGTGTCTGGAAATTTTATCTCTGTATCCTGTCTCGAGGTGAGATGTACCGAGTAGATATGAGGCTAATAGATTTAGTGCATGGGTGGCTGGAATTATAAAGGGAGACTGTTCTAGTGACCAAGGCATAGAGCTGGAAGCCAAGGATCCAGGTTCTATCTCTAGCACTCCCACTAATATATGATCTTGGGCTACTTATGTGACTCCTATGCCTCACTTTCCCCATCTGTAAAATGGGGATACTCCTGATGACCTATCTTTGAGAATGGACTGAGGCAGAATTAAGGTTTAGTCAGCACTGTGGGTTCCTTGTGAAGAAGGTAGCAGAAAAGTGTCAAACATTATATGTTATTGTTTGAAGATCTGTCCTGGATGAGCCACTGTGGCACCCAGGGTGTGCAAAATCCATTTGCAAAGATTCCTGCCAGTTGTGTGGCTTCACTGGCCATGAGATGGATGGACATTGATGTTGTGGATGATTTCACATTGCCTTCTTGGGTGGGATCTAGAGGCAGACAGCTGAATGCCTAATGAGTTTAATCAGCTGAGGTTAAACTTGCTGGGCAGTGAGCCTGTTCCCCTCCAGAAACGCACTACCTGGGGTCTTTGTGTTTGCTGTCACACAGTTCATCAGATAAAAGTGTGTAATATCAGACAGAAGTTCCCAGGTTTGAATTTTCTGCTTGAACTTTTTTGTCTGCAAATGCTTACGAGTGATCCCCAATGGCCTGTGAAGATGGTTTGTGGTTGGAGAATTTTTGCCCAGTCACAGGCGGGGTTATGTCAGAAATCATGCCATGTGGGACAGCTTGCACTGGTAATCCCAGACCTTCTTACAGTTTGTAGCTCCAAGGCAGCTCTACCATACAGGGTTTTCACTCTCACCACTATGGATCTGTGTGCCTGAAAGCCTGGCTTCATGCAGTATTGCTCCCAAATCTGCAGCAGGGTGTTTGGGGACTCTTGGGACTTTCAGGCTCCCTGCCCAGAGTTGCCACAGAAGCTGGGAGCCCCAGCAGATGCTGACTGAAATTTTTCATCAGGGTCACAGCATTAGTGAAACTGACACAACTGTCAGTCAGCAGCTGACTTTGTCCTGGGGAGCAGATTTCATTTGAGAAATGCAGATCAGGATTTCTGAAGCTTTTTTTTTTTTTTTTTTTTAAAAAGGGTTCTGGTTCACAGGGAATTTTGAGAAAATTGGTTTGCGTTCCCCAGGACCCGGAAACCACTAGGATTGGACAGCTGTGATGTGCTATATTTCATTCCTCAACAGTCCCCCTCCAGTTTATATTTAGAATGGCACCTCTCGACAATGAAGAGAGTTGCATCTGCTTCTTGCCAGCCAGGAAGATGGCAGGCATGCGGTAGGCTGATCTGAGGTGTGGGTGGGGTTTGGTGGCACAGGTATCAGGCTAGAGGGGGCGGGTTCCAATTCTGGGGCTGCTGTGGATAGATGTGTCCTTTTCTTAGACTTAGATGGCTTTGAAGTCAATGAAGGTAAGAAGTGAGGAGAGTCAGATGCATACAATTGCTGGAGTTAAACTCTTGTCCGCAGAGGTGTGCACAAGACGTATATGCCCCTCCTCTAGTGCGTATTTATCAGCAAAGACTGTCTTGGGGGTTTTCTCTGGAGCCTTAAGCAGGTATTAGGGCAGAGCAGGTGCACCCTGCGCATTCAGTCCTCTGCAGCTGGTAAGATCACTTTTTGTCCTTTGTTACATCTCCTGTGTCTTTGTTGATGGCTTTGACGGCCCAGCTGGTGGTCAGCTTGCAGAGGTCTCGAGAGATTGTTAGTGGCTATTTCAGATGGTGCCTAGACTAGAAGTGACTAAGGGTTACTGCTGTCTGGCAGCACTCCTCTGCCGTTGCTGGGCCCTCTTGCATTGGTGCACCTTGGTGCTGCCTGTTCTCTGCCTGTGGCACACAAGAGCGTAGCTGATTGAGGGAGCAATCGCTGGGTCTAATTTCAGCTGTCAGGTTTACATCATGGGTGCTGGCTGGTGGTAGCCTATGACACCCGTGAGGTTCGATGAGGTGATCCTCTGATCACTTCTGTCCTTAAATGCTATGATTCTTGAACAAGGGACAAAGAGACAGACCCTGCCCCAGAGAACTTCTGATTTAAATACAAGGCTGGCAAGAATGGGGCAGGGGTGGGGAGGTGATGCAGCCAAACAAGCATAGCTTAATTTGTAATGAAAAAGGTTCTGGAACTTAAGCAATTAGGGTCAGGGGCACAAGCAATTTTTCTACACTCATAAGTGACGCAGCAAGCCTGGAGGTGCTGGAGCTAGGAACTACTAAGACCAACATGTCAGGGCTTAGCCCTGGTGCGAATTAAGCACAGTAAACAGGAGAGAAAAATGAGACAATTTTGGTGATAGGAGGTGGTCACAGCATGCCAGCCTCTTAACTGCTTGGGTCCTGAAAAGTGAAGTAGGCTCTTCACTTACGTCTGGTTCTTCTAGGTCTGGGCAAAGGCATGTTGACAGGGGCAATACAGGGATAAACAAAAGAATGAAGCTTCTCTGTCTGTGCTGTTGGCATCTGTTCACCAGCCTGTGCATTCACATAGCAAAGGAATAAATCCCAGTGGGAGCTGTGGGTCTGAAGAGCTCAAGGTTATGAAATTAATTTGGTCTGTCCTGTGAGGATTTGTGGTGGATCCCCAGCAACTCAGGAAGGGAGATACTCTTAATTAGCTGCCCCCCCGACAGGAATAAAGGTGGCTTTTGATTAGTTTTCTTTGGATTTTGTCAGTCAAAATAGTGACCTATGAAGGTGAAATCAGAAGTGTATGGCAGAGTAAATGTCGGCCTTCAAGTGCTCAGGGATTCTGAGAGCTTGGCTACTGACTCTCACGGTCATGGAAGAGTTTTCAACAGCACAGGGAAGTGAGAATGCTCTGAGGTTTGTCTGGATAATGGCTAAGGAGCAACAAGATGGATGAGTGGAACTAGAGTCTTTATGGAAGAATGTCCTTGCCCAGTTGACTGGCCCCATTCCCTGTAGCTCCAGAGTGGAGGCTGCCGCTGCAGCCTGAAGATTTCAAGGAGACATGACTCCATCTTTGGAAGCTTGTAAGACCCAGTTGGATTAAACCCTGGCTGGGAAGATTTAATGAGAGTAGTCTTGCTTTTAGCAGGGGTTTGGACTAGATGAACTTGAGGTCGCTTCCAATGCTATGATTTTATCATTCTATGAATTATAGAATCTTGCAAACAGCCAAGTAAAAACCAGATGATTGAGCTGTTGAAAATCTGCTCAAAGGCACTGATCTGAAAAAAGTAAACATAGTGCCCATGGGTAGAGAGGGCCTTAATGTTTCCTTAATTAACCACAAGGAGATGATTAGGAAGGTGGTTTGAAAACCTTTCCCCTGAGTTCTTCCCCTGGGTGCCATGGCCAGGGAGCTTCTTCTGGAGCTGGGGTGTTTGGGAACTCAAACTGCTAATAGGAGCATGGCCTTGAGAAAATGCAGAGCACCACTCAGGGAAGCAGAGCAGCAAATGCAAACCTTCAGGCCCTTGGCAGGGGTGACTGCCTCCTTTCAGGTGGATGGCTGGAACAGTCTGATATAATGTGTGCTGCTTTAGTTCCTGCCTGTTGCATCTGATCTGTTTATTACAATGCATACCTCATGCTGCAAAGTTAGGGCAGAGAGGGCTTGAACTATGGCAAGTGTTCACATCTAATTTATTCCTGATAATATGGAAAGAACTCTTCAGTGAGTAAAACTTTCTCCTGTGTGCCCTGAATTTATGACTCCTCATGTTTTTAACTCAGAATCTATCAAGTAATTTATATCAAGCTATATTATGCATCCAGGACTCCAGGGGAAGTGAAGTAGAGTTGTTAGTCTTGATCTACAGCCCCTATGGAATAATATGCAGCTGCATAAATATATTGTTATGGATTAGAAACACAATATTATAGATTAGAAGTGCACAGTATATGCAGTTTAAGTATGGTGAAAGTGCTCAGCAGTTTACAGCCAACATTTTAATGCCATGTCATTTGTGAGCTATAGCTATGTGACAGAGTGGAAGGGGTAAGCCCCTTCATACCTCTGCGCCTCCCCCTGCTCTTCAGCTGCCTGGACTGCAGTAAACTGAACCAGCAGTGCCTAGACAGCAGGGAAAAGGGTAACAGCTGAAGGTGCTGATTAAACCAAGTCAAGATCGTGCCTAATGGGCAAGCAGAACAGCTGTCCCCTAGCTGGAGGAACACATAAACCAGCCGGGGAGAAACCACACAGAAAGGTGTGCCTGGGGAGGAGAGTTGAAGCCCTGCACTTTCGTTTGCCTCCTGGTCAGAATGGGGAAGTGGCTCCAAGCCTTGGGGCCAAGCAGGCCTGATTCAGGAGTGGGGATTTTATCAATATACTGTAAATAAATGAGCATGGATGATTGCATTGAGTGATGCATGCAAGTCTTCTTATTGTGGAGGGGGGAGAGGACCCAGAAAGGCAGGGGGGCCCAGTCTGCTACAAGTTGCTTATCTGGAAACATAAGCTGATATGCTACACATCAGAAGTCCTATTTCTGTAACTTCAAATACATTTCATTTATATGAAGTAAAACATGTTTATTCACACAAAAGTTCACTTTTCCCTTTGCTGACTGTTATGTCTGTAAATATCTATCTGTAATCTGTCTGCATAGAAATCATGCGGAAAATTTGTATAAGTCTCATCTTCAACAGTGACTTAAGCTTCTAAGTCACTGAGGCAGTTTTCAATGCCTGCATGTGTGACTATATAATACATGATCTGTGGGTGTGATTCTTAGTATAAAATCACAACATCTAGCATCATTACCACTCAGGGCACAGTTATACAGGTGTTTGTATGGCCCTGATTGCCTATAGGCAGGACTTCCAGTGCCGGGCAATGTAAAGGGGAAGAAATGTGTGTAGGGTGATCGGATGTTCTGTCTGACACATACGACTCAAAGCACCTTCCTCTTCCTACTCTAGGTGACCAGCAGTGGCCGCGATGAAAGCAATAGCCATTGGGTGGCATCTCGCCTGCTGACAAAAATGATCAACAAGTCCCGTAAGTCCTTGTCGCTTTGCATTCCTTCCCTGAGATTAGTTTTGCTGGGTCATGGATGCAAAACAGTATTTAAAACTGACACAAAGTGGCAGTGCCATGGGGGCCCCCAAACTCGGGAAAAGGCAGGTTGGGTGTAAGAAACCAAGGCATGCTTGGTGGGGCCCAGAAGTTGGAGCCAAAAGTCAGAGCTGGAATTGGGAGTCGAGAGAAGGGCTGGGACAAGGCAAATGTAGAGCTGGGAGCGAGGCTGGAGCAGGCTGAGGCCTGTCGAGTGTCCCCATCGGCAGCAGGGAGAGTTCCCAGCCATTCAGTGACCTGGGCAGACTGAGCTACTGGATCTCCTGAGTGGCTGAGGGACCTGCTGCCCTGAGACTCACCACCCAGCTTCTGGCACCTAGCACAGGAATGAATGACTCACCCCTGCGTCTGGCTCAGTCCAGCTCCAGTAGGGTCGGGAGTATGATTTCCTTTTTCCCTTGGTGGTTGCCGGAGGGATTAGCTGGTTTGCCAAGGATAATGCAAGCTGTGATGAGGTGGGACAGAATGGGGGGCAGGAAGGGGCTCAGAAGGCTGGAGTGAGCTTTTTGTCTTGTCACCTTCCTTTAACCCTCATCATCTGAGGCCTTCTCCAGGAGGGAGGTGGCAAGGTAGAGGGAGGGGTCCATCCACTGTGATTGACCAATATGGTCAGGGATGTAACCACATGCCGGAGGGTCTCTGACTGCTAGTTGCTGGGACTGGACAACAGGGGATGGATCACCTGATGACTGCCCTGCTCTGTTCCTTCCCTCTGAAGCACCTGGCATTGGCCCCTATTGGAAGACAGGGCACTGGGCTAGATGGACCATTGGTCTGGCTCAGTAAGGCCATTCTTATGGCATTGCACTGTGATCACTGTATCTGGCCTGGCCCTCTTTTCCTACATCTCTCTTCCTTAGACTGGGCTCAAATGTGGGAGGCTGGATAAGGGTAAATAAAGGGGGAGAAAAAAAACCTCCTGGAAATCTGCAGCCCATGTGCAACTGAATTAGCAGGCAGTCCCAGAGGCCCATGCTGGAGCTTCAACTCCTTGGTACCTATGTGTTATAGTGATGGGCAGCTATAAACAGCTAATAGGTGAGGTAGATGGGAGGTGGAGGGGGAAATGCTTAGGTGAATACCAGCTGCCACTGAGGCAGTGGGCAAGGGTGCAAGGAGACTTATGATTGTCAGGTGGCAGGCTAGGGCACTAAGCCAGGGAAGGGGTTGTCACAGGCTGGGGGATCAGTTTATGATAGGCCAACTGTCTCTGGCTGCAGTGCGATGCTTCAAATAAGTGGCTTCAGGGCCAGATTCATGGTCCTGAGTGAATGCAGTTGTGGATTCCACTCTGTGCACTTCATGGCTGAGCGGGGCAGGAGATAGACAGATCACTCTAATTTATTTGTAAAGAACAATAAAGCTGGATTAAACAGGTTGGCTGGGTTTGTCACTAACCAAATAACATAATAGCCAGGTCAGATAAGGGACTTGGCTGGCAGCTTAGGTTTGCAGCAGGAAGTGCTTGTTTTATAGAGTTTTTTTAACTTTTCTGAGCTGCACATTTCCTTTGTGGAGTCAATTCAGTGGAATCCTCAAGTATCTAATTGCCCCCTGATCAAAGGCAACACATCACTGGATATCTTTGTTTTCATAACCCAGCTACGTGCATCTATCCCCATCTTTACCTGGTCAGGTGTGTCCTGTCTGGGACTCTGGTGATGTGTGCAAACTACCCTATCCTGTGGGCTTTGCCTCTATGCTTCATCATTCTACCAATGCGCATAGCTTCCTCTGTCATCATCTTGTATGACACACACACATCTCCATGTGTTTGTTTCCCTGTGCATAGAATCATAAACAATCAGGGTTGGAAGGCACCTCAGGACGTGCCTAGTCTAACCCACTGGTCAAAGCAGGGCCAAACCCAAATAAATCATCCTAGCCAGGACTTTGTCAAGCTGGGCCTTAAAAGCCTCTAAGGATGGAGATTTCACCATCTCCCTCGATGCCCCATTGCAGAGCTTCACCACCCTCCTAGTGAGAAAGTTTTTCCTAACGTCCAACCTTGACTGCCCCAGCAGGAACTTTAGACCACTGCTCCTAATTCTGTCATCTGCTACCACTAAGAATAACCTAGTTCCATCCTTCCTGGAACCCCCTTTCATGTGGTTGAAAGCAACTATCAAATTCTCCCTCATTCTTCTCTTCTGCAGATCAAAGAAGCCCAGTTCCTCAGCCTTCCCTCATAAGTCATGTGTCACAGCCCTCTAATTATTCTTGTTGCCCTCAGCTGGACTCTCTCTAATTTGTCCACATCCTTGCTGGAGTGGGGGCCCAAAACTGGGCACAGCATTTGACATGTGGCCTCACCAGTGCTGAATAGAGGGGAATAGTCACTCCCCTCAATCTGTGGAGCAGAACAATTTCCTCTAAAGGGAGCACTGTTGCTTTTAAGAATAGTTCTATATCTTCATCCTATATTCTAGCTACAGTTTCTTCTCAGGTCGGGAAGGAAGTTCAGTCTCCTTAGCCGCATGGCAAACTTTCATTCTTCCACCTGTTGCTGATCTATCAGGTGCATCAGTCTCTGTGTTGCTTCATCTTGAGCTGAAATATGGACTTATCAAACTTTACTTTTCCCTGAATGATTTGCTGGATCAGGGACAGAATGCTCACTGAGTCAGAGCAGAACCGGGCCACTGGTTTATAGAGAAATGGCTGTTTGGAGCCATTTTAAATCTATGAGTAAGAGCCTTGTTCCAGGTTGGCCGTGAAGGTTTAACCACAGTGGGAGCAATGGACTGAAGTTAAGCAATGGAGGGCTTAGTATGAACCTCAGGGACAATTTCCTAGAGATGAGATCTATTAGACCAGTGGTTCCCAACCTTTTTGGCATGAGGGCCACATATATCATTTTTACAGCCCTGAAGAGCCACCGGCCTCTGCCAGCAGCTCTCCCAGTCCCCTCCAGCAGTTTGCCCCCTTGCTCGTTGATCTCCTGTTTCCCTAGCTGCAGCAGAGAAACTGCACACATCCTCCAAAGGGGTAGCCATGTTAGTCTAGTAAAGGTGCCACAGGACTCCTTGTTTGTCTTGCACACATCCCCTAGTTCTGCAAACTCTATCTGGGTCCCAAGGCAATGGCTCCCTTCTTCAGCCAGGAGGATGGAAGATCAGTGCTCTCCTCCCCTCCCTCTGGCTCCAGCAAGGACTATAGCACCTATGGACCTGGGTAGACCACTTTGCTGTGCAGTGTGCACCTTACTACAGCCAGGGGAATTGGGGTGCTAATTCTTTATCCTTTCAGCTGCAACATCAGTCTTTTAGCTCTGCAGAAATTTGCTCCAGGGGGTCCTTAGGCAGTGACTCCATTCTGCAGCCAGCAGGAGGGGAGCTCAGGGCCACTTTGAAAGCCCCTGAGGGCCACTTTTGGCCCCTGGGTCACAGGTTGGGAACCACTGGGTTAGACTGTGGACTGTTGTAGCAAGAAATGATGGAAATTGCACTGGCTCATTTAAAATGAGACAGAACATAGCACTGGGTAATCTACTGCAGCAAACGATTGGAAAGGAAGGTGGAGCAGATGTCCTATGTCCTAACAGACATTTTCCATCTTTTTCTATGCTTCTTTCTTAGCTTTAGGGAATTGTTTCTTACCCAGCCATGAGCCTTTAGAGTATGTTTATGTTGCAGTTGCAGCATGATTCCCAGCTTGAGTAGCCATACCTGAGCTAACTTTAACTAGCTGGGGTCCTGTACTAGTGAAGTCCTGCTTCAAAATGAACTAGCTTCGTGAGGGTTCTGATTGTGGATCAGACCAATGGTCCATCTAGCCCAGTATTCTGTCTTCTGACAGTGGCCAATGCCAAATGCTTCAGAGGGAAAAACAAGAACAGGCAATCATCAAGTGGTCCATCCCGTCATCCACTGAGTGCTGCTACTTATTCCTAAATTCTTTCTGGGCATTAACATCTCCAGTTCTCACAGAAGCATCAAAGTGGGACAACTACTTATCACTGAATTTCATGTCCCTGCTGGGCACAAGGGCAGTGGCTGAAGTGAATTTCCATCCCTTGTTCTGCTGTCACAGCTCCATGGTCCCAGCATCACCTATTTTCTCTCTTTCTCCCTGGTGCAGGATGGAAGATACTTGCAGGGCTGGCGTTAGTTCTGGGGATGGCATGGTATTCTATATCCCGGGAAGAAAGGTACATATATCTGTGAGTGTATTTTTCAAGTTTTAGAGGGAGCAAGAGGCTTTTCTCTCCTGCCTTTTCCTGATGGGTTTGGGCTGTCTCACTGTGAGACGTGGCATGTGGAAAGGACGTGCTTTCTACCTCAGGAACAATTTGGAAATGGAATAGCTTAATAATGTCTCCTCAGGCTGGATAAGAGGGAGGCCCATCTAGTCAGCTGATGAAATTCACCTTCTCAATTATTCCTGCAGGATAAACTTGATTATAATGTGGCAATGGTAGACAAAAGATGCCAGTGAATGCTTTTTAGTAATGACATTGCATACCAGCACATTGGGGGTTCCCTTCTGCCCTAGGCCTACAATGATTTTTGGGGGACAAATCAGTGCTCATCCAAGGTGAAATTGGAGAAGTCCTGCAAAATCTGGGCATTAGATCATGATGTGTCAGCCTCAAAGCCTTGTCCTCACTAAAAGGTGCATTCTTAACATATGCTAGCTAACCCCTGGCAACTAACATCAGATATCATCCTGGAGAAGGTGGTTTGTAGTTGTAAACATGTGTTAGCAGGTCACGTTAGACAACTGGGGGAGCCTAGGGTTAATTATTGGGATTTAAGAATGCACCTTGTTTTGCTAGTTGAAGACACACATAGAAGTTTACAGAAGAAGCATAGAGGGTAAGCATTCAAAAAAGAGTTTAAGCAGGTTTCTTTGGTGCTTGTGCCTAGACCTGAAGATGTGAATTTTGTCTCTGGTCTCTGCATGCTGCTCTTAAGAGCCTGGTAGCAGTCAATAGAAAGAGGGACCCAATTACCCCCAAAACATATTCTTTGTCTAGTATATTTCAAGATGCCCTCAGGCTCTGCCTTGGCTCCTCTGAAACTTGTCTCACAGATGATCAGCAATAAGCTTTGCTAGTTGCCGATGGTTTGGAGATGACGTGGGAGCCAAACGCTCAGTTACCCTCTTACAGGGACATGCTCTGCACTCTCTTGGACTCCCACCTACTTGCTGGCCATGGAAGTGATAGCTCATCATTCAGAGGGAATCGCCACCAGGCTGGAGGAGTCACTATCTTTGCTTCTTTGCCTTACAGTTTTTCTTTCCCTGTGCAAGATGACAAAATGACGTGTCCCCAAGGAGAGGTGGAAAAGAAAACCACGCTGCTCATAGGAAAGTGAGTCACTGTCCCATGCAGGGGTTTGGTCCTTGCAGGGCTGGTCTTACTTCCCAACGGATCGGTGGAGGGTGGAACAGGTGAAGATTGTCACTGTAGGCTTTGGGTGCGAGGAGAGGGTGCAAAATAGACAGTGAATTCTGCCAAAGATTCTGTTTTATGTCAGGTTTGCATGTCCCTCTGGCTAATTAACTCTGTGTTCCTTGCAGTTACACACGGGATCGTCCGCTGTTTTTACAGCTGAAGGATTACTTTTGGGAGAAGACCCCATCACCCTATGAGCTGCCATATGGAACTAAAGGAAGTGGTAAGCAAACCTCCTTTGTCCTCAAGCATCCATCCCTTGTATTTGGTGAGCTGCAGCATGGCACACAATAGAGGAAATGTCTTCTCCTTCACACCTGCTTCTCCTGTCTGTCTTGCCATCTTCTATTACTTACTTGTCAACTAACAAGCTTGGCTTGATCTGCCATCTCTCGTGACTTCTCGACTCTGCACTGGCCTTGCTCATGGGTTGGAGTGTTCTCACGTGAGCATGTGGCCTGGGAGATGGGGCAGTATTGCAAATAACTTGTCATCTACTGACCCTCTCTTTTCACTTAGGAAATTACCTGCAAACAGATTAATTCTTATAGATGTTGTGGTTGCTTGGCCAGTTAGTGAAAAAAACATTCTGCCAGTCAGGTGTTCACAGTTTACATCAACTCTTCATTACCCGGATGTTTGTGATTGGTTGTTGGAGTCATGTGGTATGGTTTCTGGTCCTTAACTGGAACATGGGTCCCCTTTTTCAGAAGGAGGAATAAAGACTATTTTATCTGGACTAAAAATAATGGAAAGATGCCTCTCCCACATTCCAGGAGCCTTACCATCACTCATAATACATAACACAGCCTTGGGAATGCTCTAATGGCAACTGCTCTTGGTTGTGTATCTCCCACTAGGTATTGTGAGCCCCCCTCAGTGCTCACATCACACAGATGTGGATCTGTTTTATCCCCCAACTAGGAGTCCTTCAGATGTGTGAGAAGTGACCAAAATTTGGGAAAGCCATGTTATGCTGCATGGTGCACCATGACTGAAAAATTTTAAGGTTTCAGAGTGAATAACTGATGGAGCTGATGCCATGAAAGTGGCTGTTTAGTTGCATTTTGATTTAAATTAACAGATTCTAACTCTGTTTTACCAAGCAGTTTCTTTCTATGAGTTTTCCTCTTGTGGAAGAAACTTTTGGAGTGAATGTTTCAAGGGAGGGACAATTGTACAGCTTTGATTTTAAGGCCCAAATGGACTGTTAGATCGTCTAGTCTGACCTGTATATCACAAGACAAGGCATTTCACCCAGTCACCCCTGCACTGACCCCTACACTGTGTTTGACTGAAGCCTACCTCCCAGAAAGGTGTCCAGTCTCAATCTGAACACAATGAGCTGGAAATCATAGAATCATAGAAGAAGAAGGATGGAAAAGACCTCAGGAGATCATCTGATTCAAACACTTGCTCAAAGCATGACCAACACCACCTAAATCCACCACTTCCTTGACAGATGGTTTGTACCAGTGCATTGATCTTTTATATAAACAGGGGTCGGAGTGGAGGAGGGTCCATGTAGTGGCTCCCCCTCCACTGCATTTGAGCAGAGGAGCAACGTTAGAGAACTGAGTGTTCACTGAAACAGTGGCTCAGATAGTCCTCCTGAAGAAGGAAAACTCAGCTAATTTGTGAGTGTTTTTTTTTAAATGCTCGCTAATTAATTTAATAATTAAATCGAGCAAAGGTTAGACACTGCTGATTGCTGATGAAATCCCATGAATGTTTCTCCTTAGTTGTCTTTTCTCAAAACTAAACTTGCCCATTTTTTGCCTTTCCTCAGAGGGCAGATTCTCTAAACCTTTTATCATTTTTGTTTCCCTCCTCTGACTCTCTGCAATTTGTCCACATTGTTCCCAGGGCAGTGCCCAGATTTGGACACTATTCTCCAGTTCCGGCCTAACCAGTGCCAAGTATGGTGGGACAACTGCTTTCTGTGTCTTAAATTCAACACTTCCGTGAATACACCCCAGACACTTATTAGTCTTTTTGCAATTACGTCCCATTGTTGACTCACATTTAATTTCTGATCCAGAATGACCCCCAGATCTTTCTCAGGAGTACTACCAGTCAATAATTTCTCATTCTGTAGTTGTCCGTTTGATTATTACCTATGAGTATAGTACTTTGCAATTGTGTTTACTGAATTACATCTTGTTGAATTCAGATCAGTTCTCCAGTTCATCCATTTGAATTCTAATTCTGTTCTCCCAAATGCTTACAACTCTGCCTAGCTTGTTATCATCTGCAAATTTTATAAGCATCCTTTCCACTCCATTATCCAGATCATTTAAAAAAAAAATCAGACAGAGGACTGCCCAGGATCCCTCTGGGTTCTCCCAACAACTCTGAGTACAGTCTTTCAACCAGTTTTGCACCCACCTTATAGTAATTTTATCCAAATCACGTTTCTAATTCACGTTGCTGATGAAAATGTCAAGTGGGACTGTCAGAATCTTTAACTAAAATCAAGGTGCATCTACTGCTTCCCATATTCATTAGCCAAAACCCTTTTGCAGAAGATAATCAGATTTTGAATGACCTGTTCTTGACAAATCCATGCTGGCTATTCTTTATTATCCTATTATTCTCCAGATATGTACAAATTGATTGCTTAATAATTTATTCAAGTGTTTTTCCAGATATTGGAGTTAGTCTGACTGGTCTATGATTCTCCATGTTTTTTGTACTCCTTTATGAAGACAGGAACTATGTTTGTTGTTCTTGAGCCTTCTGGGATATCACCCATCTCCATGTATTCATAAAGATAATTACTAATGGTTTCAAGATTGCTTCAGTTAGTTCTTTTAGTGCTTAGAATGAATTTCATCAGGCCCTGCTGACTTGGATACATCTAATTTATCTAAGTATTCTTTAACTTGTCCTTCCCTTATTTTGGCTTATGTTTCTTCCCCTTCATTGTTATAAATTGCATTGTGTCCAGTCACCATTAATCTTTTAGTGAAGACTGAAGTAAAATAGGCATTCAACATCTCAGCCCTCTTGATGTCATCAGCAGGGATTAAAGTAAGGGGGAATGTACTGGAATGCTGTTCTGGGGCCAAAAATTTTTACGGTCCAGTGTTCTGGGGCCCCCAAAAATAGAATAATGGGGCAGAATGCAGTATTCCAGCGTGTTACACCTTACCAGAGCCCAGGGCTGTCTGTCCCTAGTGGGATGTGGGGCCTGGGGCAATTGGCCTATGACGGGTGGGCTACCAGCTGCCACCCCACCAGCCCAGAGGCTGGTCCTGCACTACTGTCCCTCCCCAGGCCAGTCTGGGGACTGGGCTCTGATCTCCTGCCCCTCCCCTGGGACAGCTGTCCTGCCCCAGGAGTGGGGAGGGGGTAGGGGGCAGCCCAGCTATGTGGCTTCTCCAGAACAGGATTGGGCTTGCGCTGGTGGCCTCCACATCCCAACAGTGGCCTCAGGGTAAGAATGTGGCCAGCGGGGAGTACCCACATCGTTGCTGTGACCTGCTGTGACCTGCCGGCCAAGCACCCTGGGTCAGGAGCCAGCACCCCCCACTCCACCCCACCCCATGGATTGCCCACTCTCCACCACTCCACAGATCCCGTCAGCTGCCTGCTCCCCTCCCCACCGCATGGATCCCACTAGCCCCCCACCACTCCATAGACCCTCATTAACCCCCTATTGCCCCACCCCATACACCAGCCCAACAGCACCCCTTCACCCCATACACCCCCACCAGCCATCCCGTACTGTCCCATCCCACCTTGCCTCACAGACCCCCATCCTCGCCCCAGGGGCCACTTCATCAGCACCCTCACTGCCCTGCCTCATAAACACCTCACCAACCCTCCAACTGCTCCCCATAGACCTCTCCACCTCACCCCGGGGCCACCCCACCAGCCCCTCTCCTGGCCCCATAGACCCCCACTTCACCCTAAGGGTCACCCAACCAGACCCTGCTCCCCCGCTGCCCTAAGCCATAGGTCTCCCCACCTTGCCCCAGGGGACTTGGGGAAGCCGGCTGGCTGTGGGACTCAGGGATGCTAGCTGGGGGAAATAAGGAGTCCTGTAGCACTTTTAAGACTAACAGATTTATTTATTTCATGACTTTAGTGGGAGAAAATCCCACTTCATCAGATGCTTTGGTTTTCTGTTACCATGTGACCTGATCCTGTGACTTGCACTTCCCTGCATTTATTTTCCTCTCAATCTGTCCGTTCCCGTATCTTCAAAGCATCTGACAAAGTGGGCTTTTCTTCCACAAAAGCTTATGGTCTAAATAAATTTGTCTGTCTGTAAAAATACCACAGAAGTTCTTGGGGACAGGGAGACTGGATGGGGGCTGGGTAGTGGTGGAGGGAACTGTGAAGGGCTGGGGTGGGGGACTGAGGAGGGATGGAGGAGGTTGGGGGGCTGGAGTGGGGACTAGGGAGGGAGGAGCCTGGGGAGGTGTGAAGGAGGTTGGGGAGGCTGAAGGGGTGGCGTGGAGGAATGGGGACAAGGGGACTGTAGGAGCCTGGGGAGGTCTGAGGATGTTGGGGGGCTGAAGGGGGTGAGGTGAAGATGCGGAAGCTTGGGGGTGGGAGCGTTTGGAGCACTGGGGTGAGGACTTGGGGGCAGGGAGCTTAGGGAGTGGGGATGGGGGCTGAGGACGACATGAGGAAAGAAGGGTCTGATGTAGGCACTAGTGGAGAAGATATGGGTGATGATATGTATTTGAGGCTGTGCTACATGTGTGAGGAAAGAGCTGGTAGGGCTCAAAAATGCCTGCCTTGGCTAGGGCCCACACATGCATGAAGGGGGCCCAGAGATTGGGAGGGTTCCAGCGTCCCCATCAAATTATACTTTAATCACCACTCATCAGATATTAGTTTTCCTTCCCTGCTAAGTAGCAAACCTACATTTGCTGTCCTTTTGCTCTTGCTCCTAATGTATTTAAAAACTGCTTCTTATTGTCTTTCATGTTCCTTGCTAGGTGTAACTCATTTTGTGCCTTCATCTCTCTGACTTTGTCCCTGTTCATGCTTCTTGTTTGCTCTTCTCCTTAGCAATTTGTCCATGTGTTCAGTGGTGCCTTTAAGATTACCTGCTTGAGTATATGCCTGCTGTCCTGAATTCAAGCCCAAGTCCACAGTCCTGGCAGGAGCAGCATACTATGGGGTGTGGATGGCAGGGAGGAGTCCCACAGTGCTGTTGGGAGATGCTCCCTGTTCACTGGCAGATGGTGGCCGGGTGCTGCCTGCTTCTCCTTGCCTGCCCACCCATAGATGCTGGATGTGTGTGGTGCACCCCAGTGCAGGCGGGAAGTGTATAGCTTTAGAGAAGCTCTGGGCAGCTGGGAGCACACTTCTCCACTTATGCAGGTGCTCAGACTGCTGCACTGTGTGTTATTTGTGGGTAAGACGCCTGCGGGGGAGATGCAGGCTTCTCAGGAGAGAGAGAGAGTCATCCGTTGTTATTGTCATTGTTTTATTTGTAGCACTTAGGAGCCCAAACCTGAAACAATATCCTGCTATGCTGGGCACTGTACAAACTTCCCCAAAGCACTTGCACTCTCTTCCTAGATTTGCCTGTCATCTTGGGGTGCCCACATGTATTACAATTACAGTGGTGTGCCAAGGGTCTCTGGGGGCCAAGTCTACATTTGCCTTACTCCCCCTGCCTCACAACCCTTTGCACGGCAGGAGGTGTCCTGGTGCTGTCTCCCAGCTGCCCCAGGGAGGGAGGCCTGTATCTGTGGCATGTGGGGAGAGGCGCGGAGGCTTCAGGGAGTGCAAATACACGCCTGGCTCTATTGCTACCCCTGCCACTTAGCCAGTGCATGGTGCCTGCCTCTCCCTATGAAGCCCAACATTGGCTCTGATGAGGTAGCCTTACTCCCTAGCCTGGGGTGAAAGGGGTGTTGGGTCAGCCTTCCATGATGAACTGGGGTGCCCCTCAGCACCTCCTGTGCCTTGAAAAGGGCCAGGCAGTTCACTTCCCGCCAACTTAACTGCAGCCTGGCACCTCTGGCGCCACATGGTAGCCTTTCCCCCACTGTCCTGGGTGCGTGTGCCAAGACAATACCCCCCTGCAGGCCGGGACTTTCCGCTTTGGTATGCCACTGCATGGTTACATTCTGGGGTCTCTGTACTTTCATCAGTGTGTTGCTATGTACATGGTTACATTCTGGGGTCTCTGTACTTTAATCAGTGTGTTGTGTTTCTATGTGGAGCTCTTCTCTTCCTCCTACTGGTCCTTACCTCCCAGTGGAGCTTCCATGCAGAATTTAGCTCAAGTGAGCCAGAATCAGCCTAGCATGCCTGCCCTCACATCGTGTCTGAGCAGACAGGGTCAATCAACACTTCCAAGCTGACACCCTCATGTGCCACAGACTCAGCACCCTTCCCTCAATCTTTTGTCACACTCCTCATGGTAGAAACTCCTTTCATGAGCAGACATCACAGGATCCTGGGCTTAGATAAGAGGAGCATTGCTTGCAGAGCCAATAGCGAAGCTAGGCACATGAAAGAATAAATGAAGTTAGGAGAGAGTCTAGCAACCAGCTTGGCAATAAAAGTTATTTGATTTCCAAGTATATAGAACATGTGGTACTAGTAGTAATAGCCACACAAGGAGAGAGAAATAAACCAAACAGCTGTAAGGTTTTCGTTGGGATATTGGTGCAGTCTAGCCCACGTTTGATTGCAGAAGTCAGGTTAGAATGCTATAGATGGAAAGAAACAGAGAGTGCAAGAGAGATCAAATTAGGTCTGAGGGAGTAAAAGTGAGCTTAACTAGAGAGAGAAAGAGAAGAGAGAGAGTTGGGGTCTCACTGCTCGCTGAAGCTTGAACCGGTTGAGGTTCCCAGGCACACAGGCTGTTCAGCTTAGAGTCCAGAGTGCCTGAGGCAGGCAGAGCCCCCAACACAATCAGTGATGGTATTTCAGTTAGGAGAAGTTGAAGTCCCAGTGAAATTGATGCAGTTTGGAAACAAGCACCAGAACAGGAACTTGAGCTTGGATAGGGGTTTTTATAGGGAAACAACAGCGTTGTTCAAGGGAGACAACTAGATTTGTTTAAGGGTTAAATGGTGACTCAGGAGCATAACAGAGTTATTTTGCTTAGGTTGGACTATAGGAACAGAACATTCCTGGCTGTGGGCAGTGTTATTCCAAAAGACCTCAAATGCAATCAGGCAGATTCAGTTTGTTGGGTACCAATAAAGAATCCATTACTAGAATTTGTCTGACAAATGCTGACTGGGTGTGTTCAGGCATGGGCCAGTTAACATCTGGAGCAGAGATCTCCCACCGTGCTGTGCTCCCCTGCTTCTCTAGTCCCAGAGTTCACTGGGGTCCTTGCCTTGGCATCTCTGTTAACTCCTCTGCTGGCGGAAGTGCTGCCCACTTCCAATCTTTGAAGCAGATAAGACTGGGGAGGTACCTTATTTCTGTCACCCTTGTCCAGAGGGGTTTAGGTGGG
Organism: Podocnemis expansa; assembly: GCA_007922195.1. Taxonomy (NCBI): domain Eukaryota; kingdom Metazoa; phylum Chordata; order Testudines; family Podocnemididae; genus Podocnemis; species Podocnemis expansa. The sequence continues at coordinate 11,813,994 of ML682025.1, forward strand.
TCACCCACTGCATTTTCACTGCTTTTTCTAAGTCGTTCTTCTGATCAGATCTCATTTTGATAGGGAGGAGGGGGTCCTTTGTGAGTCAACAGGCTGAGTGCTCCACCAGAGTTGTTGACAGGTAACAACTCTGGGTGTCAGAGAAGAAGCAACAGGTGGCTGCTTCTGGATGAGGGATCCCAAGGAAATAGGTTTGTGCAGAGTGTGTTTGGGAGCAGTGAGGCAGAAAGGGCTGCTGAGGAAGGCTCTACCCAGTCTTGCTCACTCCTCCTGTTTTGAGGCACTGGTCTCTCTCTCTAAGTGATCCCCACCTTCACCCCACCAGCCAGCACTTGTGGTTGGAGACTGGTCTCGGCAGGTGGCCAGGCCCAGTTGCCTTTGGCTAGAAGGGAGTGAGGGTGGAGCCTTTGGCAGTGGGAAAGGGAATGACCCAAAGGAAACAGCCTTTCAAAAAAAGAATTCTCTCTCATGGTGCATGGTGTAGCCAGGATGGTCTTGTACCGACAGGGGGATCTCATTGCTTCTAGCAGGACTGGCATCACTCACTGCCCCCTTGCATTCCTTTGCAGAAGACATTCTCCTCCGGGTGTTGGCGATCATCAGCTCCTCAGTGCCTGAAACCATCCACAGGTAATTCCCATGCAGCCCATATTCCTTCAGTCCGCCCTTCTAACACATCCAATGGCACACGCTGCTATTGTTGGGTGAAACGGTCATCCTGAAGTTGTGAACGGGGTCTGCCTTGGGAGATCTGGGGACTCAAATCCAGTCTTCATCTGCCAGCCAGATGCAGAGTAGTTTCTTCTCCACTGCCATGTGTTGTCTAATACCAGTGTGCCCCAGTGTGGGGGTTCAGGCCTTACAACCCATTTGGCCTTTGGCTTTTCTGCTGGGTCCATTAGAGTAATCTGTGAGTTGTGGGATCTAGATTGAGGTTTGAGTTTTCAGGGTTGCTCCATGTAGGTCACTGGCCTTCAGATGGCACCTGGAGACATTCAGTCACCACTGTTCTGGACTCATGTGCAATGGGGAGGTCCAAGACTCTGTCTCACTTGGATGAACCAAAAATTGTTTTCAAACCCAGTAGACTTCACCTTTCCCTCCAACAAACATAGGAAGCTCTTGGCCTGAATGCCAAAGAGGGTGAAGTCCATTTATGTTGGGAGAGTCAAGCCCAGCACAGGGGAGCTTCTCCCACAGGGCTCTACCTGTGTTTTCCACCTAGATTTGCCAGTCCTTGGGTTCCTCCAACTTTCCTCAAGACCCTTAACCCTGCTTGGCAGCCCAGTCCTTGGGCCGCTTTTAAGCCCAGGCTGCTAAACGGCATGCCTGGCTTTTATGATGTGCACAGATGTGCTCAGGAGACTTGGTTGGATGAAATCTCTTCTCCTTCTCTTCCTTGCCCCCATGCCAGGATTTGATTTCCAAGTCCCTGGTAGACTTGCCATCTGTAACCCAGCACGGGGGTGACAGATGTACTTCAGGACATGAGGTCGTGGTGTTGCAGCCCCAGCCAGTGGTTGTTTGCTTACACTAAAATGAAACAAATGGCTGGACTTTGTCTTGGAACATCAGGCAACATCAGCTGTTGATTTCTGGCAGGAGGGTAGTGAGCTGCAAAGTCAGTCATCTGTGGTGTGATGACTATTGCTGTGCCTGTGATTCTGCCTGTCTGCCAAGCAGTGCTGTCTCTCATTTTGGGGTCTCTCTGCTTGTCTGACCAGACAAAGTGTGCGTCAGAAATACAGACTGAGTGACCCCCTGTTCCTCCAACCCCAGAGGATATGGGGCACTGTTACAGCATAGGAAAGGAATGGGATCCAGATAAGGCACAATCCAGCACTGACCCAGCCCATTTAGAATTGGGAATGAGATACAGATTTCAGTAGATTCAACAAAAGGGCTGAAAAATGTAACTAGATCCTTCATGTTGCTACTATCTTCAGCAGGTGAGCTGTGGGATGTGAGTTCCTGGGACAGAGGCAAAAACCAAACCTGGTATCCAGGAAGAGGTTGTGTGACTTCCTTTGAAGGCAGGTTGCAGGGCCATTGAAAGACCTGTCCCAGATACGATTAAATATGAATGCTTACCTTGTCACCACCATAGATCTCCAAGTGTTTTAAAAGGAGGCCAATGCCATTATCCTTAGTGGTCAGATGGGGAAACTGAGGCACAGAGAGAAACAAGCCCACGTCACCCAGCAGCTGAGCCAGGAATAGAGCCAAAGACTCCAGCTACGCAGCGCATTGTTCGAGTCTCTTGGTCACCTCCCTGTAGCTTCCTGATGAAGTGGGCTGTGGGGGTGTTTGCACAATACAGTGCAGCTCCTTGTTTGATTAGGGAGGTGCACTGTGCCAACAACCTCCGTGTTTGCCCACATCTCTGGGCACTACCTGGTGTCTGTAGGCTCTGTACTAAAATACAGCTGCTAATCCCCATTTAAGAAGGGTGTCCATCAACCTGGCACTGGCTTCTGGCAGTTGTGTGGGATGCAGTGGAAAGGGAGAGGTAGGTCCAGACAAACTCCTGACTTTGACCCCTTCTCTTAAGGAAGTGGTTTGAACTAGTGGAAGAATTAGGTCGAGCAGGTGAAGTAGCATCTGCCATGTGCCTGGAGAAATCTCTGACTTTGATTCAGTTACAGGCCTGGCTTTTCTTGTGGCTGCTTCATTCCATCCCAGCTTCTGGCAGCAGCCCTTTTCTCCCCCTCGTCGGGCAGCTGGGTGCTTTATTTTTGCTGACCTCAGCTCTGGGTGCCAGAATGGGCTTTTTTGTAGCATTGCCCAGCTGAGGGACTGGAAAGCATCTTGGCCTTCCTGACGTCCTTGTGCTGCTGGTAGGGCATCCCAGCTCCCAGATGAGAAAACTAGGGCACAGTGAAATGGAGACTCACCCAGGGTCATATATGTTGCCTGCATCAGAGCAGATATGCTTGGTCACAACCCAGTGCCTTTCCTGCTGAACAATATGGAACTCATGCGTAGAGTGTAGTTCTTTGTCCTTGGCTAGTGGCTGGCTCATGTATGAGGATTAAGAGTCTACTCCTATGACTAGTTAGAGCTACTCCTGTAGCTCGAGTGGTAGGGAATGTTGCTTTTAATGATGTGAGTCACAAATTCAGTCCTTGCTGACCCCTCAGCAAAAGGGCTCATTATACACACCTGCCACCTTCTTTGGTTGCTAATGTTTTGTTTGCAGTCCAATGTGCTGATAAGGGATATCTGGGTCTCTGACTGAAGTCTAGCTCTGTTAGTAGTGACTGGGTGCCATTGCTTTCGGTGGTCTACGTGAAATGGATGAGTGAGGGTGTGTGATTGCAGTTTGCTTCCTCGAAGGTGAAGGGAAAAGTGTCTACATCAGAAAATGGCACTGCTGACTAGGTCCAGGGTGCTGTGATGGGAATTCACACCTGCTTTTGCCATTAAATCCACTGGTAGAAATGCTATGATCCCAGATCCATCATCATACCTTACTTGCGGCATCATAAAGCTATGGAATTCCATGCAAATATTTCCTCCAGGGCAGAAAGACACTCAACTCTAGAGGGCACCAAGGGGTTCAGGCTGTTTTTGTTGCTTTTAAAAATGTGTAAAGAACCAGATTGTTCAGTGTAAAGGGGGAGAGAATCCCTTGGAGTTGAAAACCATGAAAGCATTCGTTGGAGATTGTGTTTTCTTTTGCAGCATGAAGTGCCGGAGATGTGCCGTGGTGGGGAATGGACACCGTCTCCGAAACAGCTCCATGGGGGAAACAATTAACAAATATGATGTGGTGATCAGGTAAGGTGCTATGGAGGGTCAATACAAGGAGCCTTTCTCTTCCTCCTCCAGTGGACCTTCTGCAGCTGTCTGGGCACAGTAGAGCCTGTTCACAGATTCCTGGGGACAGGACAAGATGTGTCAGTGGGGTGGAGGAAAACTGAATGCATGAATTTTGTGTTGAGAAAGCAGAGCTGATGTTGCGCATGAATCTCATATCTTTCCCGTTTCTTTTGACTTAACTTTGGTGTACATAAAAGGCGGCAGAATCAAGGAGTAGGGCTAGGACAGATTAGAACTGGCTGAGAGATGCTGACATTTGATCTCATTCTGAATCAGAATCAAATTTTTTGACATATCTGGCAAATTGGAAATCCTGAACAACTTGTTTCAGAAACATGGACATGTGACTTTCCACAAACATTTGTATCCGTTTCTCTGTGGCTGTTACAGCTGGGTCAGGAGTCTGACCGTTTTGGGGGCTGTCCTTTGAGCTGTGGACTCTGAAAATGCAGGGTCCGTGGGCAGCTCATATGGGGCAGCCTGTTCCAGAACCTCTAGGACCTAACATCTCATCAGTGATCCTGCAAAGAGCCACAATTTTCAGACTCCGGGCCGCAGATCTAAGAGCTGAACCCTGGTTAGAGTCAGGGCTCTCAGGACTGCCAGGGCCCTGTTTCCATTACAGAGAGTGTCCAGGGTTCTGGCTCCATGGCGGACAGCCTAGAAATCTGGTATAGTAAAGCTGCCCTGGAGAAACTGAGCCTGAGAATCTGGGGTCCTTGGAGTAACCCATGTGTGGGGGTGTCCTGGAGATGTGGACCCAGAAAGTCTGGGTCCGTGATGCAAGAGCAATCCAGAAAGCAGGGCTGCCCACAGGGGTTAAAGTATAATTTGGCAGGCCCCGGAACCCTCCTAATTGGGTGGGCCCCCCTCCCGCACCCCAGCTACCACCCCCAAAATGCACCCCTGCCCCAATACCAGCCCCCAATACCCATCCCCATTACTTGCCCCCAGTAATCCCCACCCTGGTATTCACTGGCAGTACACTGGACCGGGAAAGTGCAGCCTGCACATGCGCAGGGGAGCCCGCCTCTCTCCTCTGCCTACTGGAAAGCGGTGGAACACTGTTCGGGGGCCTGCTATGTTGGGGGGCCCAGCGTTTGGGTCCCTAAAAATAGAAAATGGTGCTGGAACGCTGTGATCCGGAGCACGCTATTTTTCAATGGTGGGCCCTGGAATGCACCGTTCCAGCACCATTTTCTATTTTTAGGGGGCCTGGAAGGCTGATCTGCTAAAAATAGTGGACCCTGGAATGGTGTGTTCCGGGCTGTTCCAGCCTACTTTAATCCCTGGCTGTCCAGCATTGCACATGGCAAGCTGAATGGGAACCTGCATGTTTGAGCACCTTCTGGTCATGCATTCAACCATGTGACTAATCTCCATCCAGGGTGGTGGTCTCTCATCCTCTCACAGAATGAAAAGGCCAGGGGAGGGTTTTGGTTTGGAAGTTTTCGTATAAATGCACATCCCAATTGCTTAGGTCCAGGGAGTATTGGAAAGGGCAGGTCACAGCCATGTGTCTGGCACCTAGAGCAGAAGATGATTATCAAAGTTGGTGAGTGGGTGGCTCGAATCCCCTTAAGGTTTCCGTTAGGAATGGGGAGCAAGATCCTAAAGGGACAGGTGCTGCGGAAATGGGATATGTGTAAAATATCCCCTGCCCCATCTTGTTCTCCCTTCCCCTCAGAATGAACAATGCACCAGTTCATGGATACGAGCAGGATGTGGGTTCCAAGACCACCATGCGCCTCTTTTACCCAGAATCTGCACACTTCAACCCCAGAAGGGAAAACAATCCGGATACTTTGCTGGTGCTTGTGCCATTTAAACCTGTGGACTTCCAGTGGATAGAAACGATCCTCAATGACAAGAAGCGAGTAAGTGCCACAAGGGGCTAGAGCAGGTCTCTTTTCTTTCTTGTTCACTATTGCTACCGACCCCTTCGCACCGCCGTCCCAGGGTTGCAGCCCTAGTGACTCCAGGGCAAAGAACAGCCACTGACTTCCCTCTTGTCCTTTTCCAGCTACGCAAGGGATTCTGGAAGCAGCCCCCTTTAATCTGGGATGCCAATCCTGACCAAGTACGAATTCTGAACCCTTATTTCATGGAAATAACTGCTGCTAAATTGCTTAATCTTCCCATGAAGCAACCTCGGAAGGTTAAACAGGTAAGGAAGAGGGTGTGGTGGGGTGAGTGAGAGAAAGACAGACTTGCTGTTCCCTGGACCTAAATCACAGGGCATTTACAGCTGGAATGCACTAGAAGGGTGTGCTGCCTTTGGCCACATTGTGCCCCATTGACTTATTAGCTAATGTTTGCCGCCCTCTCCATGGAAATGAATAGAAATTGGGCGAAGCAGCAATCAGTTCTTCTAGTGCTGGTCCTCTTATGGATTTCAAACACAGGTGTGCAGGCATGCCATGTGCTGGAAATTGTCATAGTAGCATCTATTGACCAACACTGATGTTGGCTGCATGGTGCATCTGAGGCTTTAAGAGGCTGTGCGGATTGACACTGCTAACATTCCTTCTTACTGGTGGCATGGCCAGAGTCAGAACCCCTGTTCCTCAGTGCTCCTAGTTTTCTAAGAGAACTTGTCTGGGTTTTTTTCTGCCATTTGTACATAACTTTTCTTCTAGTTGAATGTAGTCAACAGTAGTTAGTTAGTTAGGATCCCCCCAGTTGGACGTTTTCCCTGCTTCCTTCTTTTTTGGGATTATGCCTCAGCAAACCAGCTTCAAAAGCTGTGCTTTGTGCTTGTTTTCTCTTCTGTGAGTAAGAACCACCAACACTGCCTCAGTGAGTCTCACATCATTGCCTGTCGCTCCCCTCATGACCAGGTTCTTCTGTCAATTTGGGACTTCCCTGGTCATGCAGCTGCCTGCTCTGGTCCACCTCTTCATGATGGCCCCACACCTGCTGTAACCATCCTTGAAATATAAGTGGTCTTCCAAGTTGGTCCCTCTTTTCTCTTCTGAGTGATCCCACAGCCCTTATCCTCCACGGCACCTGTGCTGCCCATTGGCATCTGGCCCTTTCACTGAGATGTGGTATCAATACCTCCAGGGCGCACTGCTGCCCAACAACTTCTATCCCTGGCCCTATTGGCCTGCTTTGACCTCTATTGGGACTATGGGGTGCCACCACTAGCAGATTGTGAGCTATCCCCTGCATGCCTCATCCTCTGTCCATGATGAGCTTCAGGACATTGCTATATCACCCATTCTCACTGAAGTCTCCTGGTCTCCTGATGAAGCACTCATTCCCACTTCCCTTTTCCCCCTGCCCTCCCTGTCCCACTCCTGGAGTGACCACAGCCAGTGTCTCAACCTACTTCGAGGCATGGCTGCTGTTCTCAGTCTTCCAATGGAGGACTTCCAAGACTTGCAGATCTAGTTCCTGGTTATCCTGCAACCTCCTGAGTCCTTCCTTGCTGCCTTTACTGTCCAAGTCCATTCTCCAGCTGCCCCAATCGATCTGGTACACTCCGACTTCCTGTGCCCTTATCCAGTCATGTTCTGAAAGCTGCCATTTCATTCCTTCTAAAAGTACAGACTTCCTGTTTATGCACCTGCTCCTTAGCTTGCTTGTGGTCCACACAGCAACTGAATGCGCCTGGCAGCAACACTTTCAGGCCACACGTCTGGACTGGGTGGTCAAAAACAGGACTTTCTGGGGCACAAGGTGTACGCCTCTGGGGACCTTCAGTTCTGTATTGCCAACAGTGGCAGATCAGGGGCTGTAGGGCTCCTGGGCCTCCGCCACGTGGTGGCTTGGTATTTCTGTGGGGCTCACATGTAGATAGTGAGCTCCATGCTAGTGCACAATATCTTCATGCAGAGTAAACAATTGTCTTCCAGGGCCTACTATCAAGCAAAATTGTGACACTTCATCTCTTGGGCACACAGCCATCACTATCCCCTGGGTTTCATCTCTATTCCTCTACTCCTCGACTTTCTTCTTCACCTTAGACAGTTAGGCCTTGTCCTCTCCTCCTTCCATGTCCACATCATGGCTCTCAGAGACTTCCTCCTTCCTGTGGATGGTTTCTCTGCCTTCTGTCACCCGACTGCCAACCTTTGTCTGCAGACTACTCGATGCCTTGCTGTCGGCGCAGAAGCCCTCCACCTCTTGGGATCTCAGTTTCATTCTCTATGCCGCACAGGGTCATCTTCAAACACCTCACAATGTGTTCTTTCATACTCAGACACTTTCTTGCCATTTCAGAGCTCTGTCAGGGCACTCTCTCTCTTTTCAACACCTCTCAAAGTCAATCTCCCCTTGCATCAAGGAATGCTACACTCCCTCTCGTGTTTCTCCACCCCCAGAGTCACAGCCCACTTCACATGGCTGTGTGGCACCATGTTGACCTTCTTCATGGATGTTCTGTATCAGGACATTTGTAGGGAGGCCACGTGATGCTAACTATGCCATTGCCAAATGATGGTGGCAGATAGAGCTGTCGGCTGTGCTGTCTTGCAGACTGTTAGCTGCTGCAGTCCCTCTCCTAAAATCCTAGATCAAAGTTGGAAGAGAGCTCAGGAGGTACCTAGTCCAGCCCCTTCTCCAAAGTAGGACCAAACTCAATTAAATTATCCCAGCCAGGGATTTGTCAAGCTGGGCCTTAAAAACCGCTAAGGAGTGGGATTCCACCATCTCCCTCTCACTCAAATCTATGCTAAGCTCTGCTCATTACACACCCACACCTGGAACCCATATGGGAGCCACCACTCAAAGAAGAGGAGGAGGTTACTTACAGTAACTGAAGGTTCTTTGAGATGTGCGATTTGTATTTGGATTCTAGTACCTGCCCTCCATCACCTCTGCTGCAGGCTGTCTTGCTTGCTGGTAAGAGGAACCTGGAACAGTGTCAACCCACACATCCTCTTAAAGCCTCAGATGCACCACATATTTGATGAACAACACACGTGGGTCAATGGACACTACCACAACCGGTTCTGGCTTTGGTTCCTGGTACGCCTGTGAATCCACATGTGGAATCCAGATAGGGACCACACATCTTGAAGAACCTCCAGTTATAGTAGTTAATATTCTCTTATGTTCAGTGGTCACTCTCCATCAATGCTTACAACTTCCCAGCCATGTCAGGATGAGAACAATGTCCTGAGTATGGAAGTCTTGTGGGCAAGGGTAGAAGTAAGTTTTTAAAGGATCTGCAAAGAGAGATTTCCTGACCAGTTTGACTAGGGGATGATGATTTCTAGCTGGGACCAGCTCAGCGTGGCTACCACCAGCTTAGCCAAGGTGAAGCTGGCTGTTTGAAGAAAGCTGGGTGCACTGTTCAAGGGTTGCCACACAGAGAGAATCTTTGTAAGATGTTTACTGTCCTTGCTCTCATAAACGGATTTCCATGAAAGAGTCTCCATTTTCCTCAACACTTTGTCCATCAACTGTGCAACTTTGCGATGTCCCAGGGATCAGGCCTCCAGGTTCTTTACTAGGGTACTGGGTCGGCCAAAAAGAGAATTTGTCCCAGGTTCACACGGAGCCCATCACATGTTGGGAAGGGACTCTGGGATTTTGACAGTGCTGTCTAGGTAACCCATACAGTGCATACATGAGCAATAAAATTTTAAATAAACTATCCTTTCTCAGTGCCTTGATCTTTGTAGATCTGAATGAGCTGGGACAAAATCATGGGGAGTGAGGGGTGGCCCCATCTGGAGATTTTTCAAGGAGCTACCTGGAAAATCCATGTGTGTCTTTGAGTTCATGACACCAGTATTTCCTCTCTTCTCCAATCAAGATGTTTTATGACCCATAAGACTGGTGATGAAATAGGCAGGACAAAATTGAGAGTCTCATTTGGCTTTGGCAGCAGCCCTACTGCTAGAAGCTGCCCTTCCTAAGCGGGAGGAGGAAACCTCCATTCTAAGTCATGCATGTGTGATGAACTGTGTCCATGTATTGTAAGGCACCAAGGTCATCGGTGGGTCTAGAACCTGGAGCAAGCCACTGAACTACTGTAGGTACATTGCTAGTTATAAGTGAAGCAGGCTGATATGCTCTGCGGCCAGTCAATAGAGATATAAGCACTAGAGCTGAATGAAATTTTTCAGCTGAAACTGTTTTAATAAAAGAATGCAAATTTATTGGCACAGAAATATTTTCTGAATTTGGGTCAGTTTTGCTGAATTGTTTAAAGGACTTTCACCCCCAACTAAATAATGCAAAGAAATCAAAGTATTTCATGCTGACATTTTCTGACCATTTTTCCTCCAAAATATCTTTTATTTTTTTAAAAGCTCCAAATTGAAAGGAAACATTTTCATTTGACCCAAAACTGTTTATATTATTTTTTAGAATTGCCAGCAAACTAAAAATTCCATTATTCACACAGCTCTTGTGATTACACATACACAAGCCACTGTGTTATACACAGGACCTGTCCCCAGACAGAGAAGGGAGGAAAATACCACTGTAAACTGAATACAATGTATGGGAGTCTTTTTATCACCCTGAGTCCTTCCCTGTCTCTCTTCCATCTCTCTCTCCCTCTAGAAACCAACAACGGGATTATTAGCTATCACCTTGGCATTGCACTTCTGTGACCTGGTACATATCGTAGGGTTTGGATATCCCGACTCTTCCAATAAGAAACAGACTATACACTACTACGAGCAAATCACATTAAAGTCAATGGCTGTAAGTGACTGCTCCTTTTTTCCCTCTAGTGGTGATAATTCTTTTTCTTACACAGTACCTTTCCTCTGTGTATCTTTGAGCTTTATTAAAAAAAAAAAAAAAAAAAGCAAGGAGTCTTGTGGCACTTAAAGGCTAAGAGATTTATTTATTTATGTATAAATAAATCTGTTAGTCTTTAATGCCACAAGACTCTGTGCTTTTTTTGCTTCAACAGACTAAGACGACTGCCCCTTTGGAATTTGGGCTTTATAGACATCCCAGAGGGGCCTGGATTATTACCATTTTAGCAGTAAACTATTCAGATATAGTGTGAAATAGAAGTAGGGCTTATACCATCTCCATATGCTGTGGCCACTACCCATGGTCAGACCTGGGAACAGCTTTGATGTATTCCATCCAGTAGAGAGTGGTGGTGTGTATAACAGTGATGGGCCATAAAAACGCTTCCATTCCCTTGGCATTTGGAGTATTGTCCATAGTGAGTATGAGATACCTAAGGAATATTCCAGGTAGTAGCGCTATCTGTATTATGATAGTGTCTAAGAACAGAAATCAAGGAGCAGGGCCCCCATGTGTGTGGCACTGTAGAAACAGCAGAGCATTTAGGTGGCTGAATCTTTGGGGCAAGGGCCATCTTTTCTTTCAGGGTGTGTTCACACAGGCTTCTTATTTCAAAACAACAGAGGTTGTTTCGAAATAAGAAACAGCATGTCCACATGACATACTCCCATTTCGAAACAAAGGGTTCCCTTATTTTAAAATGGGAGCCGTGTTTCGAAACGGCTTAAACCTCCTTCTGTTTTGAAACAACCCCGTGGGGACATGTTGTTTTGCAACAAACTGTTCCGAAACAACATTTGATCTTCCTCCCAGGGTGCTTAGCACCCTGGGAGGAAGGGCCACCCCCTCAGCACCCTGGCCAGGGTGCCGAGGGGTGTCCCCTGGCCGGCAGAGGGGGACTGCAGACCGGCTTCCAGCGGGGTGAGGCGCCCGGCTCCACTTCACCCCGCCGAGGTCTGCAGTCTCCTGCAGAGCCAAGCAGGGTGAGGTTCCAAGCTGCACTTACCCCGCCGGGCCCGGTCTGCAGACCTCTGCAGGGTGAGCTGCTGGCTCCTTATTTCGAAGACACTTTTTTGTCTTTCGAAATAAGGTGTTTCGAAATAACACATTATTTCGAAACAGCTTGTTTCGAAACAAGCACTTTGTGTGTGAACATAGCCTCAGAGTCTGTGCAGTGCCTAGCACGCTGGGATCTGAGTCCGTGCCTGGAACTCTTAGGTGAAATGACAGAACAGTTAATAAATAGCTAATGAAGGTAGACCCCCTCCACAGAGTGTCATAGAGCAGGTTTCTCTACCCACGGGTCTCCAAATTTGGGTCACCAGAGTGTTTCCAAAGGCTGGCATGGCAGCCCCAGGGCTCCTGTGTCATGTGCCTGGTGAGGCTTGCCTCTGTGCTTCAGGCACTGTGACCTTGCCCAGCACTGCTCAGGTTTGGCCCAGTCATCGTGACAATGGCAGTCCAGATATGCCAGGTTAGAGTGAGCAGCTTCCAGCCCAGCGAACCAAGTCACAGCTCCACTCTCACAGATTTGGTACAGTCAGATGAGTGGGGTCAAATCTGAGTGGCACTGCTCCCTGGAGGTGGCAGTGCCCAAAGTGCAGAGCCCAGCCCAGCAAGCCCCATAACACAGGAGCTCTGGGAGCTGCCACTGTGAGGTGAGTGCTGGGCAGGATCCAACACTTCCAGGGTGCAAGACCTGACCAAAGCCAGCCCAGGGCTCCACCCTAGACCATTGACTGGGCTGTGACAGGCCATGAACATTTACAAATAGGTCCTGTGCCTAAAAAGGTTGAGAACCAGTGATCTAAGACATAAGTGTGATGTGAAGCCAGGCAGAAATCTTGTTGGTGTGTTGTTGGACTGTCTTTCACTGTGGCACAGACACATGTCTCTGCAGGCAAAAAAGCGCATATCATTCCCAAGTTGCCACATGTTACAGTAAAACACAAAGGACAAAAACAAATCTGTGGAAAAGCCTATGAACAAGTGTCTCCACACGCAGGTCACATGCTGTGTAGAGTCCAAATTTGCCTCCACCTTCCTTTGACTTTATGAGTACAATCATTAGCAATGATGAAATACTCAACTTAGCTTAAAACATCTCCCCATGCTGGGCTCCTCCTAAGGCTCCTCCTTCAGGGTTGCTAAGCCTACATGCTACATCCTTCATCCCCACTGAGCAACCTTATTACTCTTGCTAGATGTTAGTAACCTGACTCAAGAGTCAGCAGAATCCACTTACCCCTCTCCTGGTGGGACTAACCTCTGCAAACACATCCAGCCTAGTAGAAATTGTGGGGATGTAAATCTAAGAGCCAAGATTTCCTCAGCTTAGAGAAGAATTTAGTCTGTGAACAGCTACATAGACAAAGGGAAAGTCCCCAGACTCCTTTGCTGTTAACTCAGTGCAAATGAAGGATCCATCTTCTTGTCTTGTTTCCTGCCTTCTAATCCACAAGGTGGCTAATTGCTATTGAACTTATTTTGTCAGTAGGTTCAGTGAAGCCAGTGGCTTTTTTCCTGGATTCACTTTGCAGCTGTATGCATTAAATTTTAAACTCTTAAAACAGAGTCAGCCCCCTTTTAATGCTGCAACCCCAGTCATTACAAAGGGTGAACTATGATGGAGCATGGCTGAGCAGAGAAGGGAGGGTTGAGAGTCCTTTCCTATCTAGCAAAAGCACATGATAAAAGCCTATCACCTCAGTGTCTGGCCTAACAAGCTTTCTTTCATCTGTCTCGCAGGCTTCGGAGCACAATGTCTCACACGAGGCATTAGCAATAAAAAAGATGCTTGAATTAGGCGTCATCAAGAACCTCACTTACTTCTGATGGGACGCGGACTGGAATTTCCCCACAGTTGCCTTGGCATCTGCCATGGCTGCGTGTCACTCAGCATATCCCAGCGTCCACTGGCCTGGAGATTCCATTGCTGAAAGGGTTTCTTGCTAGTGGTGGGGCTGGCTGCTGGGGACAGTAAGGATCCTTGAGAAGGTGGGCCAAAGGGAGAGGTCTATGGCACCTTGTCACCCAGGCTGACATGGCTTTCTGCATCATGTCAAGACTTGGAAGCAGTGCATCTGAACGCCTTACAGTTGGTGGGTGGATGAATTCCTTTGGGGCCAAGGTGGCACTGACTCGCAGGATTTTTGGACAGCACAGTGGCTGCCCACATGCAGGACTGGCTGTCCCTTGTGGCTCACTGCAACATGCATTGGTTTGGCCTTCCTGCTCTGTGTGGGAGCCTGGGGCTGTTTTACTGCCCTGTGTAACTAAACCCTGTGCACCTGAAGGATTGTCAGCTTCTTGCTGGATCAGTTTACTCTTTGAGGCTGAATGAGGCAGAGAGGCCAGTTTGACACCCTCCCACCCCACTTTTCTGCTGTGGGGTGGGGTGATGGAGCTGGATCTGCGGTGCAACAAATGGGAATGCACCATTGCCAGCTGCAGTGGTGTCTTTTTTAAACACTGGGGGGAGTAGGTGGAGGAAACTCTATAGCATTTTGTGAAACACTGAACAGGAATGGAACGTGCATTATCCCGCTCTGGGAGACTCCTCTCTTGGAGGCGGAGTGTGTGTCTATGTGTCTCTCCAGTACAGTGTCCTAACTCGATTCCCTTGTGGTCCTTCACCATGAGGAAAGCCATGCCCCCCTCCTGCCCTCCAAAATGCTGCTTCCCAGCAGGAATGGGAAGCTAGCAAATGAAGTGGGGGCAGGAAAGCAGAGTTATAACATAAATTATTCTTCACTGACATAGCCATGCTGTGTGCCTCACCCCCTCCTTCCTCAGACCACGAAGGGAAGAGTTTGAATTCTGTTCTGTAGGATGACAGCTCTTAAGAGAGGACTTTGCATGGGGAGCTAAGATGATCTTGGTTTGGAGGTGAAATTGTGAATGCCTCCACGGTGGGGATAATCTCAGATTGGGAACGCCTTCTGCTTGGCCACAATGAATGATCCAAAGCAGGAATAGATGGATTTTAATTTTCCTTTTTTAAAACTATTGATCATATGCCTTTTATTTCCCCTCCTCCAAGCTCAAGCGTGTTTCTTGTGGGTGAAAAGAGCCATCCAGACAGCCTGGGGATTGCAGCCCTCGATTTATCCACAAAACAGGTACCCCCAGGCTGCAGAACTGCTCTGTCTTGTACCCCCTGCTCTGTCTTGGCTTTACACTTGTGGGCCTCCAGTCTATCTCTGTAGCCTGCCTAAAGTCTCCCCTTCTGCGGAGGTTGCCAACAGTCAGGCTATGGGTATAAGTTCCCTGGGAGCTGGGCCTTTGGTTCAAATTAGATTCTGAAGTGGTATGGGCACCATACACACTGCTTAGACCCCAGATCTCTCATTGGAGTGAAAGGGATTGGGGGTCTGTTCTTCCAGGTTCTGAGCTGAAAGGGCTTTGATATTTGTGGGATGGAGCAGAAATCATTCTCCTGGGCTGGCAGTCCTGTGGCTCAATGCTAATTAATTTAACTAACTAATTTAAAATGATTATTTATCTGAGATGTGTCAGTGTCTGTTGCAGAATGAGTGAAGTATCATTTCTGGTGAGTTGCCTTGTGGGCAAGTCAGGACCCTGTGGTGCTGAAACTATCATCCTTCTGCTTTGGCTGGGAAGGGGGGGTAGATCCTCTGAACCCAGCTCCAGTGCTGGCCAAGTACCCACCTCCCTCTTATTCTCCATGCTGGCACAGGCTTGGGGTAGCAATTGCACTCGTAGGATATCTGTAGGGTTTTGATTTTATCACTGAGTGCCTAACCCACTGAAGGACTCCCATTGGCTTTAACAAGTGCTGGGCTGGGGCCCCAAACTCTTCCTTCCACTACATCCCTGCACCCCTTCTCCCCTTGGAGCACAGTTATGCCTTGTGGCATTGTTGGCATCACATGGTGAGAGTACCAGGAGCTTGACTTTGTTTCTCCTTCCCATGCAATGCCATTATTGACCTTGCCTAGCTATGGAGTATGGAGCAGGACCAGTTGCTGATTTGATGACACAGGCCCCGGCTGATAGAGCTATGCCTTCCTTTGCTGCCCACTTATGCTTATGGCTGTACCACAGTGACTGCTTCCCTAGACATCTGGACCTGAAGCAAACTGTGTTTAGCTCAGTTGATCCTTGCTCCCCCATTCATTTTGGCCCTGCTCTGCTGCTTCCAGGGAGGAGCCACACGTCCCCTAGCCATACTGGGGCCACTGTCCTGAGGCCATGAAGCCTATGAGAGTTTTTTTCCTCAGCAGTGGTCAGCTCTGCTGTCCCCCCTCATGTCTAAAGCCTGCTAGTGCCAGGCTTTAGCCTGCTGCGCCCTGGCACAGTCCCACAGCACGTGTAGCTCCTGAATAGGCTGTTGTTGTGAATCCAGAATGGGCGAGCGGCTCCCAAGTGATGATCACTGGAACAGAGAAAAGTCTGACCCCTCTGATAGTCACAGAGCACTTGGTGCCACCACGGTGCAGCCCCCTCTTGAGTTACCAGTGTAGGGGGTCCCCTGTTGGGCTGCCGTGGAAATGGAAGCTGGCAGAACTGCTAGGCCAAGTCTGCAGCAGGGCAGGGGGCTGATTGCCGGCTCTGCCCTAATGGTGCTGTCCATCCTGCGGATGACTGGGAGCGCCTTTAGGAGCAGAACTGGGTGAGTGGGGGCAGCCAAATGAAAGGAGGGAAGTGGACTCTCAGCACACCTCAGTGCCAGCCAAGAGGCAGAGACTCTTTGCTGGGACTGGGGACAGCATGTTTCTGAAGTTGTCAACAGGGTGGGGGAAGGGAAAGGAAAGTGGAACAGCAAAAGCCTTACATCATTTCAGTGCTCAGTGTATGTCCTTGCTCTGACTGGAGGGATGGGACGTGGTGTGTGCCTCTGCCAGTGATGGGGCTTTCTGTGCGTATGGAACCCAACACTTGCTCCCATGTTCATGCCCTGCATGGTTGGGTTCAGCTGCAGGCCCATGCAGCCCATCTCACTGTGTCCCAAGGCTGCAGGGTTCTCACCGCCAGCAGCAACCAGTTCTTGCTAGCTGAGAGACACTTGGAAGGCCAGCCTGTGCCCATGGAAATGCCCCCTGCATTGGTTTGTAGCCTACGTCTCCTTATTCAGAAAACCCAGCCTGAGAGTTCCTATTCTGAGAGCTCCACTCCCATAGGAGGCCAATGCAGAGGATGTGACTGATCACTGGGTGTGCTGGGGACAATAAGGGGTGGCTGGGGGCTACTGGATGGTATAGCTGGCTGGGCAATGGGTATAGCAAGATGGGGAGAACAGCTTTGCTCTCTCCCTTGGTTGTAGAGTCTCTCAGAGTTTGTAGTTGCAATAGAGCATCCCCACCCTCATTCTTCCATGTTGTCTAGTGGTTGGAGTCCGGTACGGTGGGATCCTGCTGAATTCTAGGCTCCGGCAGGCAAGGAAGGGCTTTCAAGTTGAGTCCCCCATCACACTTTGTCAGCTCACAAGGGTGGCAAGAAAATTCTCAGTTGCCTCAGTCATCGTTCTTCTTTGGGCTTGTTTCTGGTCTCAGTGCCATGCAGTGGGGTCATGTCGTTCCTTGTGGTGATGGCAGCGGTGGATCCTATGTGCCTCTGTTCTGAAACCCTGCCACTGGGTTTCCAAAGAGTTTGGCATTTGCATGTACTTTCTAGGAGGGAGGTATGGAAGGGGATAGGGAGACATGGATGTCTGCCCATGCTCTCTAAGATCCATGAACCACAGGAGCGATAGCACAGTGTGGTCCTCACTGGCTTTGGTCAAGCTGTTCATGAACTTCAGCAAGACAGGCCATGCCTATCTGTCCAGCCCTGTGCCCCAATATTGACTGTACAGTATGTGTCCACTAAGCTCCATCACACTCACTGATCTTTGCAGCTCCAGTTGCCTCCTAAGATGACCGATGAATTGCACCACATTCTATTAAAAGACTCTTTTAAAACTTTTTTTTAATAAAAGAATTCTTGCTCCAAAGACTATAAATATGTAAATTTGCAAGATGTACTGATTGTCCCTTACAGTCTAGATTGCATATATTGTAAATCTAGATGGCAGATTGGCTTTGTTTCATTTTTAATCAGATGTGAAGAATGAAACTTTTGCTTAAAAAAAGGCAAAACAGAGAACAACTTCATTTGTGGATAAGACATTTTAAAAAAGATATTTTTGTGACTGAGTCTCATTTTTCTTTTAACCTGTGCGTGAGTGAAAGTGAGAGAGAGACTTTGGGGTCAGAGAGAGAATGCCAGGTCAGCAGCCCAGTATTTATTCATAGGTCAACTTTCAGACATTGCTGGGACAAATTTAGCCTTCTGACTAGAGCAGAACAGCTGTAGCTAATGTCGCTTAGTAAACAGTCAAACCATTTTTTAGACTTTTTCAAAACAAAACAAAAAAGTGCAAATGAATCAGATCTGTAGCAGATGAGATGTTTGCCATGTGTTTAGTCTTCAAAATATTTTGCAGCTACTCCCAGACCTTGCTCTGGGAGGAGGGGTGTGGGCATTCTCTCTCCTTGCACTGAGAGGAACAGTGATACGTTGAGTGGGTTGGAAAAATGGCACAATCTACGTAATTTTTTTCATTGCACACATATTGCCATTGAACTTTTGTAAAACACTGCCTAGAGCTGATGCTGTACTGAAAGGAGGGAGAACTTACACTGTCAGCAGCAGTGTGTGAGTGGGCTGGAGTGAATACCCCACTCAGGTGCTGCATGGAGTCTCTGTGAGCCGAAGGCTAATTTTGTTGCCAGACTGCACCTGCAGGCAGTGTCTGGCTTAACTGATCATGAAACACAGCTGGGCAGAAGCTGGCTGGTTTGAAGGAGAAGTGTGTAGCAGAAGGGGTGTCTGTGATCACTGTCTGGGGGCAGAGATGTGGTGGGGAGGGGTGGACTTAGCCCAGGAATCTTAGCCCTACACACAGGTGTTCAAGTAAAATTTGGGGGACCCTGGAGCCCTCCTAAATTGGTGGGTCCCCCTCATGCTGGTGTGGTCCCCCTTCACCCACCCCAGATACTACCCCCAGTATTCAGGGGCTAAAGTATAATTTGGGGGGACCCAAGAACCCTCCTAAACTTCCAGGGCCACCTCATGCAGGTCTGAGGCCCCTTCATGCACCCCAGTGACTGCCCCCCAAATGCTTGGCCCCCACCTCAGCTATTGCCCCCCAAAGACCTGACCCCCCCAGCTAGTGCCCTCAATACCTGCCCCCATGCCCCCCCAACCCAAGCTACTGCCCCCAAAACACCTACCCCCATCAGACCCCTTTCCCCATGTCCTTCTCGGCACCAACCCCCACTCCCTAAAGTCCATGCCCCATTCCAGCCCTCCTAACCCCCCACCTCCCCATCTTCATGCCACCCCCTTCAGCCCCCAAGCCCTCCCCAGCTCAACATCCCAACCCCTTCTCCCCATTCCCCTTCCTGCCCCCACGCTTTCCCTGTTGGTTGCCCGACTGCCTCAACCCCCCAGCCCCCTTATCTGGCTGAGGTGACTGAAGAGCCAGGCGGGTAGAAGGAGGCTGTGGCGCTGGCTGGCCAGTCACCTGGCAAGAAGGAGCCGGGCCCAAGGCTGGGGCTGGGGCTGGGGCTGGGGCTGGGCTGTGCGCACTGCCCGGCCCGGGCTGGAAGTGGGGGAGCCACCACAAGGTCCAGGGAAGGGAGGGAGGTGGCTGGACTGGTCCCAGCCCACAGCCCCTCTCTTCTGCCAGCCTAGCGGGAATGCACCAGAACGCTGTGTCCCAGTGCACCGTTCTAGTTTTAGGGACCCCTGGCATGCAGCATTCTGGCACCCCCCTATTTTGGGGGGCACCCAGAATGCAGCATGCTGGGGCATTTCCCTACTTTGGGGGGGCCTGGAACCCTGGCTCCCTAAAAATAGTGGGCCCTGGAACGGTCTTCCGGGACATTCCGCCTTACTTTAATCCCTGCCTACAAGAAAGAGCAACCCAGAGAAGTTATGGGTGACAAGGCCTGAGAAGGAATGAGCCCAGGGAAATGGTAGGAAGGTGTGAGCTGTTGCAGACTTTGGCAGCTCATTTAGGGTCTGTGAACTGGAACCCAGTGTACAGGAAGGGCCTGGCAAATTGGCCTGTGCCCAAAGACCTGATGCAACATCTGGGAATTAGTTGGATTTTTGTTTGAACTTTGGTTACCTCAAATGGGGCAGGTAGGCGTCACCTGGCAGGAGAGCTACATTGCAGGAAGAAAGACTGCCATGGCAAAGGAGTGACCATCTGCTGACGGAGCCATATGGGAAGCTGCTATGCCACACACCCCCCCCAATGGGTGTGTGCATTTTGTAATCAGCAACTGATTTGTGGTAGGTTTTTATAGCACCTTGTGTAATGTGGGGCCTGGTGCACAGTATGTCCAGTGGACTCCCACTCCTGTGGTCTGACATTGCCTGCCACCGCCTTGAGCTGGCATTAAAACACCAGTGCAGTTCGTGAGGTGCTTGTGGGGAGGGACAGAGCTTCACTTTTAAGGATGGCTAGCTGTGAAAGCTTCAGAGTACAGCCAGGATCTCAGCTGGCGGATTGGAGTGCGTTTAGATAGTGGGTGTAGCTAGCTGGCAGGTCAGCTTCTCACTGCCTTCCCGGCTGTGCCACAGAACGGGAGCTTAGCATGAAAGCTGGACACATGCCATGCTTCTTGCCAGTGAGGCACAGAAAGCGAAATGTGCTTCTCCCTGTAGGTGGCATAATGTGCTGCTAGGCAGCACCATGCCTAGGTGGGTGCGGGGTCCTGGATGAATTGGCCTCTGCAAGGCCCCCACTCATCCCCCTGGGCACTGGGGGGCAGGGCTTGCTGGTCCAGGAGAGGGGCAGGCCTTTGCACTAGCCATCCCATGCCAGGGACCAGGTGAGCTGGCCAAAAGTGGTGGAACGGAAGTGCAGGGGCTGGTTTCTCAGCCACCCTTAAGCTAGTGGTTGTCAAACTCTTTTCCTTGGGACCTAGCTCTGGACATCTCTGCCATGCAATACCCCTCCACTGAAAAAAAGTGGCCATCACCAAAAAATTGAACAGTGACCATGGCTGCAGGGGGAGGGTGGCAATTCCTCATGCCTTTCATCCTTTCTCTTGAGGCTTCTATTGCATCTCTGAAATCTACACATTTAATTTGAGATCACCTACA
>ML682025.1:11834673-11857855 GCA_007922195.1 Podocnemis expansa
GTGTGTGTGTGTGTGTGTGTGTGTGTGTGTGTGTGTGTGTGTGTGTGAGCTCTTTGCAAATTGGAGGGGGGGGGGACTGGGTGGAGAAATGAGATGGAAGTGCTGAGACAGAGGAAGGAGAAGAGAGCCAATACCAGGCGGCAAAGGAAGGGCCTGGAAGATTCTGTCTGCTGCTGAGCCTGTCCAAGTCCCTCCAGGTCCTGCTCCCTTCTCCACTGCCAAACCGCAGGAACTGAAGCAGCTCCTCTGGTTTCCACTTTCACTTCTGCTCTTCATCTGTTCCCTGAGTCTGCACGAGTTTCCTTGAACACACAGTTGTCCACGGTATTGTGACTGAAGGGGATCTAGCGCTCTCTGCTTGGTCTGGTGGTGACCCCCTGGCAGTGTGCATAAGACAGCAACACAACTGGGCTATCCACTCTCCCCCCTGCAGATTAGGACCTTGTTATAACTTCTCCTTCCAGCAGGTCTATCCCTGAGTTAGATTTTATTCTGTTACTTATGCTTTCTAATTGTAAAAAAAATACCATATTTTGTAACACAGGTTCTACTAGAACAGTTTGTTTTTTCTCTTCTCTTTTTAATTATCAGTCAAAAAAATCTCTGGCGTTTTTACTAAAATCTACAAGTTTTAACTTTTGTTGCAAGCAAGGGAATTCTCAACCCACTGAAAAAAGAGGCAAGTCCTAATCTGCAAAAATAACTGCAATCCCCATGTCCCTAGGGTTACCAGATACCAAAGCATGGAAAGGACGACAGGGAAGTAGGAGAAGGAGGACATTGGAAGACACATGGAGAAAATGTAGTATTAATGTCATAGTCTTCTGTTTTTAGGGGGCCCTGGAACACTTTCCCCTAAAAATAGGGTGTTCTGCAGCATTCCAGCATACTTTAACCCCTGCAAGTAAAAAGCCAGACAAAATCATGTATTTTTAAAATGCCTGCCAGATGGAGGATGTGAAGGTAAAAAGGAGGATATGTCCTCCTTTTGCCTGATATCTGGTAACCCTACATATCCCAGAAATGGTGGAATAAGGTTGTGTTCACAGTTCCTTTTCTTCATTGGGTCTATTGATAAAAAAAACACAAAGCCTGCTTGCCAGTGACCTCAGTCCGTTTCATATGAATGAGAGAAGCCCAAAGAGATACTGACTCAGCGAGGAGGCATAGAGTTTGTTTGAACGACAATTAGCACCTCATTGTTAATTCTAACGGTTCACCTTTGTCGCAGTGCTGATGTACTGCCTTAAGCAACTTTCACAGCAAGCCACTTCTCTGGCCCCACTGTAGAATGAACTGGGCTGCCACTTTTGGCCAGCTCACCCAGTCCCTGGGATTGGGGGGAGGGACAGCAGTACTGCTCTGTGGGGCCTCCCCAAAGCGCAGGGCCCTAGGTGGCTGCCCCTCTCTCGCACTACCCTAGGGATGGCCCTGCTGGTAGGGAGAAGTAAGCTGAGCCTGGGGAAATGGGAGAGAAGGACCCATGAAGGCACAAGGGCAGGTGATGGCCACAACAGAATCACTCCACTGCAAAGTGTTCCATCAGGTGAAAAATGCCTGCATGGTGCAGGAGGTCAGACTAGATTGCCATATTGGTCCTTTCTGCCCTTAGAGTCCCTCAGAGTCTACAGCAAGACCCTGGAACTTGTTTAAAGTGGATGTGTGCTATTTAATCCATTGTTCATGAGAGAGGTGCAGCTCCCTCCCCTTTCTCTAAGACTGCACACACCCCCATTGACTGGTGGGATGGCAGCACCCCTTATTGTTTAACTGCTGCTGACATGCCACGTGCTAGCCGTTGTGCCTGGCTAATCTTGCTGTTGCAGTTCCTGGCCAGGGTGAAGGCAGCTGAAGCACACAGACAATTCCACTCACATTTCTTCGAGCACTGCTCACATCCATTCTGATTCAGGTGTGTACATGCCATGGTGCACAGTCATACTGAAGCTTTTTGCCCTAGCCTGTCCCTGTAAGGTGAGTTTCCAACACACCCTTGGTTCTGTGCTTTGGCCACAGTATATAGGTGGCGCTGACCCTGCCCCCCACTTCAGTTCCTTCTTTCCGCCCAAGTGACAGACTGAGAACTACTTGCCCTTGCATCCCTGCAAGCGCCTGTCTTTTCATTGCACTTTCTCCATTGAGACTGTTGTGACCTATCTTCACTAGCACTCTAGTACCTTCTACATCATGTCAGAGCGAAGGTCCATTGGAGATTTGCTCCTCCACATGGAGAATGCACTTGGAGCCCACCACCAGCCTGCCCATGCCTGGATTCAAACCCTGTGTCTTCTGCAGCAAGGCCTTCTCGATCAGTGTCTCGCATGCTGAGTGCCTGAAGTGTCTGGGTGAGGGACACAGAACAGACAAGTGTCAGACATGCCGTTCCTTTAAACCAGAGGTCTCAAACACATAGGCCGCATGCAGCCCCTGAAGCTATTTCCTGTGGCCCACAATGATACAATTGTTACTGATATTTGCAGTATCATTGTATGGAAAGGTTTCAGTGGTGTGTCCCATGGGCTACCGTACTAAGCCTCATGTGGCCCTCTACTAGCCCTCCCATGGCTCTTGTGATTTGAGTTTGAGACCCCTGCTTTAAACCGAAAACCCAGAAAGAATGAGAGAGCTGCCCGCGAACCATGGCCATCGAAGCAGCCCTCTACTCAGCTTCAGCACCAGTGCATGTACTGGCTGTGCTGGGCATCCTAGCACAGACTGCACACTCTGCACCAGCTCCCTCTCCCCCGCCCCCGCACTGTTCATCGTTGGGTAAGGATAAGAAGTCCTGCAGCAGAGAGGCAGGTACACTGAAGACCCTGGTGATGGGAGAGAAGCCCTGACCCTGGCACAGGTGCAGGGGCCTTCCCTGCCCAGTGGCCCAAAGAGCAAGGCCATCCTGGATCCATCCACGCCAAATGCCTTTGAAGCAGCAAGGGCACTGCTGCAACTGCAGACACTTCCTCTGCCACTGAGACCAGTCACGTTAAGGGGTAAGCCTTTGTTGTCCTCTCAGGCCTGGCTCAAAACTCAACATGGGCCAAGTCCTCTGGCACCATAAGACCCAGCGCGGGGTGCAGGTTGGCAGCATAGGAGCTCGCCCCTGGATCGGGAATAAACTCCCTCTTAACTGGTGGGCTGGCACAGAGATACCTGGGACTGGTGCTCCCTGTCTCTGGCATCGCCTGACTTGCTCATCTTGGGCTTGCAGTCAGAGGCAGGAGAAGACCTCCAGTCACTGCCTCGGTTGTCTTATGGTGACTCCTCCTGAGAGCAATCACCAACAATGTCACTGCAATCCTCCCACACTCAGTCCCAGTCCCGCTTTTTAGGAGAATTTGAGGCCCGGTACTGACACCAGAGTCGTCATCCTCCCAAGCACCAACAATGACATGCCCAGCAAGCAAGCATCGGAGAAAGAGGTTGGGGTCAGCTTCCTGGTGCAGGTCAAGAGACCAGTCATCTTACAACTCGGCTTTCCCTGTACCAAGGCAATGTCCGCTGACCAACAAGGCTCTGCACTGGATTGTTGGAGGAGCTGATCCCCACACTGAGACCAGCACTGGGGAGAGGTCCGCCCTCCCATGCAGGGCAGGAAGGCATTCCTGGCACCAGCATTGACACCTGCACTGCAGACTTTGGGTCCAACTGGGGATCTTGATATGCCCCCCAGGAAGAACCCAACTCCCAGGGTTCCTCAAGGGACCCTATGTCCCAGATGGAGCAGGACATTGACTCTGACCCTGGAAAAGGTACCTCAGGCCTGGGGAGAGGTAGCTGCAGAGTCCACTTATCATCCCAGGACAAAACAATTTACTAAAGATCTCTCTCCCTCCTAGAAGACCCCAGGGTTCATCAAGGGTTGCTAAAACACCTGGTCTCCAACCTCATCTTACCCATCATTGAGGTAATAAGAGAAGATTGACTCCCTCTTTGATGTGGGCGAGGCTTCACCCTCAGCTAGAGTAGCCTTGCCAATTCATATGGGAGTCCTAAGATCATCTGTGCACAATGGCAAACTCCTTCCTCCATCCTACTGGTGTTGAAGGACGCCAGAGGAAAGTACCGTATCCCTGCAAACAAGTTTGGATACCTCTTCAACTGTCTGACACCTGAGTCCCTTGTGGTGTATGCAGTAAACCAGAGGGATAGACAAGGGCCAACCTGCATCAACCCCCAAGAATAAAGGTGCCAAACAACTGGACCTGTTTGGGTGAAAAATTTATTTCACAACAGCTTTAAATTGGTGTACCATGAACCAACAGACCCTGATAGGTTGCTATAGCTTTAACTTGTGGAAGTTGATGCAAAGGTTCCAGGATCTCATCCCCTCCAACCGCATCTTGTACCTCGGTGCCCTGATGGAGGAGGGTCTGGTGGCAGCTTCCTGCTAGCATCTTGGGACACAATGGATGCAGCCAGTAGAGGAGTGGCCTCGGCAATGGCCATGAGGTGAGTGGCTTAGCTGTAAGGCTCCAGCCTTTCTCCACAAATGAAACATGATTCAGGACCTCCCCTTTGAGGGCCCATCTCTCTTCACGGCATCCACAGACTCCAAGCTTCATGGCTTGAAGAACTCCCGGGCAGCACTGCAATCCTTGGGGATGTATACCCCCCAGACAGTGAGATGTCCTTTTCAGCCGGAACCACCACAGCAGCAGCAACAACTGCAACAGGACTCTCGTCAATGCCCTTTCCAGTCACCACAGCATCCCTTTAGGAATAGAGACATTGACAGAAGTAGAGGGAGCCAAGGCAGACAAGGCCAGTGTTAACAACTTTGCCCACCAACTCGGGGTATGCTCATTTATTCGGGTTACTTTCTCTTTTGGAAAGTGGAGGAGATGGTAATTCTATTTGTGTGCTGCTTATGCCACTTGTGTTTCTACATGGAGCTCACTTCTTCCTTCTGCAAGCTCTCTCCCACTGGAGCAACACTTGCAGGATCTTGATTTTCCAAGGACTGGATTTTTCTAACCCGCAAATTCAAATAACCACCCAATATGCACATTCATCAATTAACAAGGTGCATCTGAGCTGAGCGGGTCTATCAGCACTCTCAGCTGACAGCTTATATGACCCTGAACTCAGCAGGCTGGGTCACACAGCACTTCTCTGCTGCTACCCTTATGTGTCCCTGTACTGCAGTGGCTCCCAACCAGTGTGCCAGGGCACACTGGTGTCCACAGCAACACCTAAAGTGTGCTGTAAGCATCCCCTAGAGCTGGAGTTAAAGTTCCCTCCCTGCTCAACCCAGCCATGTGAGCTGTGCAGAGCTGGAAAAAGGCAGGGCTGAAAGTAAAGAGGAAGGCACCAGAACACAGTTTTGGTGCCCCCTATTTTTAGGCAGGCAGCATTCCAGCCCCCCCTAAAAATAGAGGAAGGCACTGGAACATGAAGTTCCAGGTGTTCCCCCTAAAAGTAGCAGGAGCAGCCAGAAAGCAGAGTTGCAGTGGCTCTACCTTAAACCCCACTCCACCTTAACCCAGCCAGCAGAGAGGGGCGGGAGTCTGGGAGTGTGTGAATCTCCCCCTGCAGGCAGAGCAGCTTGTGTCAGGCAGCCTGCAAACAGCCCAGGTAAGGGCTTTGGGGAGGAGGGCTGCTGGGGGTTGTGTGGGGCAGGTGTGTGTGTGTGTGTGTGTAACAGAGGTGGGTGGGAATGGATGTGTAGCAGAGGGTGCACAGCTGGGGTTGTGGGGTTGCTGTTTGGTTGGGGGGGTGTAGCTGAGGGTGGGGTGGCTGTGTGTGGGGGGGTGTAGCTGGGGGCTGGAGGCCTAGTTCTGGCCCCTGCAGTGATGGGAGGGTCCATCACAGGCAGCAGGGGGCTGGGGGAGCAGAGGATGGGACCCACTGGGGTGGGAGGGAGCAGCAGTGGGGTGAGGATCTGCCCTAGGTGGCAGGGAGCCACTGTGGAGAAGGGGGAAGTGGATGCTGTGCCATGCTCCCCTGCCCCCCCACAAAGCCACTCGTGTTCTCCCTTCCTCTCTTGTCACCTGTGTGCTGTTCCCCACATGGCTGCCCTTGTCCTCTTTTGCCACCCCTGCCCTGCTGTGCTCCCCACACTCACTTCTGCTACTGCACATGACTCTTGACCTCCCCTGTTTTGCCACCCCTGCTCTGCTACCCCTACTACCCCACAGAGTAGCATTTCCAAAAAACTGCCATTGTTCATCAATATTCATAAGTAGTTTAACTTGAATATTCATGAGTTTAATGGTATGCCTCAAAAAATTTGAAGGTATCAAGGTGTGCCAAGGCAGAGAAAAGGTTGGGAACCACTGCTGTACTGCACCAGACTAGGCTTGATTATGGATCTTGAGCAGGCTGAGTCACAGCACTTTTCAGCTGCTACCCTTATATGCCCGTGGATTCAATCAGGCTGGGTCAGAACAGCACTTTTCAGCTGTCACCCTTCTATGCCCCTGGAGTCAATTAGACTGATATCCCCATCAATGAGCAAACCTTACAGGGTTGTGGGCATCACAGGGATCTTTGGCTAGGTAATAGAAGTGTTTCTGCAAAGTGATATAGAGAAACCAAGACCACAAAGGAGAGGGAATGATGTCTTAAGAGAGTCTGGAAACTGGCTTGATTACAAAAGGCATTCTTTGCAAAGTATCTAAAACAACTTGCACTAACAGTAATAATTACAAAAGGAAAGAAAAATACCTCAAAATACCCAGTTATAGCATTGATAAACATACAAGGAAAGAAAAACACCTAGCTACAATATTACCTAGATTCTATTGTATCAGGCCTAGAGAGAGAGAAAGAGTCATGATTAAAAAAAGAGGGAGCAAGAAAGTGTGTGTGGCGGGGCGGTCTCACCACTCTGTGTAGTAGAAAGGTTCCCAGGCTGTGCAGATCAGGGTCAGAAGCTGGATGGAAACAAAGCTCTCACAGCAATCAACAAAGAACAGAAAAGACAAAGTCCTAGTGAAAATGGTAGATCCAGGCATAAGGACACAGGACACAATCAGGACTGGCTCAGGATTCAGTCAGGATTTAATCAGGACTCCATCAAGACTTGGGTAAGGTTTTTTATAAGGACTTGTTTAAGAGGCCAATACACATCCCTGGCTGGATAATGGTTCATGGAAGCTCACAATACAAGCAGGCCAATTCAGTATTTTGGGTATCAGTTATCATGTCTATGACTAGAATGTCAATTTCCGAAGGGATAGCTGTGTTAGTCTAGTCCAGCAAAAAAACCAAGGAGTCGTGTGGCACTTTAAGACTTTGAAGCCTTTGACGAAGTGGGATTTTCTCCCACAAAAGCTCATGCGAAAAATAAATGTTAGTCTTAAAGTGCCACACGATGCCTTGGGTTTTTTTGTATGACTAGAATGGTCTGATAATTGTTGAGTTTGTTCATTTTGGTGTGAGATCTCCCATCATGCAATGCTTCCTTGCTTCTTCAATCCCAGACTCCATTGTGGTTCCTGCTTCTTCAATCCCAGGAATCAGTGCAGTTCTTGCTTTGGAGCTTAGCTCTCCATAGTCAATGCAAATGAAGCTCCATTTACTGTGCTGATGGCTTTTGGATACGGGTAGATAAGGATGTCTCCCACTGCCTTCTCACTGTTTTTGTTTTCCAGTTCAAGCAGAGGTTGGGGGAAGTGTGTGTGGGGGGGGGAGGCACAGGCTGGATACAATGTCCTGATTCCTCAAGAACACAGAAACACCAGCCCTCCAACCAGCCGTCCCACCAATGGAGCGGCAACAACAGACCTGCCACTGACAGACACAGGTTCTGACTGGCCACTTGAGGGCCACCAACTCTCCCTGAACTCACCTCCCAGACCACCATTCCAGGACTGCCCCTTGTGACACCAGTGGCCTGAGATCACCTCGGACCACTGGGTTTTAGGTACAGTCTCGCACAGTTATGCCCTACAGTTTGGGTCCAGACCCCCCCAGAAAAAAAACACCACTTCACCATCCTGTCAGGGACCCTTTGCACAAACCCCTTCTGGAGCAGGAAAGTTGCAAGCTCCTAACATTGGGAGCAATAGAACACATGCCCTGCAAAGAAAGGGGAAAGGGCTGCTGTTCCAGATATTTTCTGCTCCCAAGGCAAACGGGCTTGACACCCATCCTGGACTTAAGACACCTAAACACATTCTCCCAAAAAATAAAATTGTGAATGGTGTCTTTGGTGCACACTATCCATTCCCTAGATCCAGGAGATTGGTTTACAGCCCTCAGTCTGAAAGATGCATATTTTCACATCTTCAGGCCCAAGCACAGAATATTCCTAAGGTTTATGATAGGGCAAAAATATTTCCAATTCACATCCCTACCCTTCAGGCTCTCCCTAGCTCCAAGGGTCTTCACAAAGGTATGGCAGCAGTATCAGCCCACCTAAGAAAACAAGGGGTTCAAATCTTCCCCAGACAACGAGGCAGGTCCAAGAACCAAGGCCACTGCACTGTCCACACCCCTTGACAGCTAAGCTATAGGTTGGGCCTTCTCCTGAACCTGGAAAAGTCAAAACTAGACATCACACAGGCAACAGTTTATTGGGGCCCACCTGGACTTGAATCAGGCCAGGGCTTCCCTTCCTTTATCCAGGTTTCAGGCAAGGTCTACCATCATTTCAGACCTACACTGCTCCCCCATGAGTACACTGAGGCAGTGCCTCCAACTGTTGGGTCATGTGGCAGCCTCAACCTATGTAATAAGGATGGCCTGCCTGCACATGAGGCCATTACAGTCCTGGCTGGTGGGGGTGTACTGCCTGCAGTATCACCCCTTGTGTCTAGTGGTCGCCATCCCAAGGAAGGTTCTGAAGACCCTCAGGATCTGGCAAATGCCAGACTTAGCTCTAAAAGGAGTTTCTTTAGGATCTGAACACTATCAGTGACACTGATCACGGATGCCTCAGACAAGAGGTAGGGGGCCCACATCAGCAACGTCCTGCCCTCATGAGGGAGGTAGTCATTACAGGCAGCTCTCCATATAAATATGAAGGAGCTACGCGTGATCCAACTGGCCTGCAAGGTCTTCCTAGACGGGGGGGGGCGGAGCACAGTGCAAGTCCTCACAAACAATACAATGGCAATGTTTTCCCTGAACAGCCATGGTGAGGGAGCCCATTGACCCACCCTGTGTGCCGAGGCGGGCTGCCTTTGGGAACTGGCCCTAGGGAATAGCTTTCACCTAGTGTGCGTCCACATACTGGACGTGAGCAACAACCAAGTGGATGCCTCAGCAGACAATTCCTTCCACACAGGGCCAGCCTAAGGTTTCTTGGTGTCCTAGGCAAGATGTGATTTTGGTGCCTGCCTCCCCCCTCTCCACCTTGCTGACTGTGGAAGCTGTGGGCAGTCCCACACCCCCAATTGGCCTAGTGGGGCACAGGGAGCCCCCAAACTTACACCTTGCACCAAGAAACACAAGTGCTAACTGAACCATGGGCTGGGTGAGACCCACGTGGGCCAGGTCAGACAAACCCTGAGTAGGACACCCCCCCCCCCATGAGCAGGCTGGGCAAGCCCTTCAACCCAGTGCTACAAATGCTACATCAGAATTAAAGAAATGTAGAAGCGTAAATATAATAGCTGTATTATAGTTTGACTTGGCAGAGAGAGCCTATATTTAAAGCACTGAAAATTAATGAAATACAAAACAAGCAGCAGATTGCTAACAGCCTGAGTTTCTAAAACAATTCAGATTTAAGAGAAAAGTACAAAATAACCTTCACTTTTGGTTACCTATAAAATGAATTGGCCTTTATTTCTCAAACACTGACGATACCAACACATTGTGTATTTGTGGCGGTCTGACAGCCGCAGGCTTCTAAGACAGGGGCACACAGTTCAGATTTTGACAGAAATGCAGTGGAATTTAAAATATTGTGGCTGGAATATTTCCCAAAGCTGACCCTGCCAGCAGGTTCGAAAATTTGAGGACCTTGGGGGGCAATCACTGCACCCCTGGGGTACGGGGTAGATTTGGGATGAGCTTTATTAAAATAGGTATGGGAGGGGGGTGAGTGGTGTGGTGTATATATAGCGCTTGTCACAGTGGGTTTTTTGTGAAGTGTTGGGGGGTATCTGACTTTGCGGAGTGGGGGCAGGTTAGGGAACAATGGGGCTTTTCAACTAAGGTACTAACACTATCACCCTACTCACTAAAAGGTACTGTAGTACACTATAGGAAAAAGGGGGTACAGTACAAAATGGAAGCAGGTGGGGGAGCAGGAGTTCAAAGGCTGGGGGACACAAAGAAGGAGAGAGATAAGTGGGGGGGTGTCTAGGGACAGTGGGATGGGGATGCACGGGAGAGCTGGGGGCAATTGGGGAAGCAGGTGGAGATTGGATAGTTGCAGGGGAGACGGGGTCAAGCAATGGTCCAGGGTTTGAGGGAGAGGCTGAGAAGGGGGGGTTGAGTGGGAATGGCGGGAGGGAGGCACACGTGGGAGTTGGGGCAGGGGAAACTGAGGCACGCAAGGAGTTGGGATACACGTGGGTGTCCGGGGAAGCAAGAGGGGCTGAACAGAGGAGGGGGACACAGAAAGCAAGCGGGGGATCGGCGGGTCAGAGGCTCGAGAGGGAGGCAAGTGGCTGCAAAGTGGGGGGTGTGGAAAGGGGGAAGAGGCAGCGACTGGAAGGCAGGAGTGGGTCGGGGAAAGCGGCGGCGGGGAAGGCAGGAGTTCAGGGGAAGCGGCGGCGGGGAAGTCAGGAGGGGTTCGGGGGAAGCGGCGGTGGCCGTGGGAGCGGCTCGGGAGCCACAAAGAAAGCGGGGGGGCGCCGCTGGAGAGCCCGGCGCGCAGCAGAAAAGTGGCTGGGAGCCGGGGTGCCGCGGAAAGCTGCGGAGAAGCCGCGGCAAGGGCGGGGAGCCCGTGGGGAGCCGCAGGAGAGCGGGAGCGGCTCGGGAGCCGGGAGCCGCAGAACGGCAGCGGATACGGGAGCGGCTCGGGAGCCGGGGGCAGGGGCTGCAGAAAACGGCGGCTAGGGTGGGGAGCCCCCGGGAGCTGCAGGAAAGCGGCGGCTAGGGCGGGGAGCCCGCTGGAAGCCGCAGACAAGGTGAGCAGGGGCGAAAGGGGGAGCCGCGGAAAATGCGGCGGCTGGGGGGAGAACGGAGGAGCGGAGAAGTGGTGAAAAGGGGGTTGCAGGGGAAGGAGGGAGTGCGGGAAAGGGAGTTGGGTGCAGCGGTGAACTTCGGGCACACGGGAGGGGGGGTCGGGAAATAAAGAGGGGACGAGTAAAGTTAGGGAGAAAAAGTTTATTTAAGTTGGGGAGGTTACAGAGGGGAGGGCAAGGGCAACTTAACCAAACAATTCTAAAGGCTAGGAACTAAAGGAAACAATCTTAACAGCTAACTTAAGACTTCTAAGGCTACCAATTAACTTTATACAATGTTGCAAAACACAATACTCTTAAAGCAAGTTCAAACAACCCAGGAGGAAAAGAGATACACTGGGTGATACAAAGTAGCAAGAAGCAATTACAGACACCGGGAGCTCCTAACACAAACTGGAGCTGCAAGCAAACAGAAAGGTACACACGCAAGCCTGTAAAGCTGGGGAGAGCAGTTCAAAGGCAGCAATAAAGAAACAGAAAACTTTAGAGAGGGATTGCAGGGCAAGCTCTTACCACTCCTAGCAGCAAGGGTAACAGCATTACAGGCTGGAGAAGGAGACTCGTAATCGGCGGGCAGTTGTACTCGTGGGGGTAACTTGTGAGCGGAAGAGGCAGCTTCTGGTTGATCAGGCCAGGCTAGATGTTGAAAACCATCCTGCCTGAGCACCCCAGAACCTCAGCTTTTAAAGACTATTTCCCGCCTTTCCCTGATTACAGGGAATGTGGGGAACAATGGGGGTGTGAGTCATGCCCTGCAGAACCTTGCAGTTAGGCAGAGCCCACCTACACCAAGCCCTGCAAAACAATGGGCCCCCAGGGTGGTAACGGCCATCCAGTTAAGGTGAAGGGGGCCATCTAGTTAAGGTCAAGGGGGCCATCTAGTTAAGGTGAAGGAGCCATTGTTCACTTCACACATTCTATGTACTTTAGTGATGGCCCGGGAGGGGCAGCCATCAAGGTAACTGCTATGAGTCACAGACAAAAGCCAGTTAATTGAGACTCTATGAAACATATTAACAAAGATGTATATATTAAAATTCTTATGGTAGTATGTGTTCTCATCACCTGGCATAAAATAATGAGCAGTGAGGGTAGAATTTTAACAACACATGCCTTGTCTGTTCCAGGCCCCCTTGTTATGTCACCCTTAATAATGTGCAGAGCCAGGCAAATCTCAATGTCTTCTATTTTTCTGTTCCATTGCATTAATGTATGGGCAGTTATGACAACACCAGAGCTCTGTAGTGCACATTATGGTGAGCTAAAATCCCCCATGCATAAGAAATGGAAAGACAGATAATTTTTCTGAAAGCTCAGGCCTAAGTCCCAGGTACCCTTCCTATATCCAGCCTTCTACATAATGAGAGCAAAACAAGCCTCTGCAAATTGCTACCAGCAGCAGGGCCAGCTCAAGGGGCTGTTATGTCCCAAGCCAGCTTTTGCTTTTACGCCCCCCCTCACCCCTGGGGGGCAGAACCCAGCCTTCCCTCTGGGTCAGCTTTGCCCGGCGGGGGGGGGGCAGGAAGGGCCAGCCCAGAGGCGCCATGAGAGAGTGGAGCCCAGCCCCCAGACCACCCCAGTGTAGCTGGCTCAGGGTAGGTTAGGGGCGAAACAGGAGTGCAGGGTCTGTTTCTCAGCTGCCCGTAAGCCAGTGGTTGTCAAACTTTTTTCCTTGGGACCTAGCTCCAGACCCCTCTACCATGTGGTGACGTTCCACTGAAAAAAAGCAGCCACCATGGTTGGGGGGGGGGAATCCCTCATGGCTTTCATCCTTTCTCTTGAGGCTTCTGTTGCATTACATATCTAATATGAGATCACCTACATGGAACACGCAAAGGGTGATCCCCCATGTCTTACTCCTGTCTTAAATCAGAAAGTATGTCAGGTCTCTAAAATTGCACATAGTAGCCTGGAGTGTGTGTGGGAGCTCTTTACAAATGGGGGGGGGTGACTGGGTGGAGCAATGAGATGGAAGTGCTGAGACAGAGGAAGGAGAAGACCACCAATGCCAGGCTGGAAGGAAAGGGCCTGGAAGATACTATGTGCTGCTGAGCCTGTCCAAGACCAGGTCCTGCTTCCTTCCCCACTGCCAAATCCCAGGCACTGAAGCAGCACCTCTGGTTTCCACTGTCACCACTGCACTTCTGCTCCCTAAGTTTACATGAGTTACCACAAACACACAATTGCCCACAATATTGTGATTGAAGGAGTGCTAGCTCTGTCTGCTTGGTCCAGTGACCCCTGCCAGTGTGCATAAGACAACAACACAATGGGACTATCCACACACACACCCCTTTCAGATCTGGACTTTGTTATAACTTCTCCTTCCAGCAGATCCATCCCTGTGTTCGATTTTATTCTGTTACTTAAGCTTTCTAATTGTAGAAAAAATACCATATTTTGTAACACAGGCTCCTACTAGAACAGTTTGCTTTTCTCTTTTTAATCATCAGTCAAAAAAAAATCTCTGGAGTTTTTATTAAAATCTACAAGTTATAACTTTTGTTGCAAGCAAGGGCATTCTCAACCCACTGAAAAAAGATGCAAGTCCTAATTTGCAAATATAACTGCAATCCTCATATTCCAGAAATGGTGGAATAAGAGGGTGTTCACAGTTTTTTCTGTTCTTCTTTGGATCTATTGATAAAAAAACCATAAAGGTTACTTGCCAGTCAGTCCTTTCCATATCAATGAGAGAAGCCCAAAGAGATAGGGTGTGTTCACACAGCAGTCTTATTGCGAAACAACAGAGGTTGTTTTGAAATAAGAAATGCCATGTTCACACGACATACCGTTGTTTCGAAACAACTTAAACCCCATTTGGTGATGAAGCAATGTTTCAAAATGATTGTTTCGAAACAATCCCGTTAGAACATGTTATTTCAAAATGACGGTGACTCGTTTTGAAATAACTGTTGTCTGAACCTGCTATTTCGCTTTGAGCTTTTTTCCTTAATTCGAATTAACATTTTCTTAATTCGAATTAACTTATTTTGAAATAACGCCTTATTTCGATACAAGTTGTTTCGAAACACCTTGTATCGAAATAACCTCCTGTGTGTGAACATAGCCATACTGACTCAGAGAGGAGACATAGAGGTTATTTAACAATGATTAGCATCTCTTTGTTAGTCCTAATGACTCACCTTTGTTGCAATGCTGATACTGTGTTACAACAGGCTGCATGAACAGTGCCTTAAGCAACTTTCAACCTGAGCCCCTCTTCTCTCTGGCCTTATGGTAGGGCCAGCCCTGACCAGCAGACCAAGTTTCCCAGAAACAAAGTGAGATAGGTATCTGCCGTGACTGAGATTGTGATTTAACCAAGCCACACCCTGAAGATGTGTCTGAAAATGATGCTTTGAACAAGAACAGATCTTTGTTCCTGCTCAGACACAGGGAGCAAGAGAGGCAAGCATCAGAGACCCTGAGATGCACACAGGGATGGGAACACTCTATTCCTGGCGCATCCTTATAAAGCAGGAGCAGTCAGGAGGAGATGCATCTTCTCCAGGAGGTGTTGTCTTTATCCCCTGTTCTGCCAAGACCATGTACTGCCTAGTCAGTTGTTAGTCTCCCTTTCTCTCCCCCTCGCAAATCTTTCCCACAAACTAAATCAAAGGAAAAAATCAGGAATTAGCGCCAGTATCAACACACATCAGCATAAATGGTTTCACAGCAATTAATCCCCCCCCCATTAGGTTGTTGTTAAACAAGACTGCTTGCAGCAAGCCCTAGCCCCTGGGGCATTAATATATCTGTGTATCTTTCACTGTAGTTTAAGGAGACACACAAAACACAAATCTCCCTCCCTCTCTCTCACACACACACACACACACACACACACTTCTAAAACCTGCTGTCATAATCAGAAAATGAGGCTTAGACATGCAATAAAATTAAACAAACAAACAAAAAAAACCTCACTACCCTGACTCTCCAGGAATAAGCACAATGGATATTGAACAAATATATTAGGTGCCCTAGTGCTTCATGCTCAGCTATGCATAGTGACTTAAAATGATTGTAAGCTAGTGACACAGTTTAAAAAGTTAAACAGCACAAGAAGTAAACAAGGATTCCTGTGGCCCTTTTAAAGATTTTGTAAGCAAAAAATCCCACTTTGTCAGCCTCTTAATTTCCCAACCTTTAAAGCGTCTGACAGTGGGATTTTCTCCCAGGAAAGGTCATGCAGTAAATAAATTTTTTAGTCTTTAAACATGCCACAGGACTAGGGCTACCAGATACCAAAGCGTGGAAAGCAGGACAGGGAACTATGAAAAGGAGGACATTGGAGGACACATGGAGAAAATGTATTATTAAAGTAATATTTTTGTGTTTTTAGGGGGCCCTGGAATGTGTTGGGGAAAATCTAACTCTGGCCCTCAACTTCAGAAAGAGGCACACCAGAGCCTTCCCAATGAAGCAGACCCGTTCCCAGCTAAGACTCCAATAGGCAGAGAACGAGGTGTGGTTCAAAGTTTATTATTCAGCTGAATAATAAAAGGAACTGCAGCAGAGGGCAGCAAAGAGAAGCTAGCCTCTCTGAGCAAGAACCCCCAATATAGGGGTTACAGGTCATACATACCTTCTAACATGCAAAATACGATATACATAATGCAAAAAGCTCATGCATAATACAACAAGTTACATCATGCCTAAAATCCATACATGGTATTACTACTTTTAATATGCAGGCTACATAATTAGATTATACTTAATAGGCAGCATATAGTTAGCCCGCCTCTGTTGTTGTTTACAGCTTATTTGGGTAACAGTTACTGTCCTTGACCAATGAGAGTGGCCAGACGCCTGTGACCCCTCAGCTACCTAGCCCCCGTCAACCTGTTTACCAGACTAGGTTGATGGCTTCCCATCAGGGGACAGACAGGAGTGATTGTTTCATAATAAACCTTTGTGGATTACCTCATGTATCTATAGAAGCAGTCTAACCCCCTATCAATCTAAACCCTCTAGCTCCCCTGACTAACTAAACTTGTCTAAGCAAACACAACAGTCTCTGGCACAGAACTTCCTGACCAAACTTACTCCATCTTTAAACCTCCCTTACAACTGCTTTCCCCTAACAATAAGGTATTTTATGGCATTCTAGCATACTTTAACCCCATAAGTAAAAAGCCAGACAAAATCATCTATTTTAAAATGCCTGCCAGGAGGACTTGAAGGTAAAACTCCTTGTTTGTTCTTCAGAACAAAAAACACAGCTTCCCCTTTGGAGCTTGAGCACAAGAAATGATGACGTATGCCTTGTAGAGGGCCACAGATTGTTTAGGCAATACAACACAATTGTGGAAATGAAACAAATCTCCATCAGAAATGCAAAAGTGTAGCAAAACAAACAAGGAGTCTTGTGGCACTTTTAAAGGATGCCCCTTTGGAATTTGTATCAAAACACTCATTCTGGTCTGCATGAGTGTCAGTTAATACACTTGAGCACCAATTGCCACACCTGACTAGGAGACAATGCAAGCATCCTGGCATTTCATTACAATGCTGGATTGTTCTGAGGTACTGAAACTCACAGATTATTATAGCTGCTAGCAAGTTAACCAAAACAGAGCTGACTCTTCAAGAACAAAAATGAACTCTGCAGGATCCTGGATTTAACTCGTCTCCCAGGTCAAGTCTCCTTCCCCTCACCTGGCTTGGGAAGCCCCCTTTCCCTACTATTTCCCCTTCCCCTGGACCCTGCCCTGCACTTCTCTCCTCTGCCCCAGTGCATGGCCCCAGACCTACCCCACCCCCACCACCTGTCCATAGTCATGTTCAAGGAAGTCAGTAGGACATCAAGACTTCAAAGAGAAACAGCAGAAATGGAACTGATATGCAGATTCAATTGTGTGAAAGCGGGATTAAATTGTGACTGTGGATTCTTTTCTCATTACAACAGGTGATTTGACTTCACCCTCCTCTATGTGCTGTTTCCTAGTGTTTGACTCTTAATGACTGCTTTGATTTGCTGTTTCAGTATGACCTGATCCCATGACTTACACTTCCCTCTGTTTATATTCCTCCCATTCTGTAATTTCCTCCATCTTAAAAGTGTCTGACAAAGTGGGATTTTCTCCCACGATAGCTCATGCAGTAAATTTGTTAGTCTTTAAGTGCCACAGGCCTCCTTGTTGGTTTTGCTGAACTAGACTAACATGGCTACCCCTTTGGAACTTACCTAAGGTAGTCTCCTCTTTTCATAAAAACCAGGGGATTTTCCTCCCAGTATTTTTCCCAGGGCCCCATGTGACGGAGAACCAGAGAAGATGGCATGTTCTTGATGATAAAAGAGCACTTACCATACACATTGATCTCACCAAGGCATTCCACAGGTCAACTTAGCTCTTTGTTGCTGTTGCTGAATTCATGAAGGACCAGGCAGTGATGTCAAAGCATGTTTTGTCCTGGATAACAACCTGTACCTGGACTGCTACTGCTGGGTTGGGGTCCCTCTTTCAGGGAGTGTCAAAGCACACTCCACCAGGGCACATGCCTCATCAACAGCCTTCCTGGCACAGGTGCCCATCCAAGAAATCTGCAGGGCAGCCACCTGGTCCTCAATTCACACTTTTGCTTCTCATTATGCCATCGTCCAACAGACAAAGTATGATGCAAGTTTTGGCAGAGTGATACTACAAGCGGGGAAATCGTAACTCCGGCTACCATCTTGCTCAAGGCTTGTAAGTCACCTGAATAAGAACTGATGTGAGCAGCGCTTGAAGAAGACCAGAAGGTTACTTACACATAAATGTCCTTCTTCGAGGTGGGATGTTCACATACATTCCTACTGTAAGTCTGGAAAGATCCCTCCAAGAAGGATCAGGCAATACAGATAACACTGAAGAGGTTTATTTACAGTACTAGTACTGGGAACACTGAACAAAACAGTATCAGCTTCAAAATGGAAGTAGCATGGCAATTGCTTATATACACAGGCAGCTTGTTTCCTGGTTTCAACTAGTTTTCCTAATACTTTGGGAAAAACAACTCCATATATGGGAAGAGGGTCAGGGAGGTGGTGAGGGGTGGTCTTAACAGGTTAGGAAATACTAGCTGCCATATAAGGCAAGGGAGGGAGAGGGGTTGATAGGTGTATGTGACCTGAGGCATGCATGGAATGGAGAGTGTATATGTCACAGCACACAGTCTGCATGCTGCTTACCCAGACACCCTCTGTGCTCATGAGGCCTGGCTTGTTTGCTTAGCCTAACACTACCCTCCTTCCATCCCCACTTTTCTGAGTTAGTGGAAAGAAGGGACTGAAGGGGGGGGCAGGGTCAGTGCTACCTATATATCCTGACCAAAGCACAGGACTGAGGGGGTGTTGGCAACTTACCCTACGAGGGACAGGCCCGGGCAAAAAGTTTCCGGATGAGTGTGCACCGTGGCACATATACACCAGAATCAGAATGTATGTGAGCAGCCCATCTCAACGAAGGATGTTTACAGATAGTTAACCCTATGTTTTCTTTGGTGATAGGCTTTTGCCATGTAAAATGGGGGCGTGTAGGAATCCAACTGGAACAATGCAGATAGGTGTGTAAATGTTGACTTGTTAGACATATACCATGATGTCAAATGCTGACCCCGCCTCAAACCCCAGGCATAAAACCACTTCTGCATTCCAAGCAGTATGAATGTGTGACTGTTGCTTTAATTGGTGTGTTATCGATGCCAGGGTGCTACAGATAATCTCT
The DNA here is from genome assembly GCA_007922195.1 of Podocnemis expansa. Taxonomy (NCBI): domain Eukaryota; kingdom Metazoa; phylum Chordata; order Testudines; family Podocnemididae; genus Podocnemis; species Podocnemis expansa. The sequence continues at coordinate 11,853,467 of ML682025.1, forward strand.
CTCTTTATTTTGCCAGTGAAATGGGATAAGCATGGTAGTCACTCTTCATTATTTCCTCATCCCTACTGCTGCTCAAGAAAAATAACATGTTTGGTAAACAAAATCTTCCTGAGAAAGGACTCCGCTGCCTTATGCTAATGGATAGAGACAATTGGGGGGGGGGATAACAGAAAGTTATGTACCTGTAAACATCCTTCTATGAGATGGGTTGCTCACATACAGTCTGGATTAGGTGTCTACGTGCCACAGGACACAGGTGCCCGGAAGCTTTTTTGCCCTAGCCTGTCCCCTTAGTGTCAGCGGCCAACACCACTTCTGTCCTGTGCATCTGCATAGTATATAGGTGGCCCTGCCCCTGCCTGCTATTCAGTCCCTTCTTTCCACTAATTTAAAAAAGCAGGGATTGAGGGAGGATACAGAATGTATGTGGGCAGCCTATCTCAAAGAAGGACTTTTACAGGAAAGTAACCTTCTTGTTTTTCTTTGAGTGCTGCTCACATCCATTCTGGACTAGGTGACTTACAGGCTGTATTTAGGATGATGGGCAGAGTTAAGGTTTCCCTGCTTGTAGAATGCCTCTAGCCAGAGCAGCATCATCTCTTGCCTGCTGGACGATTGCGTAACGGGATGCGAAGGTATGCACTGAAGACCAGGTCACCGCCCTACAAATCACTTGGTTTGGGACCTGTGTGAGGAATGCTGCGGAGGATGCTTGCGCTCTAGTTGAATGTGCCCTGACTCTCCCTGGAAGGAGAGTATTACCTCTCTGGTAGCAGTCTTTGATGCAGTTAATTATCCAGGAAGAGATGCATTGGGTTGTTACTATTTGGCTCTTCATACATTCGTTGACTGCCACAAACAATTGAGTTGTCTTGTAGAAGGGTTTGGTTCACTCGATGTACATCGTGATAGCCCTTTTTATATCAAGAGTGCCATTTTCTCTGATTCTCTGTGACTTCTGGGTCTGGGAAGAATACTGGGAGGCAAATATCTTGGTTAATATGAAAGGGGGACATCACCTCAGGCAAGAAGGCTGGGGGGGGGTTGGAGTTGCACCTTGTCAGAGTGGAACACTGTATTACGGGGGTGCCAAGGCAAGGGCTCTTGTTCTGAAACGCTTCTAGCAGATGAGATAGCTACCAGGAAGGTGACTTTCCATGTTAAGACTAGCTGCGTGCATGAGTCTAGGGTCTTGTATAGGGATTGTGTAAGCCCCTCGAGTACTAGATTTAGGTTCCATTGCAGGATTGGTTCTTGGGATTGGGGATAAAGGCACCCTAAGCCCTTAAAAATCTTTGCTATCATGGGGTGAGAGAAGGGGGTCACCCTGTCAAAAGTATTCTGTATCACCAAAATCGCTGCTAGGTGTACCCTGACAGAGGGGATTGTGAGGCCTCTCTCTTTTAGTTCCAGGAGATAGTCCAAAATGGTCTGGATCGGAGTGGACTCTGGGGGCATCCCTCTATTCTGTGCCCAGAGGTAGAAGTGTTTCCACTTCACCCAATAGGTGGCCCTTGTAGATGGTTTTTTACTCTCAGTCAGGACCTTCTGGACTCTTTCAGAGCATATTTGCTCTATAGCCTTCAACACTGTCAGGCGTAGAGGTCTCAGTGTTGCAGACAACTGGAGTCCTGCATAAGCAGGTCAGCTCTGTGTGGGAGTGTTAGGGGTGGTGCCACTGAGAGGTCAAGGAGGGTGGTGTACCAAGGCTGGTGTGGCCAAACCCAGGGCTATTAAAATTATGTCCTCTTGGTCCTTTTTGATCTTCAACAGGACGCTGTGGATCAGAAGGATGGGGGGAAGGGCATATGGGAGTTGGCCCTCTCAGCTATCAAGAGGGCATCAGAAAGTGATTCCTTCTCCCTGCCCCTCAGTGAGCAAAATTTGTCAGAATTGCAATTTGCTTGTAATGCAAACAGGCCGTATGGGGGAAAGCCCAAGCCACAAATAGGTAGTTCTTTTTCGAGCGCTGCTCAAATACATTCAATAATAGGTATAGGCATGCCGCAGCGAACGGTTGGTCAGAAACTTTTTGCCCTAGCCTGTCAGAAGAGGGCTGGTGGCCACTGCCCCCACTGCAGCCCCATGGCTATATATGCGGCTGCCGCCTGACCCCTCCCCAGTTCCATTTTATCCGCCTCGGTGATGGTTAGTAGAACAGCCCACTCCTTGCGTTAACAAGTAGCCTGTCTTTCTCTTTCTCTTCTCTTGTTTATGAGCCTTTCGCTCAACTGGGAGCACCTTTTCATGGACCAAGTTCCACTGAAGAGCGTTTCCTTCCTTGAGCACCTGACTTCGGAGCACCGACACCGCACTTCTTCATTGTTCGCCATGCCAGGGTTTAAACCCTGCACTGAATGCAGCAAGGCCTTCCCACAGGACGATCCCCATGAGAAGTGCCTCTGGAGCGTGGGCAAAAGGCACTTGGTCACCTCCTGCTCCATCTGCCTGTCCTTTAAGCCGAGGACAATCAAGGACAGGGAGCAAAGATGCCATGCATTGGTCTCAGGGCAAATGTGGCAGCCTACCCTTGAGGCTTTGAGGTCTCGTGTGGAATCACATGCTGGCTCGGCACCGGAACCCTGCCGGCACTGCTCCCCAAGAGGATGCAAGACTAGCTTGGTACCGGTGTCAGTTCCGTGGCATCAGCACCACTCGGGGTCCCCCACATGGGACTCCCCATGGGACTGAGGAGTCGGTGCCACTCCCTACAACTCCAGAGGCATTTGAGGCAGCAAAGGTGCTCCTCTTACTGCCTACTCCACCCTTCCTGGTACCTGCTGGAAAGAGGGGCAAGCCAGCCTTTGTTTTGAAGGTCTGGGCGCACCAGAAGCGGCACCTAATGCCATCTCCGGTGTCGGTATCAAGTTCCCTAACACCAGAACGCATTACCTCCCAGAGCCTCAGTACCGTCGAGCGTTCTTCCCGCACCGCATCACCCTATCATCCCCAGCACCATCTTCATGGTCCTGAGGGGCCTCCCTCCCTTCCAGCCTGGGGGAGGGGGCCTCAAGGGGAACTAAACAACCTCGATGCCAGCTTCCAGCGCCATTGCCCTTCTAGTGCTGGCCTCAAGAGTGGTCCCCCAAAGAGACTGCTGTGCCCATCTTGGCACCAATTCCGTCAGCACTGGCTAGAGCTCTAAACCTGGTGCCGTGCTCCTATATGGGGATCTCTTGGCACATTTCGATCTTCTGCACTGCATCTCTGCCCACATGGGAATGAATCTTTGGAAGGGCACAGTGATAGCCTGTTCGGACCTGTCTTCACATCAGCGGAGCCCATTACTGTTCCCCTCCACTCTAGCATTTGGGACCTTGCTTCCTCACTCTGGCAAAACCCGGGTTCCATCTCCCTGGTGTCAGACATGGTGGGCCTCAAATATCAAGTCCCAGGGTCAGAGTTCCCCTCACTTACCCACCACCCAGTCCCATCACAAGTGGTGGTGGACAGGGCTGTCCTTAAGGGGGGGCAGGAGGGGCAACCACCCTGGGCCCCGCACTTTGGGGGGCCTCGCGCTTTTGGGGGATCCCACGCAACTGGCTGGAGTAAGGAAGCAGGGAGGTTTTTCAAGCTGTGGGACTAGGGAGCAGCTCCGGCTGGTCAGGTAAGAGGGAAGAGAATAAGTAGCCACCTTCCCACAACTGCTCCCTGAGGGGAAGAGAAAGGGCAAGTGTTGAGATAAAACTTATGGAGCCAGCCTTAGTCAAGCAAATGGGGACAAAGTCAGGAGAATGTCACATCCCCAACCTTTACAAAACAGGACCCTCTCTTTGAATTTACATCAGCATTTCCAGAAAGTGTTCTCAGATATTAAAGAACTTTTATCCTTCTACATTTAACAAGACTTTTCAGTCTTCAGGGATGTCTTTTTGAGCAAACTTCTCTGTGCAGATAATGATTTATTATACCAGAGAGACAAGACCCCAGGCTAGCACTCCTATGGAAATACTGGGTTTTTAGGGTTAATGGCCATCAATCAACACATTAAAGAAGTTTTTTGTCCTTCCTTCTGCACTGTAAATAAGCTCCTTTCTCATTGATTGCAGTCATGCCATCAGTCCCAAAGCATGGCAAAGAGAAAAGCAGTGGTGGCCATGTGGGTCTAGTTTAGCAAAACAAACAAGGAATCCTGTGGCACTTTTAAAGGCTAACAAATTTATTTATTTGTTAGCTTTTAAAAGTGCCACAAGACTCCTTGGCTATGTCTACACACAGTTTTGTTATTTCGAAAGAAGCTATTTCGAAATAACTTATTTCGAAAGAACCTGTTATTTCGAAATAACTTGTTTCGAAATAACAAAACTGTGTCCTCGAAATAAGGGAGCGAAATAGCAGGTCCACAGTGTGGACCTGCTATTTCGCTTCCTCTGGGGGCTGCAGGCACCC
>ML682025.1:11858255-11876104 GCA_007922195.1 Podocnemis expansa
CAGTGTTCCCTCTAAGCTGATGATGCAGCTGAACAAGTTATGGGTGCACAAGTTATTGGGGAGCCAGTGGGCAGCAGGGAAGAAGCCCATTGGGGCCTGGAGAACAAGCAGGGAACTTGCTCAGCTGCATCATCAGCTTAGAGCAGTGGTTGCCAACATTTCTCAGGCTGGGGACCCCTTTGTAACAAAAAAAAAAATCTTTGCAGTGAGTAACCAACCTTTCTCCTTTGAGCACTGCTCACATCATTCAGTTACAGGTGGCTGCTAGCCGTACCTAATGATGGTGGGAGGAGTTACAGTCTACCCACACTGAGTATAGCTCTGTCCACAGCGGCGTCATCTCTGGCCTGTTGGGCAGTGGCGTAGTGCATTGTGAAGGTATGTACCGACGACCACGTAGTGGCCCTGCAGATCTCTTGGATTGGGACCTTAGCGAGGAAGGCCATGGAAGACGCCTGAGCTCTGGTAGAGTGGGTTCTCACAGTCTCTGGGAGAGGCATGTTTGACCTTCCGTAGCAGTCTTTAATGCAGTTCATAATCCATTTGGAGATGCATTGGGAGGATACCGGAGAACCTCTCATGAGTTCTGTGACCGCCACGAACAGTTGGGAGGTCTTGCGGAAGGATCAGGTGCGCTCAGTGTAGGTTAGGTGTGCTCTCCTCACTTCCAGGGTGTGCCACTGTCTCTGGTTTTCTGTCACCTGCGGGTCTGGATAGAAGACCGGCAGGCAGATTTCTTGATTCATGTGGAAGGGGGTGGTGACCTTGGGCAGGAAGAAGGGGTGGTGACACAGGACCACCTTGTCAGGAAAGAAAACCATATATGGGGGTTCAGAAGATTGGGCTCATAGCTCTGAGACCCTTCTAGCCGATGTAACTGCCACCAGGAAAGCTACCTTCCAGGACAGCATGAGCAGGGTGGCTGAGTCTAAGGGCTTGTACGGCGGCTCTGTCAGAGCCTGTAGCACCATGTTCAGGTCCCACTGTGGAGTGGGGTTATGGACATGGAGAAAAAGTTTTTCCACTCCTTTCAGGAATCTATGGCAGATGGGGCGTGAAAAGAGTGGGACCCCATCTGTCGTTTGGTGAAAGGCTGAGATTGCTGCCAAATACACTTTCAATGATGACAGGGATAGGCCTTTCTCCCTTAGGTCGAGAAGGTAATCTAAAGTTGCCTGAATTGGTGCGGAGATAGGGTCTATGTTTTTATCACGGCACCAAGTAAGCAGAGGTGCTAGCCACCATTTTGCCATGTAGGTGGACCTGGTGCAGGGTTTTTTGCTACCAACCAGGACCTTTTAAACCCTATCTGAGCAGTGTCTCTCTTGCCCGCTGAACCAGAGAGCATCCAGGCTGTCAGGTGCAGGAGGCCCTGGTTGGGGTGCCGAAGGCATCCCGAGTCCTGTGTTAGAAGGTCCACCCACCGTGCGAAGCGGACTGGGGTCCTCACATACATGTCTTGGAAGAGAGGGAACCAGTGTTGCCTGGGCCAGTCCAGGGCTATGAGGATGATGAGCGCCTCATCTGCGAGGGCCTTCAGAAGCACCCTGTGAATCAGAGGAGTTGGCAGGAAAGCATACATTAAGGCTCCCGACCAGTTGAGGAGAAAGGCATCGCTGAGAGACTCCTTCTCCTAACCTCGGAGGGAGCAGAACTGAGGGCATTTGTGGTTCTGCACCGTGGCAAAGAAGTCAATCTGAGGGGTTCCCCACCTGCTTGTCAGCAGGGAGAAAACCTCGTTGTTGAGGTACCACTCATGATTTGCCAGTGGCTTTCTGCTGAGTGAATCCGCTATGCCATTATCCACCCCGGGGAGATGGGCGGCAGTTGGTGTGAAGTGATGGTTTATCAACAGTTGCCAAAGCTTGGTCGCTTCCTTGCATAGGGCCGAGGACCAGACTCCCCCTTGGTGGTTCATGTGGAACACAGCCACTGTGTTGTCTGAGAGGACTTGGACCACTCTGCCCTGGATCTGGTCTAGGAATGTCATGCAGGCCAGTCTGATGGTCCTGAGCTCCTTCATGTTTATGTGGAGAGAGCTGTCCTCAGGGCTCCAGGCACCTTGCGTGGAGAGGCCCCCAGACAGGTGGGCGCCCCACCCCAAGTTGGAGCCGTCCGTTATTTGGGTCACTACAGGTTTGGAGTCCCTGAATGGGATTCCCCCCATCGTGAAGTCAGGGTCCCTCCAGATTTGGAGGGACTCCAGGGCATGTTGGGATACTGAGATTACCTTGTTGAGATGGTCCCTTTCTGGTCGGAAGCTTGTGGCGAACCAGAGCTGGGACAGTTGCATCCGCAGGTGGGCTGTTCGGATTACCGATGTGGCCGCTGCCATGTGACCCAGCAGCTGCATGCATCTGCACGCTGTGGTCAGCCCAGGCACCTGGAGCTCCATGATGATGGTGCAGATGGACCGAAATCTTGACCGAGGCAAGGATGTGATCCCTTGCCAGGCATCTAGGCATGCCCCAATGAACTCTATGTCCTGAGTGGGGCAAAGCTTGGATTTTTCCAAGCTTATGCGGAAGCCCAGGAACGCGCACAGGTTCATTACCACGTCGACATGGTCTTGTACTTGTCAACTTGACTTGCCCACTATGAGCCAGTCATCCAGGTAGGGGTAGATTCTTACACCCCTCCTGTGTAGGAACGCTGCGACTGGTGTGACACAGTTTGTGAACACCCTGGGAGCTAGTGATAAGCCGAAGGGGAGGGCGGTAAACTGGCAATGGCGTCATGCCACTACAAACCTGAGGAACTGCCTGTGGTGGGGCCGAATGTCTATGTGGAAGTAAGTGTCCTTTAGGTTGATGGCCGCAAACCACACTCCTGGGGACAGGGAGGGGATGATCTGTGGTAGGGAGATCATGCTGAATTTTATTTTCTTTATGTTTTTGTTGACAGCTCTGAGATCTAGGATGGGCTGTAGATCCCCGTTGGGTTTGGGGACCAGGAAGTAGCGGGAAGAGAACCCTTTGCCGCGTTCCCCCTTGGGAACCTGTTTGATGGCTCCGAGGGAGAGTAACTTTTGGCATTCGGTCTTGAGCTTGCCTAGCAGGTCGGGGTTCTCTGGGATCATGGGAGGGGATGGTTTCCTGTCCTGGGGGGTTGAGAGGAACTGAATGCAGTATCCTCTTGCCACTGTGTTGAGGGCCCACTGGTCCGAAGTGACCTGGGTCCATCGTGGAGCAAAGTGGCAGAGGCGGTGGGGGGAGAACAGGGGTTGTGGAGCGCTGCCCTCGGAGGGACCGTCAAAAACACTGTGTGCAGCCCGACGAATGGTCCAACCCCTGTCCGCGCCGCCCCAACTGGGAGGCACCCAGCTTGCCACCTTTACCTGACCGGCCTTTATCCTTGTCCAGGTCCCCAAGGTGGTGCTGGGGAAACTGGAGAGATCTCGGAAACTGGGATTGCAGTTGCAGCTGTTGTTTCAGTTGCTGTTGTAGCTGGTGCAACTTCGAGGAACACCTAACAGATTGCGGGGTGTAGATCCCAAGGGACCTCAGAGTGGCCCTCGAGTCCTTCATACCATGCAGCTTCGCGTCTGTGGAAGATGCAAAGAGGTCAGGGCCTTTGAAGGGAAGGTCCTGAATAATTTGTTGCATATGCATGGAGAGACTGGAGTTCTGGAGCCAGGCCAATCGGTGCATCACCACTGCCGATGCCATTGTGTGTGCTGCTATGTCCACTGCATCCCAAGTTGCCACAAGCGCATCCCTGGAAGCTCTCTCTCCCTCATCCAGCATTGCTTCGAAGTCTCTCAGGTGAGCCTCGGGAATGACTGGCCAGAGCTTTTGTAGAGCTTCCCACAGGTTGAAGATGTAGCACGTCATCAAGGCTGAATGGTTTGAGATGCGCAGCTGGAAAGCGGCAGAGGAGTAAACTTTCCTGCTGAGCAGGTCGAGCCTCCTTGCCTCCTTGTTCTTGGGCATGGTGCTAGGTTGGCCTTGTCTCTCCCTTTGGTTGACTGCGTCGACCGCCAGGGACCCTGGAGCTGGGTGATGAAACAGGCAGGGAAAACTTTCTGGGGAGACGGAGTATTTCTTGTCTGCTACTTTGGACACTGGTGGGATTGAGGAAGGTGTTTGCCAGTGTTCCTGGACAATGCAGAACACCCTGGCATGTAAGGGGATTCCAACCTCAGCAGGTGGGGCTGAATGACACGCGTCAATGAGGGAGTCATCCTCCACCTGGGTCACCCCTAGCTTGAGCTTCAGGTTTGCCACCATGTGGCGAAGGTCTTGTTCGACATGAAGATCCCCTTCGCAGTTGGCAGACATGTCGATTAATCTCTCGTCAGGCGACAAAGATGATGGGGCGCTTGATTTGCTTCATTGTGTAGAATCAGGGTCCAGCTCGTCGTCGGAGAAATCCAGAGACTCCGGCGCAGGTGAATGGGCGTAGCAGGAGGAAGTGTCATCTGCCATCGTGTTCAGCCAGCCAAGTGTCCATTCGTTGTGCGGGGACCTTGACGGCGGCATAAGCGTTATGACGGGGGCAGGTGCTTCCCCCAATGGATGCCTTTGCCGCGAGCTTGGCAACATGGAGCTTTTGTGGGCTTGTTTTCTTGGGCACTTCTCCTGGGTGGGAAGAAAAGGGTCTTCCGAGGACGACCTGGATGACCTTCCCCCCGACAGTCGGCAGTCCTGTACCGAGAATTCCTCAGAGAAGCGGTGAGGTGGAGCCATAGAACTGGGGCCCATTACCAGGTTTGATGGTGCCGGGTCGGAGAGAGGTGAGGAGGCCTGGGACAGTACCGACATCAGTGCAGGTGTTGTGGTTGCCGAATCCGATGGTACCGGAAGTGACGGTACCTGACATGACGTTATCGGCGACGGTGCCGGGTCCTGCAGTACTGGAGTTAGTGGTGGCGCCAGGCTTGCCGGTGGTGCTGGACTTGTGGGCAGTGCTGGACTTGTGGGCAGTGCTGGACTTGTGGGCGGTGCCGTGTCTAGTGGCACTGAGGGAGGCAGTGCCGTTGTGTTCGGTTGCCTCTTGTTCTGCACTGAAGCCAGATTTAAACGCCGTTGGCGAGCTGGTGCCTGAGCTGAGCCCCTACCCAGGGTAGCTGGAAGGCTACCGGGAGACCGGCGAGGTTGGTGCCTAGAAGGTACCATGGAAGGCTGAGATCTTGGGCCTTGTACCAGGGATCAGTGGGAATCTTGAGCCTGGGCCGATCGATGGTCTGGCGGAGTGCTGGTGGCTCGGCAGCTTTCGAGCGAAGTGGCTCCGGTCCCCAAAATGAGGCAGAGGTGACGGTCTCTTTCCAGCCGAGTCCTCCGCTTGAAGGATCAGCAGATGGGGCAGTCCGCTGTGATGTGGGACTCACCCAAGCAAGCAAGGCACTTCTCATGTGGATCGTCCATCGGGAAAGCCTTGCAGCATCCTAAGCACAGCTTGAATCCTGGCATTTTGAGTTTCGCGTGAAAAGACGGCCCTTGCGTTTCGCAAGATAAAACTGATCCGAACTGACGCTGATGGCGGAAAAAGGAACTGGGAGGGTCAGGGTCACAGTCACCTATATAGCCGCGGCTGCAGCGTGGAGGGGGCGTTGGCTTTGTGCCCTGACCTGACAGGCTAACGCTAAAGACTTTCCGAGCTACCGTGCACTGCAGCACGTAGACACCTGTAACTGAATGATGTGAGCAGCGCTCCAAGGAGAATCTTATTAGTCTTATGTGTGTTCCAAGTTGTTTGAGCTGAGACAATCCCAGACTGGGCCTCTGCAACCTATTGTCCTGTTAATGGCCCATCAGGATGGGACTCCCAGCTACAGTGCGCCCAAGAGGAAACCTGTTTGACTAGTTACCTAGACTGACCATGTGGCCCATCTCCATTTTGATCTGGCAAAGACTCTGAGATAAAAGGCCATCACCCATTCTCCATTTTGTCTTTAGTTGCTAGTCTCCAGGCTATCTGCAACCAACGCCTGCCTCTGGAACTATTCTTCTGGTACTGAACAAAGAACTGAGACCCAACCAGCTACTACTGCTGCTGGGTGCACACCAGAGGAGTGAGACTAACATGCAAACTACAGGATCTTCAAGGATTTGCTTTCTATGACTCTAAATCATTTGTACGTATGTGATTCACTTTGACCCTTTAACATCTCTCATATGTAGCTTTTTTCTTTTTATATTAAACCTTTAGTTGGATTTACTAAAGGATTAGCTGGCAGTGTGATATTTTGGGTAAGATCCAAGCCTATATTGTTCGTGGTGATGTGGCTGACCCTTTGGAGTCAGGAGAACCTATTTTGTAAAGAGACACAGTGGCTAGAGGGGACCTTAGGAACTGATGTGCAGTAAGGGGGCTGCTTCTATTTTGTTATGCTTGGTGATGACCAGAGTGGGGGAATCAGGAGCATGTTTTGTTACTGACTGGGAGACTGGTTTAAGTACCACCCAGCAGTGGTTTGGGGGTCTGGCCCCTGGTTTTGCAGCTTGCCCTGATTTTGGCACATTCAGAAGGTTATCCCAGGAGGCCCGGGTCACACCCAGGACCTCCTTCTATCTGCCTGGGGTGCTATAGACACGGCCTCCTGTACAGTGGCCTCAGCCATGACCCTACAGCATGTGGCCTGGTCAGGAGAGGCTAGGGGTGAGATTAAATATTTGGGTCTCATCCCCTTGAGCACTCTTCCACACCCTCCAGCTCTGTAGGGCGTAACACTCATCCCCGCTCATCCCCTTTTTTCTGACTAGCAGCACGAGTTAACACTCCCACCACCGTGGCTCAGGCCTGAATCCAATTAGGGAACTCCTTCCCTCCCAGATCCACTCTTCCATTCCTGGGGGAATGCCCAGCCATCCACAATAACCAGCCAGTTTGGTGTTATTGTGAACCCCCTGAGAACCCCTGTCCTATGGGGTGCCTGTTGATTCGGGAACCTTCCTTAGGGCTCCTGGACAGCTTCAAGCTCAGGCAAGGCCTGCTATCTAACCCTGGCCTCACTGTATTCTCTCTATCTCTTCTCTTATCTCTGTCAATAAATGCAGGAGGTCTGCCTCCTCCTGCTAAACCACCTCTTATATCTTACTAATTCTTGGGAGGGGAAGCCCCCCTTCCGCCTTCTCACACAGCAGCTCCTTTGCTCCCTCTCAAGGTGCACAGGGCGAAAACAGGGACACTCTGTAAATACTAGAGGGTATAACGCCTCCCCCACAGCCCTTCCGGAGTTAGACTGGGGGGGGGGGTGTTCTCCACAAGTACTCTTCCCCGTACTGAGAGACATGCACTCATTTCCTGTAATACCTTAACTCTGTCCCTCGCACATCTCGAGCCAATCATCTGAAGGGGCTTCCTCTCTCTCCAGAAGGGGGTCTGACTTCTGGTTCCCTCCTCACCAGAGGGCGCTTGTGCTCCCACTCCACATGCTGGGGTAGAGTCTCCCACTTCCCTTTATTTGCCTATTTGGGCCACTTTCTCTCTCTCTCTCTCTCCCTCTCTCTCTCTCTCTCTCTCTCACTCTCTCTCTCTCTGTCTCTCTGGCTATGTTCACACAGGGAGGGCTTGTTTCGAAACAAGATGTTTCAAAACAAGATGTTTCGAAATAACTCTTTATTTCGAAACACCTTATTTCGAAGGACAAAAACAGCGTCCTTAAAATAAGGGAGCGAAATAGCATGTCCACAGTGTGAATATGCTATTTCGCATGGGGAGGGGACTGCAGGCACCTGCAGGGTGCAGCGCAGAGGGGCGTTGCACCCCGCGGGTGCCTGCAGAGGGCTGCAGGCACCCACGGGGTGAGGCCAGGGTGCTGATGGGGCAGCCTTCCTCCCAGGGTGCTTAGCACCCTGGGAGGAATTTCAAATGTTGTTTCGGAAAAAATTGTTCTGAAACAACATGTCTGCACAGGGCTGTTTCGAAACCACTGGTTTTGAAACAACCCTGTTTAAAAAAAAAAAAGTCGTTTAAGCCGTTCCAAAAGAATGGCGGCCATTTCGAAACAAGCAGTTTGCTTGTTTCGAAATGGTCATGCATCTTGTGGCCATGGCAGTTCTTATTTCGAAACAACCTCTGTTGTTTCAAAATAAGAAGTGTGTGGAAACATACCTTCTATGTCATGAATGATCCTCAAGAAGGGGATCTAAGGTACATTTTTCTGGTTTGGTGGTGCCTTACACACCTTCTGGCCTCATGAGACTGGTCAACCTGGCCTTGTTCCACCTAGTGCCAGATGCAGATGTCGACATCCAGTTGCTAGACGCTGGTATCTTGGTTAGCAGCTTGCGATTCCCATTGGGGGTAACCCCTCCTGTAATCAACTTTCCATCAGCTGGCCGATAGCTTCCTCAGTGGGCATGCTGGGAAGGCCCCACCATGATAGAGCCTCTGGCCCTGTATTCCCTACCTTCCCCTCATCCAAAAGGTGGGGAAAGGGTTTTTCTAATGCCAAAAGGAAGTGCTTCCTCTTCTTCTACAACTGCAGCCAGCACCCTGGGGTCTGTCATGAACGTGGTTGCCTGGCAATCAGGGATTTTGGTTCCCACCCCGCCCCTACTCCCCTGGAGCAAGGCAGCGTGTCTACAGAGGTGTTCCAAGCCCTCTCAGTGAACGCCGTAGGTGCTAACGCTCCTGGGGTCTTACCCCCACCAACAGAACAAACCCAATATCGACCTTGGTTTTTTCTCTCTCTCATTCTCTTCTCACAGATGCCCAGTTAATTTTTGGGACCACCGTCTTCCCCCTCCTTTGGTTGGATCGATTCCCATCTGCCGCTGACTATCAGTCTACCCAATACTGATCCAGAGATTGATTCAGTATGTTCAGTATGAGTCTGAGCCCAAACGGTGGGTTTCCCTGGGGGTCTCTGCCTAGCTGGTGTCTTCTCAGTAGTTCACTTCCCAGAAGACAACCATGTCGCCGTGGTTACCCCTCATGACGGCTCTGGGGTTTTCTCTTGGGAGTTACATCGTGTACAACTCCCTTTTCCCCTCCAACCAAAAAGTCTCCATAGCTAGCAGCTGCTCTTTTGGAATACTTAAGTTTTGGTACTAAACGATTACGAGATTCCTTCAACACTTGAAGGAACCCATTAACGGCCCCATTCCCAGAATCGTGAGCAGTGACCTGGGATCTTGGGGGAACTAGCTGACCCTTGGTGGAGATCATCCTTCCTCCTCGGTAAAACAAAATGAAACAATAATGAAAGAAGACAGAAGAGACAGACCGGAAAATGTGTTAAAGGGGAAGGCCAGGGCTACACCTAAACAGGGTGACACGTCCTTGCCCTGTCCTCGCTAGAGGAGGTTTTTCCTCTTCATTTCTCTTAGATCTGTAGTATCTTCTGCATTGTTCCCACACTGCAGTGAACCTCTTTCTAGTATGCATGTTTCCCACACTCCACCACTTTAGGGCGGACACATTGCTGTCAGCCCTGCACTACTGTGGCCCTTGCGGTCCCAGATTCCAAATGCGTGCTAAGTTTTATAGGCTGCAGGGGATGGCTTCCATGCCCCTTTGGGGGACACGAACCTACCCTTCAGACTCCGTCCTTAGTCTCGGCAGTTCTTTTCATTCAACTTTCCTCAGCTTGGTCCCTGTGGCAAGTTGTTAGTCATCAGGCCAGGGTAATAATGATGATAGTAATGATAACAATAATAATAATATCATTTTCTTATTTCAGCGCAATGCGGTAGGTGCTGACAGCTCATCTCATGGAATAAGGGAGTGTCACAATGCCTTTGGGAAGGGCATGTTGGCCTTCCCGCGATGTCTTTGTAGAGCTATATGAGACCTCAGCTACAGGAAGTTTGTGTATTTGCTATAGCCTTGATTAAGCACTCAGTTCTCATGGCAGCTCGAGTACTCTGCCCACACCTCTTGTTGTAAGGGATAGCTATCTCTTATATCACGTCCTCTGTGTCATAGTCCTTTACTCTAGGAAGGGAATGGTCTCCCCTTCGTCTTCCCCTTCCTCACTTCTTGCAACCTTTCTCCTACGGCGGGTGCACTGAGTGCTCCAGATCCACACAGTTACCCCTTGCCTCTGATCTTCCTGTGCTCTACTCTCTCTGATTTGGAAAAGGGCGGTATTCTTCTCCGCCCTTCCCTTTCCTTGCACCTTGCTGCATCCTGTATTCACCGCTGGTAAGCTGGGAGCTCCAGGATCACTTTATTTTCTTCGCAATTATTGTGCCTGATATTTGCTAGCACCAGAATATCTGGTTCTCTGGCCTCAGCATATCCGTATTTAACACCTATTCGGGTCCTTCGTTCAATGACACGTGCTTCAGCCATAGCCGTGTGTCTTGTCTGACTCTTATATAGTAGGCTGACCTTAGGCCGTTCTGCCCTCACACATTGGCTAGCGCTCGGGCAAACAGCCATCTATCCTCTACTGGGTTAGGTCCTGCCATCTCAGGTTGATCTTGCCTGGGCCAGGGTCCTTAGGTCAATATCTTAGACCTTCCAAGGACCTTACTCATTGGGCAGTTACCCAGAGTGATGAGTGATTGTGCTGAAGGTGGAAAAACCAACTAAACCCACCATCCATCAGCATGGCTAGTAGTCACCTATTACTGAATGTATCCGAGCAGCGCTCGAAGAAGAACGGAGGCTTACTTATCAGTAACTGTTCTTCTTCGAGATGAGCTGCTTGGGTTCATTCACAACACTTCCTCCATCCCCACACTCGGAGTTGGTGACTCCTAGGAATTGGGGAGGGGTCAGGCAGCGACCACATATATAGGCACAGGGTGGCGCAGGGGGGGTGATGGCTGCCAGCCCTCTTCTGAGAGGCTAGGGTAAAAAGTTTCTGACCAACCGTGCACTGCGGTGCAGATACACCTATTACTGAATGAATCCAAGCAGCCCATCTCAAAGAAAGATGGTTACTGGTAAGTAAACCACTGTTCGCTACCCCAAGGTGTAGAGACCACTCATGTTGGGGAAAGAATTTCCTGCTGAGTTTGTCTACTTGGCTGTTGCTCACCTTTGGCAAGTGGTAGGCTATCAGGCAGAAGTCAAATTTCAGTGCTAGGTCCCACAGAAAGGACATTTCCTTGCAGGTGAGCATGTGCCCCCTTGGCAGTTGAGGTAGAATACGGCCACCGTGTTGTCCATCAGGAACTGTATTGTTTTCCCCCTTATCTTGTCCAGAAAGACCCCACGGGCTAGGTGTATTGCTCTCAGTGCTTTCACATTCCCTGAGTGGACAGGCCTACTGTGATATGGGCTCCCCATCCCAAGGCTGGTATTTCTGTGATTAAGGTAAAAGCAGGATTCTGAGCTCTGAAGAGGACTCCTTCACATGCAAACTCTGGGCTCTGCCATATCTTTAGTGAGTCCAGTACCCTCCCTGGGATGGTGACCACCCAGTTTATGGAGTGGTGCTGTGGGTAGAATGCTGTTGCGAGCCATGACTATAAGGGTCTTGTGCGGAGGCAGGCTGTTCTTATTACATAGGTGAAGCCTGCCATGTGGCCTAGCAGCTGAAGACAACACCTTGCAATTGTGGTTAGGAGCATGGCATAGTTCTGAAATGATGGTAGACATGAAGTGAAATTGGGCTAGGGGAAGTGAGACTCTTGCCCCTAGCGAGTCCAGATGTGCCCCTATGAACTCTATTGTCCTTGACAGAGCAAGTTTCGAGTTCTTCAAGTTTATGAGGAGACCCAGCCTGCTGCACAGGTTCCACACCACACAAACACTGTGTCAGACCTGATGCTTGGACCTTCACTTTATCAGCCATTTGTCTAAGTATTGAGAATATTTGTATCTTTTGTTCTCTCAGGCGGTCTGCAATACACTTTGTGAAGACCCTTGGGGCTAACAAGAGGCCAAAGGGAGTGCTGTGAACTGGAAGTGCCCCCCCACCCGCTATGGCTTGGAGGAACTTCCTGTGTCCTTGTCTTATCGGAATGTGGTTACAGGTGTCCTTCAAATCGAGGGCTGCGAACCAGTCCCCTGGGTCCGATGAGGGAATAATTTGAGATAGGGAGACCATTCGCAACTTCATTTTCTTTAGAAATTTGTTCAGAGCCCTGAGGTCTAACATTGGCTGGAGACCGCCACATACCTTTGGAACCAAGAAGTAATGGGAGTAGAAGCGCCTCCCTTGTTCCCTTGCAGGAACTCTTTCTATTGTTCCTAAGGCCAGTAGCTTCTGGCATTCTAGCTCCAGTAGGGCCTCATGGCAGTGGTCCCCGTTTTGGTGGTGAGGGAACGGTTTTTGGTCTGGAGGTCTGGTTCAGAATTGGATGGAGTAGCCAAGGGAGACTGTGTCTAGAACCTGGTTGTCCAATGTTATTTCAGCCCACCAATGTTGAAAGGGGGCCAGGTGGTGCCTGAATGGTGGTGTCTGCTTCTGGAGGTTGTAGTGGTCCTTGGGCAAGAGGTCAAAATCTCTGCCTTTGCACCAATGGGAGGGTGTTACTGCCCTGTTAGGGCAGCTGGCTATTGCCCTGAGCCTGCAACCTCCTTGAACCCCTATTTCTGTCTCTGATCCCACTCCTGTAGGGGTGATGGGCTGATTGAAGGGGCCAGTGGCGGTGGCCCTGCTGCAGCTGCTGCTGTTGTTGTTAGGGCTGATGCTGCTCTTGCAGCTGGTGCGGGAAAAGTGTCATGTGGCCATCTGAGGGGTATATGTGCCCAGGGAATGAAGAGTGGTCCAGGAGTCTTTCATGCAGTGCAGCTTTGCATCAGTTGATTTGGCAAACAGCAATGGGCCTTCAAATTGGAGGTCCTAAATGGACTGTTGCATCTGGGGGGACAGTCCAGAGCCTTGTAGCCAGGCTGCTCACTGCATGGCAATTGCCAACGCTACCCCCCGCTGGCTGTGTCCGTGGCATCCCATGACATCAGGAGCATCGCACATGCCATTAGGAGGCCCTCCGCCACCAATGTAGTGTAGTACACTGTGGTTGGAGGGAATGTGGTCTTTGGACCTCTCCATAGGTTGAATACATACCTGCCCATGAGAGCCTGATAATTAGCTATGTGCAACTGGAGGGCTGTGGTGGAGTACATCTTCTGCCCAAACAGGTCCAGCTTCTTGGCCTCTTTATTTTTTGGGGTGGCAGCTGGTTGACCCTGCCTTTAACGGCATCCATTACCAACAACCCTAGTGTGGGATGATTAAAGAGGAAGCTGAATCTGTCCATGGGTACATGGTACTTCCTTTCTGCCCTCTTCAATACAGGGTGCGGGGGGAGGGACCGATGACGGAGTCTGCCAGCTGGTTCATGCAATTTTCAGGACTCCATCATAGATTGGTATCAGTGGTCTAGTCAGTGGGGCTATATCACCCATGTCGAAGAGGGGCTCATAGTCCTCCCTAAAGACCTCGATCTGGAGGTCTAGATTTGCAGCCATCCACTTTAGCAGCTCCTGGTGTGCACATGAGTCCTCCCTGAAGGATAGGGACTTCTGGTAGGCTACTTTGTTAGGTGATGACAATGACCTTACCCTTGAATGACTGTGGCAGGAGCCCGAGGGTCCTTCTCATGGGTTTGATCCCTTGTCAGATGCCACTGCTTCCTGAGTTCCCTGAGATGTATCTGGCTTTGATGACTCTGGGGATGTTGGGTCCCTGTGGAGGGAATCCCAAGAGCTCCAGTCAGTCCACCATGCCAACCAGGCTTTAAAACCGTGAGGCACTGTGTCCCATGTAGGGGTTGTTCAGCGCTGCACTGATAGTTGTTTGGTCTCTCTGTACTGAGAGGTGTGTGGGGACTGTCAGGGGCATCATTGATGTGGGGCTTGTGGGGCTTGAGTATCGCATCCCAGCGCCAGAGCCTCAAGTGTGCCTTGGTGGCAGCTACAGTGGTGGCACACTCACAGCATACAAACCCTGAGTCCTGACACCTGAGCCTTGGCTCTCTTCCTGGGACAGAGGCACTCCCCCTCTTCCATAATGGTACCAGTGATGTCCCTTATGGGGAGAGCCATGTTGGTGCAGTCATTGCCAATGCTCTGTCCCTCCAGGCTCTGAATCATGGTGATGAAGAGGAGTGCTTCCTCCTGCACTTACTCGCAGGGCAAACCAAGGTTGGAGCCAGTGCCGAAGGTATTGATGAACAGTGGCACTGGGGCTGGGAGCTGGAGTCCCCAGAAGAGTGTGATTGTGACCTGGTGCAGTGTGATTTTTGCACTTGTACCAGCAAATGTCCTTGGGATGAAGTCTCTGGGGAGAACTACAGATAGGCCCTGTCATCCACTGACTCTGACCCCAAGGTCAAGGGGGCAGTTCCCCTCCTTGGCAGGTGGTCACGCAGAGTCCCCAGAGCAGTTCAATGGGGGATGTAGTGGTGAGGGGCTGTGCCAATCATCCCCAAATTGTGGTCTCAGGGAGTGAGGTATTGAGGCCCAGGATTGCAATGTGCTGTCCAAGTGCCACTCTTGCTCTTGCAACATTTCCTCCTGTGCTGGTGGTCCAGGCTCATGTTTGGACACCAGTCAGACCTTTGATAGCAGTGGTGGTTTGTCCCTCAAGACCACCAGTTTGGGTAGGGTAGGGGTTGGCAGCTGCAGGAAGGCCTTCACCTCCTTGAACGCCCTAGGTGTGGACAGGATTGGGAGTGTCTTCAGCCTCTGTGCCGTGGATGGGGGCATGTGCCAGCAATCCTAACCTCTGCCAGTGGTGTGGCCTCTCCTTGGGTCGAGTACCTGGTATGGACTCTGACCCTGTATAGTTCTTTTTAGGTTTCCCAAATGGGGACCCATGTTGAGGTGGGACCGGTGCCAACTGGGCCCTCTGTGCTGGGGGTGCCTGTGCTGATGGTGATCCACTTGGCACTGAGTGGGGGCTCAGGTTACCTTCTAACGTCATGGAGCTCAGGCGATTGTCTCACTTTTTTTGTATCCTTGGCTTCAGAGCCATCCTTAGGGTAGGGTGAGTGGGGAAGCCGCCCATGGCACTGCACTTTGGGGGGTCGTGCGGGACCTGCACCACTGCCCCCCACCCATGCTAGGGACCGGCATGAGCCCCCGGTCACCCACAGCGAGCCCCAAAGCAGCAGTCCCCGCAGCAGTCACAGGCTCACTCAGAGGCTGCTCTGCCGGTGAATAGCTGGACTGCCTGCTGCCCCTCCCCCTGGAACTGAGGGACCCTTTCCTCCTCCAGCCGACGCTGGCAGCACCAGCCCAGAGAACACACAGCCAGGTAAGTGGAGGGGGGCGGGGGGGCGGTCTGGTGGGACCCTGAGCCTGAACCAAGGGGGAGTTGGCTGGGGATATGCTCCCCCCACTGCCCTGGGTAAGGCCAGCAGCCAGGTCAGGGGTAGGAATCTGGGGGACCTGGGGATCCAGGGGTCCCCATGGGCCCTGTATCTCTCCAGGCTAATGTGGGGCATGTGGCCAGGGATCAGGCCCACCTGGGCCTTGGGTCAGGCCAGCGGCCAGGCTGGAGGGGGCTGGGGATCCAGGACTCTTCCTGAACCCCAAGTCACATTGGGCTAGTGGGGGGCAGGTAGATCAGGGATCATGCCCCTCTGAGCCCCAAGTCATGCTGGTGGCCAGGCGAGAGGATGGCAGGATTGCAGGCAGGCCAGGCCAAGGATCGACACCATCCCCCAGGCGAGGGTCCAGTGCTGAGGCCAGGGGGCAGGCTGGACCAGGGGTCATCTCCACCTCGCCCAGGCAGCAAGGGTTGGGGGGCCAGCAGTCAGGCTGGACCATGCTTTGCCTCCCCCAGGCCCAGCTGGTGAGGCTGGGTGGGCAGGCCAGGCCAGGGGTCTTCCTCCCCATAAGCCCAGGCAATGAGGCTGCTGGGGGCAGACTTGGCTAGTGGTCACCCCACAAGCCCAGGTGGTGAGGCTGGGGAGCCAGCAGGCAGGCTGGGCCATGGGTCACCTCCCCTAAGCCCAGGTGGTGAGGTCAGGGCCAGCGTTGCCCCCTCCTCCCCAATGCTCAGGTGGTGAGCCCCAGGGCCAGACTTGAGCAGTGGTCGTTCCTCTCCAAAGCCAAGGTGGCAGGGCTGGGGGGCACATGGGCCTTGGGCTGTCCACCACAAGCCCAGGCACAAGGCCAGTGGTCAGGCTGAGCCAGGCATCACCTGCACCCCCCCCCCAGCCCAGGTGGTGATACCAGCAGGCCAATGGGCAGACTGGACCAGGGGTTATTTACCCCCACCACCAGCCCAGGTCTCAAGGCCAGCATCACAAGCCTGGGCAGGGGTCCATCCCCCAGCCCTCCCCAATCCTAGAAGGGCAGGCTGGGCCAGGGGTCACCTCCCAATTCCAGGCAGCAATGCTGGGGAGCAGCTGGGGCCAGGGTTTGTGCCCACCCCCCCACCAAGCCCAGACAGTGATGCCAGGAATCACCTCCCACTAGCCCAGGCAGCAGGAAGGTCTGGTCAGGGGTCAGACCCTAGGCCAGTGGGCTGGTGGGCAGGTATGGCCTGGGGTCAAACCCCTGCCCTCCAGGCCAGTGGGCAGGTCTGGCCTGGATCCCCTCCCCCTAGCCCAGGGGCAAGGCTTGGGGGGCAGCAGGCAGGCCTGGCCAGGGATCCTATGTGATCATTGATCACCAGCCATTTACAGACATGACTTTCACCTTGTGTTTTGTTCTATTCTTTCTGGGGTGTATCCTTGCTTTTGTGGGAGTTGTTTGCATTGCTTAGCCATTAAGGTAGTATTTGCATTTTTATCAGGACAGGCTAGTGTTGACTGATTCCATCACACACACCCTTCATTCACACATTTTGTTCATACATTTAAATGAAATTCCAGAGTATACACCTAAAACAAGTTTTATCAAGAATACAAAATGAAGTTTTAAATTTACAACCTCAAGCTTTGTTGGACATTGATTATAATGTCTGTTAAACTGAGTTAGTTATTTCAGTTATGATATTAAAGAACAGATACAGTGTTGCCTAACAGATGCTTTAAAGGTACATTCAGTTAATTTTATCAATCTGTGTCCCTACATCATGGCTACAGAAGCCTGGCCCTACACTAGCAGTAAGAATACAGTTAGGGAAAGGAATCCCTTGAGTGAAGTATATGGCATTAACTTATATAGTATTGCCAATTTCAAGTGATCAAAAATCACAAGAATGGCAAAAATAAGTCTTTTTTGGCCAAAGATTATACTGTGTTTTTAAACTAATCTCTTGATGTTTGAATTCCCCCTGCCCATCCCAGGGGGAGTAGGTGACAATTAGTGTTGCCTGCCCATTCCCCCACAGATATTGGGTAAGTTTTCATCTTTTTACGCATCTTTTATGTAACCCTTCTGCCAGGGCAGGCTGGCAGGACAAGGGCCAGGTTCTATATCTAGGGGTTTCCCAATGATGCAACACCACCAACTGGCTCAAGCCCCCACCTAGATTTCTGGGACTCCTGCACTGTTCCCTGGGCACCCTGAAGGGGTAAGGCTTCCCCTCTTGCAAGCATGAGTCTGAGTGTAGTAAATGGAACTTTTAATAGTAGTAAAACAAAAATGTAAAAGGCCTAATAACAGAAATCAGCACTAATCTAGGAAACTTGGCATAGAGCAAAGTTCTCAACAACTTACACTGCATAACAGGACATACAAACTTAATGGCAAAACTGGCACCAATCTGGAGAATCAGTGCTAACTAAGGCTGTGTTCACACAGCCTCCTTATTTCGAAACAACAGAGGTTGTTTCGAAATAAGGTTTCAGCTGTTCACATGACGCACAGTTGTTTCGAAACAAGGGGAAGCCCTTGTTTTGAAACAACTGTGTTGTTTCGAAACAAGTTAAACCCCATTTGGGGTCGAAACAAACTTGTTTCGAAACCCTTGTTTCGAGACAAGGCGTGTGAACATGTTGTTTCAGAATGAAGTGTTCCGAAACAACATTGGATCCTCAGCACCCTGGCCAGGGAGCCCTCAGGTCCTTGGCCAGGGTGCTGAGGGCTGTCCCTCAGCCCCAGAA